>CM033711.1:38274260-38688555 GCA_019671005.1 Hibiscus mutabilis | reverse complement strand
AGGCAAACCTACTTTTACCAAACACCCTCACACTTTCAGGTATTGCAAATTAGGTGCATAACCTTTCACTCCGTACCAATGAGCTCATGAATTCTATGGCATGCCAATTGTATCCAATGTCCAGTGATTTAGGCCAATACAATAACAATAACAATGTCATTGACAATGACAATACCAATGATTCAATAATTATGTTTAATGATCAATATAGCTTTGTTTAATGGTTCGAAGATATTAATGATAATACAATGATTCAATGGTACCTTTTAAATATGTTAGCAATGCAATGAACAATGGAACCAAGGAGGCACCTAGCCATCCCCGAGACTCTGAGTACACTCACTGAAACTTCTGAGGCTTTTAAGGCTCCCAAATGATGATTACTTCATTCCTTGGCTTATTGGATTTCGATGGATTAGGCGATTCCTCACCTCGATTCCCTTGAGTCGATTGATGATTGTTAACCTTGTAAAAAGCATACATTTTATGCCTTTTTATTTAGGTTATTGTGTGGATTCCAGCCCATTTCATCTTATTTCGTTGCATATAGTTGCATTTAGTTCATATAATTGTATAAGGTATTGTTGCTTGGTTGTTTTTATATATTTGTGAAAATTGGTGCTGCTTGGGAGAGGTTTTTTCTGGTGTGGTGATAGGCAGGAAAGCTAAGAAGCATTGCAGGGCAAAGGGAAAAATGCCACAACATTTTGGACAGCATTTTTTGGTGCACTATAAGACAAATGAACAAAGATATTTTGCAGCCCCCACACTTGATTCCACCAGCCAGCTGTGCCCCCACATGTGAAAGGAATATTCCTGAGAAATTAAGGGCACAAAACCCTAGGAACCTCCACTATATAAAGAAAAGGACACCTACATTAAAGAGAGAGCTGAAAAAGTGCTTTGTTAGCTAAGAAAAAGAGAAAGGAAGAGACCACCACTCTTCTTCTTCTTCTTCATTGCGTCCTCCATTGTTGAAGCTCCAAGGGACAATCTTGCTGGCCTTTGAGAGAAGCAGCAAGCTTAGGGTGGTTCACGGTGATCCACGACGGCTTGGGAGTTTCCCTTACTCTTAGTTGTTGTTTGCTTTTACATTTTTATTTTGGAATGAGTTGTTTAAAACTGATGAATATGGATGATGTTTGCCCAGCCATGAACTAACTTTAAGTGTCTTGGGTTTGTTTTGGATGATTATGTTTTAAGTTTTTTATGGATGTTTTAGTATTTTTCAGTTCTTTACATGATTTGTTCACTGTTTTATTGCCTTAAGTTTGTAAGAGATTTCGAGAGTTAGCCGTTACTTAGGTGTTTGATAGCTTAATGGTCGAGAGAGTTAAGCTTGGGTCTACATGGACAATGGGGTTTGATGTTGAGAGGCAAAACCCTAACTCGCCTTAGAGATAAGGATGGAGTTTCAACGACTAAAAGGAGTAGAACTTCAAGGATAGTAGCTTGCTAGGGTTCGCTCTGAGAGGTATTGCCGTAGCATTCTTGCTGTCAGGTTTCTTGATAAAGATAGTTTAGAAACACCTAAGTAAACTCTATCGAGCATGTTATAAGTCGAAAGGTGTTAGTCATTCATGAGAACTAGGCATAAGATTCCTTGATAAACCCAGCATGTCATCCCATTTGAGAGTTTCACGCACGTGAGAGGACGATAAAGTATCTTGAGTTCATCCCAGTTGTTTGCTACAACATTTCTTAACCCATTCCCTCTTGGTATTGCACTTATTTTCAGTTTGTGTTTTGCGTGCTTGAGCTTTGCTTGAAATACCTCCAATTCCTATGGAGACGATACTCACTCATCACTTTATTACTTGTTTCGTCATATATACTTGCACCGTTTGCGTATCATTTATAGTACATCACAACACGCAACAATGACAATATTATAGGATCGAAAATCAAAGGAAAATGAAGCTTGAATTTGTTTAGAAATGGAGCTGTGTGCTTGTTATACGGAAGGTTGAAGACAATAATGGTTTTCGCTTCAAATAAAGCATTCGAGTAAGTTTTTCTATTAATTCACTTTCTTTTCATTTTTAATTCCTAAGCGTTCCTTCATATGAATGAATTGAATTCCCTTAATCCACGTGGTTGGTGACAAAGCTTGAGAGGGGATAATCGCGAGGTTAGTCCCTCAACTTATTGTTCCTTGAACTTTTGCCCCATTAGTTTAAAAGTCAATGTAATGGTTTGACTTTTCGATGTTGGATTTCCGATTGCCGAAATTTAATTTCAACTAAGCCAGTTTTTAGTGTTTTACAACCTAACTCTTGGAATTGAATTCATTAAGAGTTTAAGAAAACTCATCCTTTCTAGCGACAAGTTCATATAGTCCTTTGCGATAGGACTACCCGCTCAACACAGGGTTATGAACTTATTAAAAGTAAATATTCAACCACGGTAAATTCATCAAGTCTTTCTCACTAAGACCACCCAAATACTAGGCTATGAATTTATTAAGAGCATTAAAGCTCATCTTTTACATGTACATTATTCATCATAGGGATTGTTAAGTAATATGTACACTATGAGTCTTTCCATGGTTTCATTTGACCACATTGAACTTAGATAATTAAGTTGGGTATCCACCATGAATTCCTTAACCAATGGGCATTAGACCCATCCCCCTCGACGAGTCTAGAACCAATTTATGACTTAACCCATTGGTAAGTGTATCAACTAGGTTCCTTTCCGACTTTATATACTCTAAAGAGAGTACTCTGTTCCTTATTAAGCGTCTTACATATTCATTTCTTATGAGAATATGTGTTTTCTTACCATTGTAAGCTTGGTTTTGAGCCACACATATCGCTACTTTTGAATCACAAAATAAGGATACTGGAGGAGTCGATATTCCCTACAAAGGAATTTTTGCTAACAAATTTTGAGCCACTCAACTTCTTGCCCAGCTAGGTCAAGAGCAATAAACTCTAATTCCATGGTAGAACGAGTGATACAAGTCTGCTAAGTAGACTTCCCTAAAATCGCTACACCACCTAAGGTAAAGACATACCCACACATAGAGCTTACCTCATCATTATTGGTAACCCAATTTGCATCACAATATCCTTCTAGAACTAAACGAAAGCCAACAAACTCAAGTTTCCAATCTATAGTACCTTGAAGATACTTTAGTAAATGTCTGAGTGCAATCCAGTGATCACCACTAGGATTATGAATATATCTACTTAACGTACTCATAGTATAGGCAATATCAGCCTGAGTATAGTTCATTAAGAACATATGGCTTCCAATAATTTTAGCATACTCAACCTAGGAAACACTACTTCCTTTATTTTTAAAGAGTCGTAAGGAGTTTGAATAGGGGTGACATCAAAATTGCCAAATTTCTTTAACACCTTTTTAATATAATGAGATTGGTATAAAGAAAATCCCTTCTCAGTTTTAGTAACTTTGACTCCTAGAATCACATCAGCCACTCCTAAATCTTTCATCTCAATTTTAGTGGATAAGAAGGTTTTTCGTTTGGTTAATAGATTCAATGTTGTAACACCCTTTCCCGACCTAGTAGTGAACCAGGTCGGAGTATGGTACCGACGATCGAAATAGTAAATAGTACAATGTTTTGAATGATAATTAGTGATTCAATAGTGGTACAATACTAACAATAACTTGATATGATATTATAATAGAGTATAGGGGCGACATTTCGACGTAGAACTATAATTATCAATTTAGGACCAATTTTAAACTTTCTACAAGGTTTAGGGACTAATATTTAATTTTAGTAATTAGAGGTCCTAATGAGAAATTAATCTTATCGATAGAACATTCAACCTAAAAGCAGTGAGCATATAAAAGTTCATCCCAAACAGAGGTCATTTACATAGTCAATTAAGCCATTTGGTAACCAATGACCTTTTCGTATATTTTCCAGACTTATTCTAGTAGCTTTTAACAATTTCCAAATCCTATGAAATTTTGGAGGCAAGTTTAATTATTCATGATCTACTAACATGCAGAATTTCAAAGCTATAGGAATCCATTTACTCGGACTTTACCTGGTCAAGCCAAATATGCATGTTTTACTAATATTAGGCATTTTCAGAAGGGTCATTTTAAGCCTTTAACCATACACAAGACATACATAACAAATATACACCAAAATGGTCAAATATGACTTGGCTAAATATTATGCCACCGTACTAGGAATTTGTAGGGACAATAAACATTACTATAAGTACCGTTGTGACTTGCCAAAAACCTTCAACTTCCCGATCTCTTGCAACACAACTTTCTTAACCTGCAATGCATGAGATGAAAAGCATTAGGTACATTTTTCCTAGTGAGGTAGTCATATTAATGCCCATAACAATGATATGCATTCTAAATCAAATTTTAAAAATGACAATACTATGGATTATGTTCAATGGCAAACATATCATAAATCAACAATATTCCTTGGATCAAATCAAGATAATGGATACACAAATTCCTATGCCTCGCCAAATCAATAAATGGTCTAATTCCTCCGCCTCGACAATTGATCAATAACACAATCATCTCTCTGTCTCACCACAATAAAGGTCGTAGGCTAAGGACCATATTCCACCAATACCAATGAGCTCATGAATTCTATGGCATGCCAATTATATACAATGTCCTTTTGAATCCAAGGTTCGGTAACAATACCAATAACAATGTTACGATGGTAATAACGGTATTAATATCAATGTTCAATAACAATGGAAATAGCTATAACAATGACTATATCAATGACAATATCAACGTCCAATAGTCAATGCTTCTATATTTCAATCCTTTGATGATGACAATCGCAATAACAATATTTCTATGGACATTATTTTAATGTAATAGCTTACAAAAACTTACCAACATAGTCTCCAAAGAGATTCGATGCAATATCCTTAAACACAATGTTAGCTAAGCAATATTCAATATCAATGAAATCGGGAAAGGCACCTAGCCTATTCCTGAGACCCCGACTACACTCACTGTAACCCCCTTGACTCGGTCTAAACGCCCAACCAAATTGAGTGAGCTATATTGGGTTTGACGAGACAAACCCACGAACGATTACAGAAGTTTAGGTCCTTTTTTATTTTCTTATCTAGATGCACATTATTAGCCTAAGGTGAACATGCTTGCAGCGGGTGAAATATCAAAGAAACGAACAATAGAAAGGCAATCGTTTACACAAATATGCATTTTAGGGACTAAAACGTAAAATTGGAAAATTACAAATACTTAGTTAAAATTTGGGTTACCAATCCTCAATTAATTAGATTACATGCTTGCTTGCCAAATTTCAACTCAAATTGATCATTCAAATTCTTACGATTGCATTCACGAATATTAGGGACCGAAATGAAAGAATTAGAAACCTCAAATATCACTTTAACTGTTTAAACACCAGCCGATATCGGTAGAATCATAGGTGTATCGATACGCGAGCACCATTTGCAAAACCTTGAATTCCAGTAGCTAAAACATGTACCGATACACTTAAGTGTGTATCGGTACCCTTTATAAAAACATTAAGCCCATATCGATACGGCCTCCCGTGTACCGATCCCCATGCCTAATTCCAGCTTACCCGTACCGATACGAGGCCCCGCGTATCGGTACCCTCTGACTTGTAATGCCTAATTTTGCTAGTTTTTCATACAATAATGGATTCAATCATGCTTTGACTAACCATAAACATGTACACCACTAAACTAAAGATCAAACCATGCTAGAACATCAAAGAAACGTGATCAAATCACAACAACATACTTCAATCATAGGTATAGAGGCATGCTTCCTAAAAACCAAACCATCCAATGCACGAAATGTAAATCCACATCAAAATCGAACATATTTAGCCTCACACAACAATATAAACTTGCACATATCGAGAGTTTAGCAAATAACCCTCCCAAACAACAATGAACCCCATTTCCTTTATTACTGCTAGACTAGTTCAAAAACCATACTTTCAAATAGTTCAAGTCCTTGGATTTCCCTTCGCTTACTTGCTGCCTCCAACCCTTAATTCTCTGCAATGATGGACAAAGAGAGCGTACGCACACTAGGCTTAGTGAGGTGTGCTCAAAAACAAACCACCATCAATGCAATTAAAATCGGTTATCAAAACCACTTTAAAAATCTCATTTTGAACATCTTTCAAAACATCACGCCTTACTAAATCGTGTACTTAACATTACCAAAACACACATATTAAACCATATGCGACATGTATCAAGGATCAATAGCAAAATCTCATTTGCAGTCTCTCAATTTGAGCTTTCCCATGCATAACAACCCCTATACAAGGCTTAAAGAGTAAACATGTATAAATCAACATTATACAACATAATATATCAACATGATACATTATCAATTATATTGGCTTTCAAGTGATCACAAACCAAGTTCCACTTTACAAAGTATTATATCTGATACACGTATTCAACTAGAGTCCTCTCAACACTTCATACTATCTCAACCGGAATTAAGGTACGATCACAATCGGGTACCATCACAACCCGATCACTGTTTAGATTTATAATCCACTAACGGGAGATTTTGGTACCATATAACCCCTGACTGTTAGGGTACTCGTGGTGGAGTATTCGGTACACATAAACCCCTCAACACCCGACACAACTTATTATAGTGCACTATCAATCCTATGGCCGACCAACTATATTCGATAACATTGTAAACCACATCACTTGCCAATATAATTCATTATTAACCATATACCTCATTGTTTTTATATGCAATATTCAAAACCATTTCCAATGTATTAAACCATGCATTTAGAAGGATTCCTCATACTTACATGGATCATTTTCCAAATGCATCCATCATCAATATGTGATCAAAATCAGTATAAAACATACTTAAACATACTTAAATAGTAGATACCATGTACTTCAAAAACAAGTGCATAAAACCAAATTCGCCAAAACACAACCGAGGGAGAAATCTCATCATACTTACTTTCGAGTTTAAACCAGCGTTTCAAGTTAAATTTAAAGTCCCAAGATAACCTTTAAACCATTTCGAAGCTTAATTCCACGTTCTCACTCACCAGCTACGTAAAACTTCGTCCGCCGATGCGAACTACTCCTCCAAAGCTTCTGAAACTCTGCCACAAGCTCGAGGATCAACCACCCCTGATTTAACCACACAAAAAATAGAGAGTTTAATGCATCTAAATGCATTCAAAGACTCAACAACTCTAACCGAAACCCCTCTACAACCACCGAAATCAACATCAAACACCTTCAAAACTTAACCCAGCCAAAACCTAAGGGTTTAATCCATCAATTACCTTCAATTAACATCCAAAAAATAACCTAACGCCATCCTTATACCTCCAGCATTCATAAAACACACATAACTCACCAAAAACACAACACTAACAACTTAGGAAATTAGAGATTCACTTAGTTTCGGGATTTCAATTCTAAAACTCACTTATTAACATTATTAACCATCAAAATTATGATTAGAAACAATCAAGAACTCAGCAAAATAGATCCAAAATGAAAATCACTTAATCTCATCAATTAAACTTGATTTAGCCAATTTTCTGTAATTAAATCATTAAGACTCAGTAGAAACATTAAACAATGATCGAATACTTAGGAATTTCATTAAAGAACCATCCATTAGAGAAGAAGAACGAACCTTACCTCTAATGAGTGAATTTCCTCTTAATTGGATGTTTTACTCTTGAGAGACAAAGTAAACGATGAGATTTTAGAAAACTAGATTGAAGAATCCATTAGAAATCAAGAACACTACCTAAAATCCTTGATGCAAAAGAGAGTGTTTGGCCAAAGAAACTTTGAGAGAAAAAGTTACGTCAAAAGTGGTTTTTAGGAAAATAACTACCTTTCCTTAATTAAATTCCCTTTAAATCACTAATTAAAACTCATTTAAAATAATCCAAATTAAGAGAAAAATCAGATGAAAAAATTTGGTAAATTATCTTCTTAAAGATTCCAAGATTTGATCATTTTTTAAAATAGTCACTAAAAACAGTTTTCACTCTTTACATTTTGGTCACTAGCTAAAATGTCCAATTTCAAAATTCCACTTTTCAAAATTGACTTTACCAAAAATATACATATAATAAATAATGATTTTAGGATATTTCCCATATATTTTCTCACACAAAAATATTTTTTTGATTTTTATCTCGAATTCAACTCGAATCTCTAATTTCGGTCCACAGGACCGTCTAATCAACCTATAAACTCCTAGGCCCAAAACCGGGGTGTTAAAACTCTCCCGCACTTAGGAAATTTCGTCCTCAAAATTTACCTAAAGGAAATAAATGCGGAAACTATTTCATCATGTCCGTCTTACTCTCCCACGTGGCCTCCTCAACTCTACAGTGTTGCCACAACACCTTCACAAGCTCGATCATTTTTCCACGAAGAACCTTACTACTAGAATCAAGGATTTCTATAGGTTCCTCGTCGTAAGATAAATCTGGCTGTAACTCAATGTCCTCTATCAACATAACATGTGATAGATCCGACCGATACTTCTGTAACATCGACACATGAAACACATCATAAATCCTCTCCAACTCAGGAGGCAACCTCAAACGATAAGCTACAGGACCTACACGTTCTACAATCTCATATGGTCCGATGAATCTTGGACTGAGCTTTCCCTTACGCTCGAACCGCATCACCTTCTTCAAAGGTGACACCTTCAAGAACACGCGATCACCAACAGCATACTAAATCTCCCTACGCTTCAAATCCGCGTAGGATTTTTGACGATCCGAGGTCACTTTCAAGTGATCACAAATAAGCTTCACTTTCTCATTCCTATCTTTCAACATATCCGGCATAGAAACATACTTTTCCCCAACCTTAGCCCAACACAAAGGCGTACGACACTTTCTACCAATCAAGGCCTCATACGGCACCATTTGTATACTATCATGATAAATATTGTTATAAGCGAACTCCACCAAAGGCAACTGTTTCTCCCAAGTTCCTTGGAACTTAATGATGCAACATCTCAACATATCCTCCAAGACCTGGATCACACGTTCGAACTGACCATCCGTCTGAGAATGATATGAAGTACTTAAATTCATCCATGTACTCAAAGCCCGATGCAAACACTCCCAAAACCTCACTGTAAACCGTGGATCCCTATCTAAAACTATAGACTTGGGCACCCCATGAAAATGCACAATCTCAGCAATATACAAATCCACCAACTTATCCTAGGTATACGTTGTTTGCACTGGCACAAAATGTGCACACTTCGTAAACCGATCAACAATCACCCAAATGAAATCCTTCATAGTTGGCATCAACGACAACCCAGACACAAAATCCATGGTGATTCTCCTTCACTTCCATTCTGGTATCCTCAACGATTGCAACAACCCGGAAGGAAACTGATGATCAGCCTTGACAAGCTGACATACCATACATCTAGCAACAAAATCAACGACATATTTCTTCAAACCAACCCAATAGTACTCCTCTTTCAAGACTCGATACATCTTAGTACTACCAGGATGCATAGCAAAAGGACTAGTATGCACTTCAGTCAAAATGGTACGCCGCAACTCATCATTATTAGGCACCACAATCCGATTTTTGAAACACAACACCCGTCATCGTTAAAGTGAAAACCTGTCGAATTTCCATCATGATATCCTTAACATGCGATACCAACACCTCATCAAAAGGTTGCTTGTCCTTAATCAACTGTGAAAAATATTGCTTTACTTGCAACTCGGGCAACAAGCCTCCATCCTGTGTCACACTTAACCGCACAAACATTGCCCTTAACTCCACCGCAACCTTCCTACTCAAGGCATCAACCACAACATTACCCTTTCCCGGATGATACTCAATTTTCAAATCATAATCCCTAAGCAACTCCAACCATCTAGGTTTCCTAAGATTCAAATTCTTTTGCGTCATCAAGTATTTCAAACTTTTGTGATTCGTGAACACAATAGAGATAATACCTTCAAATCTTTAATGCAAACACAACCGCGGCAAGCTCAAGATCATCCATAGGATAATTGCGCTCGTGCACTTTCAACTGTCTAGATGCATAAGCCACAACTTTTCCTCCTTGCACCAACACACAACCCAAGCCTACATATAATGCATCGTTATAAACAACAAACTCCATACCCGACTCAGGCTGAATTAAGATTGAAGCTTGCATCAAAGCCTCTTTTAACTTTTCAATAGCCTGTTGCCTATCCTCCATCCACTCAAAACGGACATTCTTCTACAATAACTTGGTCAAAAGAGCATCAATCCTCGAAAAACCATCTACAAACCGACGGTAATAACCACCCAACCCAAGGAAACTACGAACCCCTGATACAGGATTAGGTGACTTCCAACCTATCACAGCCTCAGTCTTGTGTGGGTCAACCTGAATTCTTTCGACTGACACAATATGCCCAAGAAAGACAACCTCCCTAAGACAAAACTCACACTTGCTTAACTTGGCATACAACTAATTATCCAACAATGCCTAAAGCACAATCTACAAGTGTCTATCATGACCCTCCTCGATACGAGAGTACACAAGAATATCATCAATAAACACAACTACGAACTGGTCCAAAAACTCATGGAATACCCGATTCATCATATCTATGAACGCAACCGGTGCATTGGTCAAGCCAAACGGTATCACCAAAAGCTCATAATGCTCGTACCTTGTATGAAAATAGTTTTAGGCACATCCACATCCTTTAATTTCAATTGATAATACTCAGATCTTAAATCAATCTTAGACAACACAGAAGCACCTCTAAACTGATCAAACAAGTCATCAATCTACGGCAAAGAATACTTATTCTTAATCGTCAACTTGTTTAATTGCCGATAATCAATGTACATCCAGATCGTGTCATCATTATTTTTTACAAACAACACCATCGCACTGCACGACAAAACATTAGGCCTAATAAACCCTCGATCAAGAAACTCTTGAAGTTGCGTATTTAACTCCTTCAACTAGTTGGGTGCCATGTGATAAGGAGCAATAGACACCAAAGTTGTATTTGCATATAACTCAATGCCAAACTCTACTTCTCTATTCGGTGTCAAACCCGACAACTCCTCCAGAAAAACACCCAAAAACTCATATATCGTATGGATGTCCTAAACATGCACCTTCTTTGATCCCAGATTCAAAACATAAGCTAAGAATGACTGACAACCAGAATCCATCATACGACTCACTTCTAGAGCTGAAACAACATTAGACAAGAACTTAGTATTCCTACCCATAATTACCACTTCGTAATCATCAGTAAGTTTCAAGGAAACTCGCTTGGTTTCAAAATCAACTATAGCCCTATGCTCGGTCAACCAGTCCATGCTTAAGATTATATCAAAATTGTGAAACAGAAACTCCATCAAATCAACCGTAAACACATGACCTTAAATCGTCAAAAGGCATCTCCTATACAACCTCCTCACAACAACCATCTTTTTGAAAGAACTAGTTACTCAAATACCCACATCTAACACTTCTACAGGTATATTAAGCAAATGTGCATGCTCACGCAAGATATATAAATGCGTAGAACCAGAATCAACCAAAGAAAACAATGACAAAGATTGCAAAGTAAATGTACTTGTAATGACGTTAGTTTCATTTCATCCTTTGCAATGTGCATACACTCTCGCAGGACCACCACCCTCTAGCTGGATAGCAACGGTATGAGCCATTATCCTTGGACCCTCATTATTTCACTAAAACTGTCCTCAACCACGACCATGACCTCTGTGAGGTGCAACCGCAGGTACCCTGGCCTATCCACCACCCGCCAACAATAGGCAACCAGGTCTCAAATGATCACTCGATCCACAACTCCAACAAGAATTAGCAACAACAATCGTAAGAGCATGTCCCTCACGAGCCAAACGTGGACAGTCTCGCCTTATATGATCATGTGATCCACAAACCTAATAGTTATTATGTGCTACTCTAGCCTAGGCACCCTGACCCTACGATCCTTGTCCAACACTACCTCTACCTCACCTCAAATCAGGGCGATACCTTCTATCACAAATACTTCTTAAACTGACCACCGCTGAAACCAAATTTCGTGACTCTCTTGTCAGAACATGAGCTGATAAACCCAGGTTATGCTCAATGTCCTTTGATCGTGTAACTAATACGTCAAAATCGGTGTAATTAGAAGACAACATATATGTTTTAGCATATTGTACCAATTTGTAATAGAATCGGTCAAAGCGATGCCTCTCATCCAGTACCAGTTTAAGAGTATACTAGCTAAACTAAACAAACTGTACGTCATACTCTACTACGAATATACTACCCTGAACCAAGGCCATGAACTCAATCTTCTTCTCATCCAAGTATCTAACTCCCAGATACTTCTTCTTAAAGGCAGCTCGAAAGAAATCCCAGGACACATCACCGGATTCATGCATGTGGTCACGGTTGTAAAACCTCATTTTTGGGCCTATTAGTTTTGAGGGTTAGATTAGACGGTTCGGTGGACCAAGTTAGAGATTCAAGTCAATTTCGGGATTGTATATTTTTACAAGGAATAAAAATATAGAGAAATACTATAAAATATTTATTAAATATATATTGATTTTTTAAGTAATGTCGATTTCAGAAAATAAGATTTGAAAATTGGACATTTCAGGTTTGTGATCAAAATTTAAAAAGTGAAAACTGTTTTTAGTGATTGTTTTGTAAAAGGGTTAAAACTTAGAATCTCTAAGGAGATATTAAGCCTAAATGTTTTTATCAGATTTCTCTCTTAATTGATTAGTTTTAAAGTGTTTTAATTAAATGATTAAAGAGGATTTATTAAAAGGATGGTAGTTATTTCCTAAAAATAAAATTGACGAAATGTTTCTCTCTTGAGTTTCTCTCAAAATCTTTTCAGCCAAACATCTATTTTTCTTAGAAAATATTTGAGGTAATGATCTTGTTTTTTTCAGCTAATGATTTTTAATGGATTTCTCAACTTGTTTCCTTAAAATCTCATTGATTTTCCTTTGTTTCTTTAGTGTAAAAATCATCCAATTGAGAGAGTTTTCAATCTTTGGATGTTTGGTTTGCTCTTCTCCTTTAATGATGGTTCTTTATTGAAATTATCAAATTCTTAATCCTTTACAAATGATTTCTAATTTGTGTTGTGGATTTAATTGAAAAGAAATGGTTTAATTGAGATTTAATTGAGGTAATTATGAGATCTTCATTTTAGATCTGTTTTGCTGAGTTTATGATGAGTTTATATCATGATTTTGATGTCTTATGATGATAATGGATTGGTTTTATCAATATAATCTCAAATCAAATGAATCTCTAGTTGTTTGAGTTGCTAGTTATGAGTTTTGAGGTGTTGTTGGTGTTTATTGGTTTCTGGAGGTATAAGGATGTTATGAGATGGTTTTTAGATGTCTTTTGATGTTTATTGATTCTTGTAAGTGTTAGGTTATGGCTGGGCTAAGTTTTGGATGTGAATCAAAGTTGTTTCGGTTGTTTCAAATAGGTGTTTTGATGGTTTTAAGCAAGGCAATGTTGAGGAATTTCTTGTTGGGGTTTTGAATGCATTATGATGCATTAATCCTCTATTATAATGTGGTTAGAATAGGAGAAAACTTTTCAGAAGCTACCGGTGAAGCTTTTGAGTCTTCGAACGCTTGATTTTGCGTCGGTGAATTGAGGTTTTGCGTGTCGGTGAGTGAGAACGTGTTTTCCAGCTTTGAAATGGCTTAAATGGTGGTTTAAAGGATTTTAAATATAGTTTAAAATGCTAGTTTAAAATCGGAAGTAAGTAGAAAGTTTTTCTCTCTCGGTCGTGCTTGTTTTGCGAAATAATTTATGCACTTGTTTTGATTTACATGATTTCCACTGTTGAAGCATGATTTCAAATATGATGTCTATTGTTTTTGATAAAATATTGATGAAGGATGCATTGGTGAATGATCCTTGTAAGTATGATTTATACTTGTGAAAGCATGGTTTGATGTTGGGTATGTTTTGGTAAATTGCTTTAAAAATAGTGAGGTTCATGGCTAATTGTGAATTATATTGGCAAGTGATGGTACGTAAATGGTTTTAAAATGTAATTGGATATAGTTAGCCGGCTATAGGATTGAGTGCACTGTAAAATAAGTTGTCTTGGACGTAGAGGGGTTGATATGGGTGCCAAATACTCCATCCAAGTACCCTAACAATTGAGGGGTTTATGGTACCAAAAACTCTCGTTAATGGGTTATACATCTACCGATGAGTGGTGTTGAGGGGTTGATATGGGTACTGAATACTCCACCACGGGTGTCACAACATTGAACGGTTTATATTGTGTACCGAATACTCTCGTGTGTGAACCTTGTGTTGCCGGTGAGAATATATGAAGTGTTGGGAAAGCACTTGTGAATCCGCTTATCTGATGTTATGTTTTGTAAATGGAACTTGTTGTTGATCACTTGTGAGCCAATATAATTGTTAATGTATCACGTGTTGTATAATGGATTTATACATGTTTACTCTTTAAGCTTTTCATATGGTATGTTATACATGGGAATGCCTAAATTGAGGTTAGCAATATGAGTTGTTGTTGGTTTAATGATACATGTTGCATATGGTTTAATATGCTGGTTTTTAAATGGTTAAAGTGCATGGTTTTAAAGGCATGATGTTTTTAAATAATGATTTAATCATGGATTGAAAAGTGATTTCAATGTGGTATAGAAACCGATTTTAAAATACATTGATGGTGTGTTGTTTTCGAGCGCTCCTCACTAGCCTAGTGTGCTTACGCTCTCTTTTTCCATTAATGCAGAGAATTAAAGGTTCAGAGAATTCAATGTATACTATGTTTAATAAGGGCAATGGGGGATTCCTTATGGTTTTGGGAGATGTTGTTGAACTCCCTGTTTGAGCAAGTTTATATTATTGTTTTGGTCTTGTAAATGGCCTGCTATATTTGGTTTATGCTTTGATATGATTTTTAGTATCTTGTTTGGCTTGGTTCATAGGTTGCATGCCTATAGTTTCCTTTTGGATGCAAGATAACACGCATGGTTGATGTTCCTTGTGTTTTGGCTGAGGTTTGATTCTGGTTTATGTTGCTTATGTCCTAGAAGCATGATTAAGTGGTTTACTTAGCTTAATTGTACGTTAAACCAGCAAAAGATGTCATTCTAGGTCCATGCGTACCGGTACGATTAAGCCCAGATAGGCTCAGCGTACCGGTACGGGTTAGTGCGTACCGGTACAATGCAAATCCCAAATTGGCTAGGCGTTCCGGTACACGGGACCGTATCAGTACTATTTTGTGCCATAGGAATTTGGGAATTATGAACCATTAAGGGTGTGCCGATACAATGCCCATGTGTACCGATACGGTGTTAGGTAAGTTGGTTACTTGGAATCTTCTGATGTTTCGTACCTTTACATTTTGGTCCCTGATTAATGTGAATAAAATTCTATGAGTTTGGATGGTCAATTTGAGCTGAAATTTGACATGTGATTATGAACCCTGACTAATTGAATATTAGTAATTTTAATTTCACAATAAGTCCATGTAATTTGTTAAATTTGCAAATCGGTCCTTAATCTTAAAATCAATGCAATTGGATGTCGAATCGATGCCAGATTGAGTTATAATTTCACCTGCTGCCAGTATGTTCACTTAGGTTAATAATTTAGCATCTAGAAAATATAAAAAGGAAAAAAAAGAGGGTTGTTTACCGAAGTGAACTTTCACGAGTTTTCTTTAGTAAACCCCGTGTAACCGTTCGGTCTGGTCTTACAACTAGGCTAGGTCAAGGGGGTTACATTTGGTGGTATCAGAGCTAGGTTATACGATAAATGGGGTAAGGTTGGTAAGATGTTGTTGTTGTGAGTTATATCTAATGTTTGCTATGCATGGTGTTTGTGATATGTACATTATTTGCTTTATGCCATGTTGAGGGGAAAATTTTGGGAAACCCATTGCCTTATTATCATAGTCTGAACTGTTTTGGTTTTTAAATGGAAGTCTTAGATCCTTGCTTGGAGTTGGCCTAATTTTTTTGTTTTGGTTTGTTATCATGCCTTAATTGTTTTAGCAAAATGGGATCGAGGAGAGAGTTGTGATTCTGTTTGATTGTTGCTGCTGTTGAGCAAGGAAGTTAGGAGAATATTGTTCCTCCTGGAGAGATACCACCCCCTCTGCCTCCTCCACCATTGGATGGGGAGCAAGTGCCACCTAGGCAAGCTGGGCTAGGGTTGGGCGATATGGCGCATTTGATTCATGCGATGACTAGAGCTTTCCAGGCTGTTGTTACTGGAGTGCAAGTGCAAGCACTAGCTGCTGGGCAAACAGGTTTGTGGTTTGGAACTTTTCCTAGTTTGGGTGGTGCTAAGTATCATGGTTTGTCAACCGAGGCATCCGAGGCTTGGATGGCTAGTACGATACAGAAATTGGATTAGATGGTGTGTAATAATGCCTGTAAGTTGGGATGTATAATGTCCCTATTGCAAGGTGATGATTACAGTTGGTGGACGACTGTAACTACCGCCATAGAAGATGAGGATGTGAATTTATAGTTTTTCCAAGTTGTCTTTAAGAAGAAGTAACTGGGAGTTAGATACTTGAATGACAAGAAATATGAGTTCATGTTTTTGGTTCAGGGTAGCATGATTGTGGCTGAGTATGAGGTTCAGTTTGTTCGTTTGAGCCAATATGCTTCTAAGTTAGTGTCGAGTGATAGACATATTTGTGATTGTTTTCGCTATGGTTTGGTGTAAGAAATGAAGACGTACATGTTGGCTTCTGATTATATAGATTTTGATGTGTTGGTTACACGGCCGAAGGATATCGAGAAGAACTTGGGTTTGTTTTCTGGTGCAAGTGGTTCTGGCTTGGGTAAGAGAGTTGTAGACTCTAGCTCTAGTGGTGGTCAATATAAGAGGTACCGTGATAAGAGGTATCGCTCTGATATGAGACGTGGCAGTAGTGCTGGACGTAGAGCGCAAGGTTAGGGTAATCGGGTTAGATTTGAGCTTAATCCTTGTTGGGCTTGTGGATCGCGTGAGCATTTGAGGCGAGATTGCCCACGTTTGACCCGTGAGCGGCAGGCTCTTATTGCTATGGGTGCTAATATTTGCTGGAGTTGTGGATTGAGTGGCCATCTGAGATGCGATTTTCTGCTGTTGGCTGGAGGTGACATGCTAGGGCACCTGCTGTTACACCACGGCGAGGCCGTGGTCGTGGCCGTGGACAGTTTCAATATAAAGATGAGGGTCTGAGGATGGTTGCTCATGTTGTTGCGATTCAACGTGAAAGTGGCAGTCCCGCGAGGGTGTATGCATGTCATGAGGGATGTAATGACACCGATGTGATTGCATGTACATTTAATTTGTCGTTGTTTTCTTTGGTTGATTCTGGTTCTACGCATTCGTTCATCTTTCGTAAGCATGCACTATTACTTGATGTACCTATTGAGGTGTTAGATTTTGGAATGCAAGTAACGAGTTCTTTTGGTGAAACGGTTGTCACAAGAAAGGTGTTTAGGAGATGTCATTTGTCTGTTCAAGGACATGTGTTTGTGGTTGATTTGATGGAGTTGTCATTTCATAGTTTTGATGTAATCCTGGGTATAGATTGGTTGTTTGAGCATAGAGCTGTGGTTGATTTTGAGACCAAGCGAGTTACCTTGAAACTTGCTGATGATTACGAAGTGGTAATCGTAGGTGAGAATGTGAAGTTCTTGTCTAATGTTGTTTCAGCTCTAAAAGCGAGTCGGTTGATGGATTATGGATGTGAAGCTTACCTAGAATATGTTATGAATTCAGATTTGAAGAAGGTGCGTGTGCAGGACATACGTACGGTATGTGAGTTTTTGTGTGTTTTTCCGAAAGAGTTGTCAGGTTTGCCACTAAATCAAGAGGTTGAGTTTGGCATCGAGTTGTATGAAAATACAGCTCCAGTGTCAATTACTCCCTACCATATGGCTCCGAAAGAGTTGAAGGAGTTGAAAATGCAACTTTAGGAGTTTCTTGATTGAGGGTTTATTAGGCCTAGTGTTTCACCTTGGGGTACGTCGGTGTTGCTTGTGAAAATAAAGATGGCACAATGCGGATGTGCATCGATTATCAGCAACTAAACAAGTTGACAGTTAAGAACAAGTATCCTTTGCCAAGGATTGATGATTTGTTTGATCAGTTTCATGGTGCTTTGGTGTTTTATAAGATTGATTTGAGATCTAGGTACTATCAGTTGAAGGTGAAAGATGTGGATGTACCTAAAAAAGCTTTCGTACAAGGTACGAGCATTATGAGTTCTTAGTGATGCCGTTTGGTTTAACTAATGCCCCTGTTGCGTTTATGGACATGATGAATCAGGTTTTCCACGAGTTTTTGGAACAATTTGTGGTTATGTTTATCGATGATATCCTTGTGTACTATCGTACCGAGGAAGATCATTATCGACATTTGCGAATTGTGTTGCAAGCTTTGTTAGATAATCAGTTGTATGCTAAGTTGAGAAAATGTGAATTTTGGCTTAGGGAGGTTGTTTTCCTTGGACATGTGGTGCCGGCCGAAGGAGTTCGGATTGGTCCTCATAAGGTTGAGGCGGTGATGAATTGGAAGTCACCTAAGTCGGTGCAAGAGGTTCGTAGTTTCCTTGGTTTGGCGGGATACTATTGTAGGTTTGTGGATGGTTTTTCAAAGATTGCTACTCCTTCGACGAAGTTGTTGCAAAAGAATGTTCATTTTGATTCGACGGAGGTAAGGCAACAAGCTTTGACGCAAGCCCCTATCTTGATTCAACCTGAGTCAGGTAAGGAGTTTGTGGTTTATAGTGATGCATCTTACGTTGGGTTAGGTTGTGTGTTGATGAAAAAAGGGAAAGTTGTGGCTTATGCATCTAGGCAATTGAAGGTGCACGAGCACAATTATCCTACCCGTGATCTTGAGTTTGTCGCGGTTGTGTTTTCTTTGAAAATCTGGAGACATTACCTTTATAGTGAGAAGTGTGTTGTGTGTACGGATCATAAGAGTTTGAAATATTTGATGACTCAAAAGGATTTGAATCTTAGGCAATGTAAATGGTTGGATTTGCTTAAGGATTATGATTTGACGATTGAGTATCATCCGGGGAAGGCTAATGTGGTAGCTGATGCCTTGAGTAGAAAGGTTGCGGTGGAGTTGCGGGCGATGTTTGCACGGTTGAGCATGACTCGAGATGGCAGTTTGTTGGCTGAGTTGCAAGTTAAACCATCTTTATCACAATTGATTAAAAAAGAAGCAGTTGTTTGATGATTCGTTGGTACCGCATGTTTTTGACAGTGCGGAAGGTAATCCAACGAACTTTTGTTTCAATGAGGAAGGTGTTTTGTGCTTTAAGGATCGGATTGTAGTACCTAATGATGGTGAGTTGAGGTGCATGATTTTGACCGAAGCACATAGTAGCCCTTTCACTATACATCCTGGTAGTACTAAGATGTACCTTGGGTTATGTTGCGTGTTGTGATGTACTATAAATGATATGCAAATAGTGCAAGTATACACATCGAAAAAGTAATACAGTGATGCGTGAGTATTGTCTCCATAGGGATTGGAGGGCAAATTAGCTTAGTCCAAACACACAAATTTGCAACTTGAAAATAAATGCAATAGCAATAGGAAACAGGTTCAGAAATGCTGTAGCAAACAACGGTAATATAAACTAGGTTGAAACAAGGATACTTAAAACGTCTTCTCACGTGTACGAAACTCTCTAATGGGATGACAAGCT
Source organism: Hibiscus mutabilis (assembly GCA_019671005.1). Lineage (NCBI taxonomy): Eukaryota > Viridiplantae > Streptophyta > Magnoliopsida > Malvales > Malvaceae > Hibiscus > Hibiscus mutabilis. Next base: position 38,668,784 of record CM033711.1, on the reverse strand, counting down.
GAGCTTGCTAAGGACCTCTATGAAAAAACCAAAAGAATGTCTCAAACAACCTTGCACACAACATGCTCAACAGAGCGTACCAAGAAGTCTCTACATTATCTCTAGCAAAAAACTTGATAGGAAGAATGCTATGGCAATACCTCTCAGCGTAAACCCTAACATACAATTATCCTTTAAGTTCTACTCTTTTTAGCGGATAAAACTCTATCCTTATCTCTAAGATGATTTAGGGTTTTGCCTCTCTGCATCAAACCCCATTGTCCGTGTAGATCTAAGCCTAACTCTCTCGAATATTAAGCTATCCAACACATAAGCAAAGACTAACTCTTGAAAGCTCTTACAAGCTTAAGGCAATAAAGAACAATGGACAAAGCATGAGAGGAACAAGAAAGCAACGAAACATTCATTCAAACGTGAAACACAAAAACCATAACAAGCCCAAGCCACTTAAAATTAGTTCATGGCTGGGAAAATATCATCCACAATCATTCGTTTAAAACAACCCATCCAAATAATAGGAAATGAAAAAGCAAAAGCAACTAAAGGAAGGGAAAAACTCCAAAGCCACCTTGGACTGTTGTTGCGCGTAATAAGTGCTACGCAATTGTGCAAGTATACACATCGCAAGTTATAGTATAAAAGATATTGTCTCCACAGGGATTGGTGCCACTTCAAGAATCTAGTCTCTTGCACTGTAAAAAGTAAAAACACAAGTAAAGGATTATAGGAGTTTAACTAATAACTAATCTAGAAAGCAATAAAGTAAATGAATAGATGAGATCAATTGAGAGAGAGATAGGCCAGGTTATCGTGAGTTGAGGTGTGATAGCCGATTGGATTATCTTGGTAAAAGAGTGCACGGGCAACTCAGTTGTCGTGGCAACTTGCACAACGGGGTTGCCTTGGCAACTAATCGATGGTTGCCTGGGCAACTACTTGGACGTCTGGGCAGCAACCTTCAAGGTTCGGCAGAGCGTTCTTCAATGGTTTCTTCTTATCCCTAAGTCGAAACTCTAGCTACTTGTGCATGCCTTGATAATACATCCCTGCGTGAATCAAGGGTGAACAACAACCAATCTTGCGCTCCTCTTAGCCGTTGAAATCCTTAACTTATTCCTAAGTCGGATTAATCTTCACCATCAATAGATTGAATAAAGATCATATTCATTCGTTTCTTGAATCTAACTCTCCCGATATTAGATAAATAGATGAAATCACGAGATCCTCTCCCAATTCACTCGCAAACAAAAATAAGAACCAAGAATGAATAAACCTTGAAGTAGAAAAGCGCAAACTCTTATTACCTAAACAAAAACCAATAGTTTCTCACAACCACAAAAACACAATAACCATAGCCAAATAGATTTAGTTCATGGCTAGGTTCCAAAGAAACACAAGATAAACAATCCCTAGCATGAACCCAATCAAACAAGAAAGAAAAGATAAAGAAAGAGGCTTGTCGAAATCCTCCTTGCCCTAGATGCTTGTCGAAAATTCTCTCCTCTTGCCCTCCTTGGACTTGTCGAAATTCCCCTCTCTTGTCTCTCTCTATAGATTGTCGAAATCTCCTTCATATTTATAGGGCTAGGCCAAAGTCCTTCTTTGAGGAGGAGTTTAAGTTGGAATTAAATTATCTTTAAAGAATATAATTCTTTATTATAATTGTATTCCTACTAGAACTTCTCTTATCTTCTTGGAATTTAATTCTTCTTTAATCTCTGCATGGAATTCAAATTCCTTTGGGTCTGGGCTTTGCTCCACGTCATCTTGGGCTTGTCTAGTCATCAATTTTGACTACCATATCACCTTTGCTCTTGTCGACAATTGCCATGGCAACTGGCTCGGCGTCTCCTTCATACATTGCCCTGGCAACTAGCTCGGCGTCTCCTTCATGCATTGCCCTGGCAACTAGCTCTAGCCTTGCTTTGGCAAGTGATCCTGCACATACACACAAAACACACCAAAGCAGCATCTTTTCCACAAAAACTATCAAGTTATGTAATCAAGCTCAACGATGGAAGGAAACATCAATTAATGCATGAATGGCTAATTATGCAACTAATATGGGCCTAAGTCTAACAATAATAGAGAGTAAAAAGGGTAAGAAAAATAGTACTTTTGAACACTTATCACACCCCCAAACTCAAACTATTGCTTGTCCTCAAGCAATGCAAACTCATAATTACCTGCCAAGACTTCAATTTTCACAAACTTAGCTTTGAACTTGATTTCAATTCTCTGAACCGGGGCACAAAGTATGATTGGCTTTTTATTTTTCGGAAAACTTAGGAGTTACTTGGAATCAAACTATAATGCTTGTGAGTGTGTGCGGAGTTGTGTGCAAGTTGATTTTTCGGATTCTATGCAAACAATAGGTTTTCAAATTACTTCATTGGGTTCTTTTTATCATGTTTTAACTAGAGCCAGTTTTGGGCACCTCTAGTGTTTTGTTTTTAGTTTTATTAAGTTAATTTATTCGACTAGAGCCGGTTTCGGGCACCTCTAGCTATCAAAATTTTTTAACACATACTAGAGCCAGTTTTAGGCACCTCTAGTGATCAATTTTTTTAGCACATGCTAGAGCCAATTTCGGGCACCTCTAGCATTCATCCAATTTTTATTCTAATCCCCCAATTTGTTAATTATCAACCTAAGTTTTCTAGAATTCCTTAAATCAATCAAACCACAACAGTGTTTCATCAAATTTAGCATCATAGTAAAATTCTAAGTTTTTCCATGGTTATCCTAGAATAAAAATTCTATCAATTAAGTGCATTGGCAAAGTCATCATCGGATATTCATCAAATCTAAGCAATTCTTGTTTCAATTAAAGGCATGGTAAGCAATTTATGTATCCTAAATGTAATACTTAAGATGAATGTAACTAAACATGGTAACTACTAATAAGAACCCCCCCCAAACTCAAGTGAGGCATTGTCCTCAATGCATGCATAAAAATAAAGAAAAATAAAAATAATAAAATAAAAAAATACATACGAGGACTTACTCCGAGAGTTCGTCATCGTAGATGATTAGTTTCCTTTTGGTTGGTGTCTTGATTCTCTTGCTTGAACGCGATGGTTGTTTTCTTGTTGTCGGTGGTGGAATCGATCCTCGTACGGGGTTGTCCTCATCGTCCTCTTCGTCAATGTCATTGGCTTTTCGCTTGGAGGATTCAATTGGTGCGGTCTTTGTTGGTTCAATGGAGGACTCGTCCGAATCTGAAAAATCAGAAAATGATTCCGTAGGAGTTGATTCGGGCATAGGTGTTTTACCTTTGGCTTTTGCAGTGGTTGCCGCGATGTCTTTAGCTTTGGTTGCCATGGCATCTTCAGGGTTGATTGCCGTGGCGTCAGCTTGTGCATGCACGAAGTAGGTTGCATGGCATCATCTGTTGAGGTTGTCGTGGCGACTGCTTCATTGGTTATCGGGGCAAGGATCTCGGCGGGAAAGGTTGGGAACGGCACGCGATTGTCCGGGTACTTTTCTAGGATGACTTGGGTGATGGCATTGTTGTGCTCCTTCATGTACCGCATGAACATTAGTTTCCGGTCTTCAATTTGCCTTAGGTGGCTTGCCAATGGGTGCAAAAGTGCTTCAAAGTGTCCCGGGGTTGGTGGCTAAGTTGCCCTGGCGTTAGGTGCTGGGGCATTATGGATTGCCGGGGCGGTAGGAGTTGCCGCGGCAATTGGAGGCCTTGAAGATTTTCCCGGTGCCTCTCCCATTAGCTTTTGGATTTGTGCTTGATTCCAACCGGACTTTGGTAGGGCCTTTTCATCGGTGGACTCACTTGGGACATGCATCTCCTTGCAAAGATTAGAAATTAAGCAAGGGGAGAAAAGAGAACCCTTATCTTTTGAGCTGCATACAAAAATCTCATCACAAATAATTTTTCCAATGTTAATGATGCGATTATCCAAAATAGAATGTATGAGCAAAAGATGTGGTATATCAACGTTAGTATTGTGTGTGGTGGGCATTAAAGAAGTTTTAACAAACTTATTCCATAGTTTTGCCTCGGGTTTAAGCCGAAGGCGATTTACCGTGCCCTTGTATTTACCGTCGTTCCAATGAGTTCCCGGTTGAGTGAGTTCTTGAAGCACCTTGTCGAGTTGCTTGGGAGTGATTTGATCAACGAAGGCTTGATGCTCATCCTTCTCAATGTAAAGCCCGTAAAAGGTGTTGACGCTTTCGGGACTTATGAGTATGGCCTTGTCACGAACAAAAACATAAGGATTATCCGGGTTAGGTGAGTGAGCATAGAATTCTCTTACCCATGAGATGTTACCCGGTTCCGGTTGATGGCAAAAGATTTGCCACTTTTGATGTGCAATCCTTTCGAAGATGAATGGTTCAAGGCCGAAATCTTGATGAGAGTTGGAGTATTCAAAACCTTATTCTTCATGAATCTTCCGGCTTTCAAACTTGGATTGAAATCTTTCTTGAACCACCGGTGTAGCAAACTTCTTGTATCTTGGTTCTTTGGAGGAACTTGGATGAACTAAAAGTTTAATCTCGGATGCCATGGATGATCTTGGTTGTGAGTTTTGTAAAAACAAAGAAAAGAAACTAAAAAGTTGCAAGATAGAAAGTAGGAATAGGTTAAGGGTGATGGGTTTTATAGAAAAGATAGGTGGGTGGGATTAAGGGAAAACAAAAAAGGGTTTAGGGTGGGGTCGAAGTTGTCGACAAGGGGTTGTGTTTAGGGTGAATTGGAGGCTTTATATAAGCCTTAGATTCAGCCCATTAGTTTCCTTGTTGAAGATGTTTTCCTACTTGGATTAGAATTCCTCTTCATCTTGAACTTTTTTCCTACAATTCAAAGACAAATCAAATAAGGATTAAAATTAAAGATAAACTAGTAAAAATAAATAAAGATGTGTAATAGGATTCTTAAACTTAAATAAAAAAATCTATCCTAAAAACTACTAATAATCGGAAATATATATAAAAAAATAAAAAAAAATCGAAAAGAAAAATAATAAAATAACTAATTAATTGAAAAATAAAAATAAAAATAAATAAATAAAAATAAAAATATCAAAAGGGAGAGCATGCTCATGCATCTCCTAAGTTGACCACTTCCTTGTTACGTTCCACATGGGCACCATTGTAGTGCTTCAATCTTTGTCCATTAACTTTGAATTCATGGTTGTCAGAGATGGACTTGATTATCACAGCACCATGGGAGAATGGTTGGACGACTTCGAATGGTCCCGACCATCTTGATTTCAGCTTTCCCGGGAAAAGTTTTAGCCGAGAATTGAATAGGAGAACTAGTTGCCCTGGCGTGAATTGCCACGACAATAGTTTCTTGTCATGCCATCGCTTTGTTTTCTCCTTGTAGATTCGTGCATTGTTATAGGCGAGTGTACAGAATTCTTCTATCTCGTTGAGGTCCAACAAACGCTTTTGTCCGACACTTTCCTAATCCATGTTCACGGTCTTGATTGCCCAGTATGCCTTGTGCTCGATTTCCACCGGTAGATGGCATGTTTTGCCATAGACAAGTCGGAAGGGGGACATACCTAAGGGTGTTTTGAATGCAGTGCGATACGCCCAAAGTGCGTCATCTAGTCTTAATGACCAATCCTTCCTTGAGGGATTTACAACTTTTTCGAGTATACCCTTCAACTCCAGGTTGGAAATTTCTGCTTGCTCGTTGGTTTGTGGGTGATATGCCGTGGCGATCTTGTGTGATATGCCGAAGCGTTGCAACATCTTGGCAATTAGTCTGTTGTCAAAATGCTTGCCTTCGTCACTGATAATTGCTCTTGGCATCCCAAACCGTGTAAATATGTTTTTCTACAAGAATCGTTGCACGGTCTTGGAATCATTGTTGGGAACTGCAGCTGCCTCCACCCATTTAGACACATAGTCAACGGCAAGTAAGATGTAGAGGTTGCCGAATGAAGATGGGAAAGGTCCCATAAAATCGATCCCCCACACATCGAACAGTTCCACCTCGATGATGTTCTGGAGCGGAATCTCATGTCGTCTAGAGATATTGCCCGTCCTCTGGCAATGATCACATTTCTTGTAAAAGTCTTGGGCATCTTTGTACAATGTTGGCCAATACAAACCGGATTGCAGAACTTTGGCCGCGGTATGAGTTCCTCCAAAATGTCCTCCATAGGGTGAAGAATGGCATTGCCAGAGTACATTCTGTTGCTCTTCTTCAGGGACACATCGGCGTATAACCTGATCTACACATTGTTTAAATAAAAGAGGCTCGTCCCAAAAGTAATGCTTAGCATCATGGCGGAACCGCTTCTTCCCTTGGTGAGTAATGCCATAAGGTAAAATACCACAAACAAGGAAATTAACTAAATCTGCGTACCAAGGTATTACCGAGGCATGTGCTGCCATGGCGACTGCTCCCAGAATTGCCGAGGCGTGCGCGTCAAAGGCTACTGAGGCGTCGAGGGTTGCCGAGGCAACTAAAATTTGTTCATCCGGGAATGCATTGCATATCTCTAGATCCGCGTCGTCCTCCCTATTGCGTTTCAAACGTGATAAGTGATCGGCCACTTGATTTTCTGTTCCTTTCCTGTCCTTAATTTCAATATCAAATTCTTGTAAAAGTAATATCCAACGAATCAAACGAGGTTTAGCATCCTTTTTAGCAAATAAGTATTTGATTGTCGAATGGTCCGTATGAACAATTACCTTTGTACCAATCAAATAGGATCGGAACTTGTCAAATGCGAAAACTACATCTAGTAACTCTTTCTCCGTTGTTATGTAATTCACTTGAGCACTATTAAGAGTTTTACTAGCGTAGTATATCACATGGAAGGTCTTACCTGTGCGTTGGCCTAGGACTGCTCCTACCGCGAAATCACTTGTATCACACATGAGCTCAAAAGGTAGCGTCCAATCTGGTGGAACGACAATGGGTGCCGAGGCAAGCTTTTTGTTTAGGGTTTCGAATGCTTGGGTGCAAGAATCATCAAAATCGAAGACTTTATCCTGTTCAAGCAGATTACACAAGGGTTTAGTGATTTTAGAAAAATTATGAATGAACCTCCTGTAAAAACCTACATGTCCGAGAAAACTCCGAATTCCTTTAACCGAACTTGGTGGGGGTAATCTCTCGATCACGTCCACCTTGGCTTTGTCTACTTCAATTCCCTTGGATGAAATCTTATGGCCGAGCACTATTCCTTCGTCTACCATAAAATGGCATTTCTCCCAATTGAGGACTAAATCTGTTTCTTCACATCTTGCCAACACCCTCTCTAAATTGCCGAGACAGCTGTCGAAGTCATTACCAAACACAGAAAAATCATCCATGAAGATCTCAAGGAAGTCTTCGACCATGTCTGAAAAGAGCGCCATCATGCATCTTTGGAAGGTTGCTGGGGCGTTACACAATTCGAACGGCATCCTTCGGAAGGCATAAGTACCGTATGGGCATGTGAAGGTTGTCTTTTCTTGATCTTCTGGTGCTATGGCAATTTGATTGTAACCTGAATAACCATCAAGAAAACAATAAAAAGGTTTACCTGCAAGACGGTCAAGCATTTGATCAATAAAGGGTAATGGGAAGTGATCTTTCCTGGTGGCTTTGTTTAGCTTTCGAAAATCCATACAAACCCTCCAACTGGTCACAGTCCTGGTTGGAATAAGTTCATTATTTTCATTGCTTACCACTGTTATACCTCCTTTTTTCGGTACACATTGTACCGGACTTACCCACGTACTATCAGAGATAGGGTATATAATGTCGGCGGCAAGCCACTTGATGATTTCTTTCATTACAACCCCTTTCATGGCATGATTCAGTCTCCTCTGGGCCTCAATTGAAGGTTTGTGATCATCTTCCAACAAAATCTTGTGCATGCATACTGTCGGGCTAATTCCCTTCAAGTCAGAAATTGTCCACCCTATTGCCTTTTTGTGTAGCTTCAACATCTTGATCAGCTTCTTTTCCTGCTCAGGCTGTAACTTAGAAGAAATAATTACAGGCAATGTATTATCGGTTCCTAAGTATGCATATTTTAGTTGCTCTGACAATTGTTTCAACTCAAGAATCGGTGGTTGTTCAATAGAGGGTTTTTCGAGTTTACCTTCCTTACCTGAGTAATCCAGTGGTTCAAAGTATGTACCTGGTCGATTGACTAGCCAATTTGCCTCTTCTTGTTGTTCCTCATCGATCGGTTCTTCATACTCCTCAGGTTCCTCTTGATCGGCAATATAGTTGCCGAGGCAACTAAATTCCTCGTCGAAGTTAAACTCTGTCGTGGCATGAAGAAGTTGGCATTCTTCTAGATCATCGGCATGCCTTAGTGTTTGGAACACATTTAGTTTAACTTGCTGGTCATTCACCCTCATTGTGAGTTCTCCTTTTTCAACATCGATCAAGGTTCTCCCTGTTGCTAGGAATGGTCTCCCGAGAATGATGGGTGCATGCTCATCTGCTTCACAATCCAAAACAATAAAGTCAGCGGGAAAAATAAATTTATCAACTTTTACCAGTATGTCCTCAATTTTTCCCTCTGGATGCACATAGGATCCGTCGGCTAGCTATAGCATAACTGTTGTAGGTCTTACCTTCCCGATTCCTAGTTTTTGGAAAACCGATTTAGGCATCAAGTTTATGCTAGCCCCAAGGTCGCATAATGCTTTCCTGACATAGTGGTTTCCAATGGAACATGGTATTGTGAAACTTCCGGGATCTTTCAACTTGGGTGGCATACGATTGTTCAACATTGCCATGCATCCCTCTGTTGCGGCAACTGTTTCAAACTCTCATAGCCTTGTTCTCTTGGACACAATGTCTTTAAGAAACTTGGCATAGTTTGGTATTTGTTCAATTGCTTCAACCAATGGCAAGTTGATGTGGGCTTGTTTTAGGATATCAAGAAACTTCTTGAATTGGTATTCTTACTTTTGTCTCTTCAACCTTTGTGGGAATGGTGGTGGAAGTCGGATATCTTTGATCCTTTCATTAGTTTGAAACCTGATTGACGGTATTGCTGGGACAACTAGGGTTGCCGAGGTGTTATCAACTGGGGTTGTCGAGGCATGCTTATCGCAAGTTGCCGAGGCGTCTTTATCGTCGATTGTCGAGGCATGCTTATTGTCGGCTGCCGCAGCAATTTCTGGTTCAGCATCTAAGGTTTTGCCGCTAGGTTCATCTTGATCTTTTTGTGGAGTTTTGTTTGACGAGCGGGTTTGAACCTCTCTAAGTTGTTGGCTAGTTCTAGTGGTGATTGCCTTACATTGCTCATGGCCAGTTCCTCTTGCGACTCCAGTATCGCTAGGTAAACCTCCTTGCGGTCTAGTATTCAGATTTTGAGCAAACTGTCCGACTTGATTTTCTAATGATTTGATTGCCGCCTCTTGTTTTTGCAATCTCATCTCGGTCCTGTTAATAAAAGCATCAGTTCTTTTTATGAAATTACTATTCTCAGCCATATAAGATTCAGTTTTCATCATAAAAGCATTTAGAGAATTTTCCAAAGAACTAGATGTCGTCGGTTGTTGCTGCGGTAACTGTTGCCGTGGCATATTCTGCTGGAATCCCGATGCTTGTGCATTCTGATTGTTCTGGTTTAGAGCATTGTTGGGATTACTCCATGAAAAATTTGGGTGCTTCTTCCAAGCTGGATTGTATGTATTGGACATCACGTTGTTGCTCCGATTGTAATTCACCACATAGAAGCTGGATTCCGGATTCTGCATACATTCAGAAGAATTATGGTTATCACCACATAACTCACAAAAAGAATCCATTACCTTGACTTCATGTGTGTTGTTTGGTTTTTGCATGTTCTGGACCATCTTGGTTAAAGTGGCCAATTGTGCCGAAATTGAATATGATGATCCTAGTTCATGTATTGTGGCTTGGCGTCTAACTTCTCCTGTTCTAGTGGATGGGAATTGATAATCATTCTTGGCCAGCCTATTTAAGATTTGCATTGCTTCTTCCGGCGACTTATCTAGGAGTATGCCGTTTGCCGAGGCATCTAGCATCATCCTTGTTTGTGTATTCACGGCGTTGTAAAACATTGTTACTTGAGTCCACACCGGGAATCCGTGTAGGGGCACTTGTGTAGAAGTTCTCTATATCGCTCCCAAGCCTCGTACATGGATTCATCATCTGCCTGCTGAAAAGAAGTAATGTCGTTACGAAGCTTATCAATCAAATTTTTAGGATTAAATCTAGCAAGGAATCACGACAAAGATCAGTCCAAGATGCTATGGATCCGGTAGGAATGCTATTCAACCATGCTTTCGCCCTATCCCTTAGTGAATAGGGGAATAATCTTAATCATAATACATCGGGGGTGACTCTGTGTATCTTGAACGAGTTGCAAATCTCGAGGAAAGATTTCAGATGTTGTCGTGCATCTTCAGTTACTGAGCTGCCAAATTGACCTATTGTGTTGATCATATTAAACATTACCGGTTTCAACTCAAAGTGGTCGGCTTCAATTTCAGGTGCGACAACTCCTGGGTTAAGTCCATCAAGATCTTCTTCAAGATAGTCTAGAATAGTTCTGTTTCATGCAAGAATCACTCTTCCTCCTGCTCGAACATCTTGATTCATATTGCCGTCTTGATTAGCCATTGCTACTCATATCCTTCGTCTAAGTCTTTGTAAGGTTCGTTCGATTTCTGGATCAAAGGGATATTCTGGTGGAGTCGGTCTCGCCCTGGTCATATACCAATGCAAAACCAAAGTTTGTTAGCCCTTTGAATTTTAAACAAGAAAAATAAAAAGAAAGTGCAAGAAAATAAAAACAACGTCGCTATTGCAAATCCCCGGCAACGGCGCCAAAAACTTGTTGCGCGTAATAAGTGCTACGCAATTGTGCAAGTATACACGTCGCAAGTTATAGTATAAAAGATATCGTCTCCACAGGGATTGGTGCCACTTCAAGAATCTAGTCTCTTGCACTGTAAAAAGTAAAAACACAAGTAAAGGATTATAGGAGTTTAACTAATAACTAATCTAGAAAGCAATAAAGTAAATGAATAGATGAGATCAATTGAGAGAGAGATAGGCCAGGTTATCGTGAGTTGAGGTGTGATAGCCGATTGGATCGTCTTGGTAAAAGTGTGCACGGGCAACTCAGTTGTCGTGGCAACTTGCACAACGGGGTTGCCTTGGCAACTAATTGATGGTTGCCTGGGCAACTAGTTGGGCGTCTGGGCAGCAACCTTCAAGGTTCGACAGAGCGTTCTTCAATGGTTTCTTCTTATCCCTAAGTCGAAACTCTAGCTGCTTGTGCATGCCTTGATAATATTTCCCTTCGTGAATCAAGGGTGAACAACAACCAATCTTGCGCTCCTCTTAGCCGTTGAAATCCTTAACTTATTCCTAAGCCGGATTAATCTTCACCATCAATAGATTGAATAAAGATCATATTCATTCGTTTCTTGAATCTAACTCTCCCGATATTAGATAAATAGATGAAATCACGAGATCCTCTCCCAATTCACTCGCAAACAAGAATAAGAACCAAGAATGAATAAACCTTGAAATAGAAAAGTGCAAAGTCTTATTACCTAAACAAAAACCAATAGTTTCTCACAACCACAAAAACACAATAACCATAGCCAAGTAGATTTAGTTCATGGCTAGGTTCCAAAGAAACACAAGATAAACAATCCCTAGCATGAACCCAATCGAACAAGAAAGAAAAGATGAAGAAGGAGGCTTGTCGAAATCCTCCTTGCCCTAGATGCTTGTCGAAAAGTCTCTCCTCTTGCCCTCCTTGGACTTGTCGAAATTCCCCTCTCTTGTCTCTCTCTATAGATTGTCGAAATCTCCTTCATATTTATAGGGCTAGGCCAAAGTCCTTCTTTGAGGAGGAGTTTAAGTTGGAATTAAATTATCTTTAAAGAATATAATTCTTTATTATAATTGTATTCCTACTAGAACTTCTCCAATCTTCTTGGAATTTAATTCTTCTTTAATCTCTGTATGGAATTCAAATTCCTTTGGGTTTGGGCTTTGCTCCACGTCATCTTGGGCTTGTCTAGTCATCAATTTCGACTACCATATCACCTTTGCTCTTGTCGACAATTGCCATGGCAACTGGCTCGGCGTCTCCTTCATGCATTGCCCTGGCAACTAGCTCGGCGTCTCCTTCATGCATTGCCCTGGCAACTAGCTCTAGCCTTGCTTTGGCAATTGATCCTGCACATACACACAAAACATACCAAAGCAGCATCTTTTCCACAAAAACTACCAAGTTATGTAATCAAGCTCAACGATGGAAGGAAACATGGATTAATACATGAATGGCTAATTATGCAACTAATATGGGCCTAAGTCTAACAATAATAGAGAGTAAAAAGGGTAAGAAAAATAGTACTTTTGAACACTTATCAACTGTCGTGAACCACTCTAAGCCCGCTGCTTCTCTCAAAGGACAGTGAGAACACCCTTTGGAGCTTCAACAACGGAGGACACCACGATGGAGAAGATGAAGAAAGGGCAACCGCCTTTTCTTTTTCTCTTTCTTCGCTCACAAAGTAATCTTTTTTTTCTCCCCTTTAATGTGGGTGTCTTTTTCTTTATATACTAGGGGCTTCTAGGGTTTTGTGCCCTTAATCCTAAGGGAATATTCCCTTCACAATTGGGCTCATATATGGCTTATAGGTTCACGTGTGGGGCTACAAACTATCCTCAATTCTTTGTCCTCTAGCGTGCCCAGAAATGCTATCCAAAATGCTATGGCATTTTCCCTGCACTGCTCCTCTTTTCCCTGCACATCACCACACCAACGAAAACCTTCCCAAGCAGCACCATTCTTACAAATAAATACGGAAAACAAAACCAACAACACCAAATGCAACTATATGAACTAAATGCATCTATATGCCATGAAATGAGATGAAATGGGCTTGCTTTCATAAAATAACTTAAGTAAAGAAGCACGAAATGTTAACCTTTTACAAGGTTAACACACCCCCAAACTTAAGCCATTGCTTGCCCTCAAGCAATGAATAGAAATAAACAGAAGAATGCTACGGCATTAAATCAGTTCAAGACAGAGCTATGGCAAAATTTCAGTCCTCAAAAAATAAAGGCTTCAACATGCTAGATAGTTTTAAGATTTTAAGAACTTTTCCCTTAAGCCAAGACCCTATTAATGTTTATGTCTTATTACACCCACTCTATGCTTAATAATGTTAGAAAATTTTTAGCTAAGTTCTCTAGTTTGCCCTAGCTTTTCTTAATCCAATTAAGCACAAACTACTCCCATATCCAAGTTTTTTTATTTTCCTTGAGGGGTGTCAGCTCATCAAAACTACCGTCCCTAACTCTAGATGAGTATGGAGCAAACATCTCACCCCCGAGCTGGTAAGTAGAGTAATCCCGTGATAACTTTCATTCACTCGTATGATGTTGTTTCCATTTATTTTAAATATAGCAACCAGGCAGTACAACACATAAAGGAGTGTCACTCTTTAGCTATGCTAAAGCATTTATTCATAATTCAACGCAAACAAAAAAGGGAGCTAATTAAGCCTTTCTGCTTTCATTTATCATTCAAGTTCATTCTACACATTTAAACTAAAGCATACGAGATTTCTTTCACCAAAAATCATCTAACAATTTTAAACATAGAGAGCATGCAATCATTTAACACTCACATCATGAAGCATCAAAACCTATAGGCAATTCTACCAATCTCAGTAGTCACATGTATTCAATCAATTCACAACCATAACATTTCAGGTGCTCATCATCGAACATCATAAACTTATTCATAAAATTTTCTTTAAACTAACAAAATGTCATAGCAAAATTTTGTTCATCACTAAATTGTAAGGCAAATGATCAACTATTAACACCAACACCCCCAAACTTGAAGGATCAGTGTCCTCAATGCATGAGAATAAAATGAACCAAACTAAAAATGCAAATACAAATGCAAGTTACCTCCTACAGATCTATTTTGGTGTTTTTGGTTTGACTCCTTGGTGCTTGATTCTCTTCTTCTTCTTGAGAGCTATGATGGGCGCCTCTGTCGCATCTTGTTGGGTTAGTTGGTTGTTCGGATCCTCTTGAGTCGGTTGTTCATCAATAGCTTCATCATCATCATTATTAGAGGGTGCATTACATGCACGCCCTGTCGTTCTCTTGAGGCGACTCCTTGTTTTTGTTGTAGCATCTAGAGTTGGGGTAGGTGGTGGTGCAGGACCATCTTTGGCTATCTCTTCATCCTCACTGTCAATATTGGCAAGATCATCTGTAGGTGGTTCTGATGGTGGCGGGGTACTTATGAGAGTTTTTCTTTTTTTGCCTCGTTGTTCGAGGGCTTTGTCTGACGGTTGCAGTGGTTGTTACTTCTAGAGCAAGTGTTGGAGTCGGAGAAGGGTCTCTTCGAGGAAAGGTGGTGGTCTTTGCGGTGCAGTTGTGTTGCTGGTGTGACTTGCGGGGCTGGTTTGTCCTTCTTAGGCACAAGCACTTCATTAGGGAAAGGAGGGAAATCAATCTCCATGTGCGGAAGCATCTCCTTGAAATAAGAGTTAATGGCTGCATCCCTTTCCTTGACATACTTGAAATAAGTTGTCAAGGTGCCCTTCATCTCATTCATTTCTCCTTGTGTGCGTTTGGTAGAGGCGACTAGAGCTACGATTCTTGCTGCAGCAATGGTTCTGGCCCCACCTTTCATTGTTTCCGCTGGAGCAGCTTTATCAAATCCCCTCAGCCTAGGGATTTGGCTTGGGGTTAGCGCATTTTTCCCTTTCTCTGTTTCATCGTTTTTAGGATCCTCAAAAACTTGCTTCTTACGAAAAAACATCGTGATGAGATTAGGGAATATAAGAGGGATGGACTTCCGCTTCAGACATGAATAGACTTCATCAATGATAAGTTTGCTTACATCTATTGGTCGACCATTGAGGATGGAGTGTAGCAATAGCAGCCTGGTGATGTGCACCATAGCGGTATGGGAAGTGGGCATTAAGTGCGTCTTTAGGAAGCGATTCCATACTTTAGCCTCAGGCTTGAGATGGTCTCTTTCAACGGCCCTGCTTGCCAGATCTAACTCTGTGTCGCTAAAGCATAGGTCTTCCAAGACCTCCTTATGTGTCTGAGCATCGACGGTGTCTGCAAAGGAAGTATGTTGGTCCAACACATTTTTTAGCCCGTAGAATTTGTTGATGGCAACGGCTATGAACTTGATTTGGTCTCCTCGACATAAATGGCTGACTAAGTAGGGCTCATCAAATGGGCATAAAATTCGTGAACCAGGAACACCAAGATATCACCGGGGTGTTAAACGAACGTCCCCCAATTGTGCTTAGCAATGATATCCAGAACTTCTTTGTCAAAGCCTCTTTCCCCGTCCAAGGGAACCTTTAAACCTTGCTCCGGGAAAACCTTATGGTCATTCATCTGTTGGAAACGTTCTTTAGCACCACGTCAAAGAACTTTCTAATTTCAATGGTGAGTGGAGATTGTGAACCATTGGAAGAGTCAGTGACATTCTTACATCGTACCATGATTTTGAAGTGAGGGAGGGATTTTCGAAACGATATGGGTTTTTGCAAAGTTTTGAACAGGCTTGGTAAAGAAGATGAGAAGTTTAGGGTTAAGAAAATAAAAAGGAAGAAGATGAAGTGATGGGAAGGATGGTGATGGTGGTAGTTTTGAGGTATAGGCAAGAGAAAGGATGGGACGGGCTATTAATAAAAAGTGAAAAGTATGAGAGAGGGTATGAAGAAGTAATGATGAACTAGGGTTTGTTTATTTAAAGTTTAATAAAATTTCCTCCCTTTTTGCCTTTTAAATCTGCTCCAAAAATATAGGAAAAATTGGGCTTATATTTTCCCTTTAGTGGAAAAGGACAAAAGCAAGCTTTAATACGAAAGTTGCACAAGCCTTGTGAGAAACCCTAGCCTACCACCTGCAATCATGGGGGCTGATCTGACAAAACCAATTAAAGAAAACACAAAAGCATGTAATAAAACAAGAGACTAAAGATCAAAGAAACTAAAATAAAGAAAACTTTATTTATGATCATTAGAGACGGAAAATGCTATAGCAAAACGGGAAGGATGAAGGAGTGCAAACTCTTATGGATCATTAAAAAGCATGGCTGACTTGTCTCGCATGATAGGGGCTCTATTGTAGATCTTCAATCTCTGACCATTCACTTTGAAGATGGTGTCATCATCAAGCTTTTTAATATCCACGACACCATGAGGGTAAACCTTGTGCACGATAAAAGGGCTTGACCATCGTGATTACAGCTTTCTTGGGAAGAGCTTAAGATGAGATTTGTAGAGGAGGACTTGTTGGCCTTCCGAGAAATACCATGGCAAAATATATTTGTCATGCCACTTCTTAGTCTTCCCTTTATAGAGGCGCGTATTCTCGTAAGCTTGGGCCCTAAATTCCGCCATCTCATTTAACTCCAAAAGCCTTTTTTTCTTCAGCTAACTGGGCATCTAGATTGAGCTTTTTAATTGCCCAATAGGCTTTGTGTTCGAGCTCAACAGGAAGGTGACATGCCTTACCATAGACAAGCTTGAATGGAGACATCCCCAAGGGTGTCTTGAAGGTTGTTCGATAAGACCACAGTGCTTCATCGAGTCTTAGAGACCAATCTTTCCTCTTGGGGTTAACCACCTTTTCTAAAATTTGCTTGATTTCTCGATTCGAGATTTTAGCTTGGCTATTAGTCTGAGGGTTGTATGCTATAGCAATTTTAGGCCCCATTCCATATCTCTGCAATGCCTTAGTAATGAGCCTATTGTCAAAGTGGGTACCTTCATCACTAATGATGGCTCTTGGGGCTCCAAATCTTGTAAATATGTTCTTGTGAAGGAACTTTAGAACAATCTTGGAGTCATTCTTCGGTGTAGCTATTGCTTCAACCCATTTCGACACATATTCAACGGCTAATAGGATGTAGAGATCTCCCAAAGATGATGGGAAGGGTCCTATGAAATCTATTCCCCATACATCAAACATTTCCACATCTAGAATACATTGCAATGGCATTTCATGCCTTCAAGAAATATTCCCCATCCTTTGGCATCTGACGCAAGCCTTGCCAAATTCATGTGCATCCTTAAAAAGTGTGGGCCAATAGAATCCTAATTGTATGACCTTTGCAGCAGTCCTAGTTCCTCCAAAATGGACTCCACATGAAGATGAATGGCAATGGAATAAGATCTCCTTTTGCTCCTCTTCGGGGACACATCTTCGAATTATTTGGTTGGCACATTGCTTGAACAAATAGGGCTTGTCCCAAAAGTAGAATCGCACATCATGCTTGAACTACTTTTTGCCCTGGCTATTCAAATCATGAGGAAAAATACCACTAACAAGAAACTTAACAATATCAGCATACCAGGGAATTGTTGTAGCATATAATATTTTCTCATCAGGGAATTCCTCCTTAATCTCTAAGTTCTCATCATTCTCAGTCTTGTTTTCTATCCTAGAAAGATGGTCAACAACCTGATTTTCGCAACCCTTTCTATCTTTAACCTTCAAGTCAAACTCTTGCAAAAGAAGTATCCACCTAAGAAGTCTAGGTTTAGCATCCTTTTTAGTCACTAAGTAATTAATAGCGGAATTATCAGCATGAACAATGACCTTAGTGCCTATCAAGTATGCTTTAAACTTACCAAAGGCAAACACAACAGCCAACAATTCTTTTTTGGTGGTAGCTTAATTGATATGTGCATCATTTAGGGTGTGACTAGCATAAAAAAGGAATTGAAAAGTTTACCTCAACACTATCCAAGTGATGCCCCTAGCCCCTATTGCGTAGTCATTCGCGTCACACATCAAATCAAATTGTGAGGCCCAATCTAGGGGAACAACTATGGGTGTTGAGATGAGCTTCTCCTTGAGTTCCTTAAATGCACTGTAGCAATCCTCATCGAATATAAATGGTTGATTTTGCTGAAGCAAATTACACATTGGTTTGGAGATTTTGGAGAACTCCTTAATGAACCTCCTATAGAAACTAGCATGTCCCAAGAAACTCTGAATCCCCTTTACAGTGGTAGGTGGTGGTAGCTTATCGATTACTTCAACCTTGGCCTTGTCCACTTCTATCCCTTGTTGAGAGATTGTGACCTAGAATAATCCCTTCAGCCACCATGAAATGGCATTTCTCTCAATTGAGCACTAAGTCAGCTTCTTCGCATCTCTTCAGTACCTTGGCCAAGTTACCTAAACACGATTCAAAAGTATCTTCAGAGACTGAAAAATCATCCATGAAGATCTCCAAAAATTCTTCAACCATGTTAGAAAAGATGGTCAACATGTACCTTTGAAAAGTTGATGGAGCATTACAAAGCCCAAAGGGCATCCTTTGAAATGCGTAAGTACCATAAGGACATGTAAAAGTTGTCTTCTCTTTATCTTCCAGTGCTATAGCAATCTGGTTGTACCCTGAATATCAATCAAGGAAACAGTAAAAGGATTTGCCCACCAATCGATCTAACATTTGATCAAAGAAGGGGAGGGGAAAATGATCCTTCTTGGTTTCCTTGTTGAGCTTCCGATAATCCATACAAATTCTCCACCCTGTGACGGTCCTTGTTGGTAACAATTCATTATCCTTGTTGCTTACCACGGCCATACCTCCCTTTTTTGGTACACATTGCACTGGACTGACCCATGAACTGTTGGATATTGGGTAGATAACTCACGTATCGAGCCATTTGATTATCTCCTTCATCACCACCTTTTTCATGGCTGGATTAAGCCTTCTAGAATTCCTGTGACATTCTTCAAGCAAAATTTTGTGTAAACAAATAGTAGGGCTTATACCCTTCAAATCAGCCATAGTCCACCCTAGAGCTTTTTTATGTTGAGATATCATATTTATTAAGCTACATTCTTGCTTATGGGTTAGACTAGAAGAGATTATCACAGGTAAAGTCTCATTACTACCCAAATAAGCATATTTAAGGTGTGAAGGTAATGGCTTCAATTCTAATGTGGGTGCATACTAAAGTGAGGGTTTAGGAGGGACAAATTCAAAAAAAATCTAAAGGTTCAAAATGCGTACTTGGTCTAGCAATAAGCAATCTAGATTGTTGCACTTCCAATGGGAACTCCTTAAGCTTTTTATTGTCTACCTCATTGAGTTTCACATAGTCTTTAATTTGCACAAAATTATGCTGCAGCATCGTCTTCTGTCATAGCATCTAAGTGTTGTCACTCCTCATATTCATCCACATATTTGAGGGTGTTGAAGACATTTATAGTCACCCTCTGGTCATCCACTTGCATGGTGAACTCACCTTTTTCACAGTCGATCAAGATTTGACCGGTTGCTAAGAATGGTCGCCCCAAGATAATAGGTGCTTTGTCATCTACTTCACAATCAAGGATAAGGAAGGCAGCTGGGAAGACAAATTTGCCCACCTTAACCACAACGTCTTCTATCTTTCCTTCCGGTCAAACATGAAATCTATCCGCTAGTTGCAAAATCACTATGGTGGGTCTTGCATCTCCCATTCCAAGCTTCATAAACACTGACTTGGGCATTAGATTAACACTAGACCCAAGGTCGCATAGAGCTTTGCCCACGTAATTGTCTCCTATGGAATATGGAATGATATAGCTGCCCAGATCACTCATTTTGGGTGGCAAGTTGCTCAACACAGAATAGCATTCTTTTGCCGTAGCAGCAGTCTCGTACTTCTCAACCTTTCTTTTCTTGGTGACAATATCCTTGAGAAACTTAGCATATGTAGGCATTTGATCAATGGCGTCCGAAAATGGGACATTAATATGTAGCTGGTCAAGAATATCTACAAATTTTTTGAATTGAAGATTATCATTTTGCTTCTTCAACAATTGAGGGAAGGGTGGTGGGGGTCTGACTTCTTTCTCTACTGGTGGGGATCTTTCTTTTGCTATAGCAATGTTCTGTTCTCCATCAGTAAGTTCGTTTGTCGAGCCTTCATTCTCTTTCCCTTCTTGAGCTAACTCTTCTTGCAAAGCTGGTTCTTTAGCCACAGATTTAGGGTTAGGGTCTTCCACTTTATTTCCTCCAAACTTATCTTCTTTGTTAAGTTGGGTGAAACTTCTTAAAGTGAGTGCACTACACTACTCCTTGCCATGATTTTTAGTGACTTCAGTATCACTAGGCAAACTAACTTGAGGTCGAGCATGCAAAGCTTGTGCAATTTGTCCCACTTGGGTTTCCAAAGCCTTCAAGGAAGAGCTATGGCTATGAAGCAATGCACCTTGACTCTTTATAGATGTTGCATGGTCTTAGAATAAAGCCTTCGTGGTTGTCATAAAATCTTGGAAAGTAGCTTCCAAGGAACTGTTGTTTGATGAAGAGGTTGAACCCTTGTTATCATTTTGCCAAGGCATATTCTGCTGAAAACCTTGGGATTCAGTCTGATTGTGGTGCCTACTCGAGCTTCCAGCATTGTGGGTTCTTTGATTCCCCCAAGAAAGATTAGGATGTTGACGCCATCATGGGTTATAGGTGTTTGAGTAGGGGTTGTGGTTGTTCCTATTAAAGTTCCCCACATAATTGGTAGACTCGTGATTTCCAGGGCAATTGCTCACATGATGGTGTCCATCACACTGGTAACAAGTGTTTGCTACTTTCACTTCATTAGGTTGTTCGAGATTCTTCAACATAGCAGTGATGGCCCACAACTGGGCTAAAACTAATTCGTTTTTGTTGAGCTCACGCGTCCTATGAGTTCTCCTTCCCGTACTAAGTCTCAAAGTAGGAATTTGCTAGTTGTTGCGCGTAATAAGTGCTACGCAAATGTGCAAGTATACACGTCGCAAGTAATAAAGTGATACGAGTATCGTCTCCACAGGGATTGGTTTGGGCCACTTTGCTTAAGTTACTGCACTGTGAAAATAAAAACACAATTGATAATAGAAGTTTTAATTAACGAGAAAAGTAAAAGCAATAAACTAAAAGAATAGATGAAAGAAAAAAAAGAGAATAGGCCAGGTTATCGTGAGTTGAGGTGTGATAGCCGATTGGATCGTCTTGGTAAAAGAGTGCAAGGGCAACTCAGTTGCCGTGGCAACTTGCACAGCGGGGTTGCCTTGGCAACTAATCAATGGTTGCCTGGGTGACTAGCTGGGCAACTACTTGGGCGTCTGGGCAGCAACTTCAAGGTTCAGCAGAGCGTTCTTCAATGGTTTCTTCTTATCCCTAAGTCGAAACTCTAGCTACTTGTGCATGCCTTGATAATACATCCCTGCGTGAATCAAGGGTGAACAACAACCAATCTTGCGCTCCTCTTAGCCGTTGAAATCCATCCTCACCATCAATAGATTGAATAAAGACTATACTCATTCGTTTCTTGAATCTAACTCTCCCGATATTAGATAAATAGATGAAGTTACGAGATCCTCTCCCAATTCACTCGCAAACAAGAATAAAAGCCAAGAATGAGTAAACCTTGAATAGAAAAGTGCAAACTCTTATTACCTAAACAAAAACCAATTGTTTCTCACAACAACAAAACACAATAACCCCAACCAATCAAGTTAGTTCATGGTTGGGTTCAAAAGATATACAAAGAATAATCCCCAAACCATGAATCTAATGGAAGCAAAGAAGAAGAAGAAATCGAACTCTCTCCCTCCTTGGACTTGTCGAAATTCCCCTCTATTGCTCTCTCCATCTTGTCGAAATCTTCATCTTATTTATAGGGCTAGGCCAAAGTCCTTCTTTGAGGAGGAGTTTAAGTTGGAATTAAATTATCTTTAAAGAATATAATTCTTTATTATAATTGTATTCCTACTAGAACTTCTCCTATCTTCTTGGAATTTAATTCTTCTTTAATCTCTGCATGGCAATCAAATTCCTTTGGGTTTGGGCTTTGCTCCACTTCATCTTGGGCTTGTATAGTCATCAATTTCGACTACCATATCACCTTTTCTCTTGTCGACAATTGCCATGGCAACTGCTCAGCGTCTCCTTCATGCATTGCCCTGGCAACTAGCTCGGCGTCTCCTTCATGCATTGCCACAGCAACTAGCATTAGCCTTGCTTTGGCAAGTGATCCTGCACACACAAAAAATGTACCAAAGCAGCATCTTTTTCCACAAAAATCATCAAGTTATGTAATCAAGCTCAACGGTGGAAAGAAACATGAATTAATGCATGAATAACTAATTATGCAACTAATATAAGCTTAAGTCTAACAATAATATGAGTAAAAAGGGAAATAAAAATAGTACTTTTGAACACTTATCACGCCCCAAACTCGAACTATTGCTTGTCCTCAAGCAATGCAAACTAACAATTACCTGCCAAGACTTTAATCATCAAAGACATGCTTCAAACTTGAATTCAAACCTCGGAACCGTGGCACAAAGTATGATCACCTTTTAATTTTTCGGATGTTTCAAAAATTACCCGGAACCAAACTATAGTGCTCGTGACAATGTGTGTGCGTAGTTGTGTACAAGTTGATTTTCAAGATTCTATGTGAACAATAGGCTTTTATCAATTTAAGTATCGAGGCATTTTTTTTATTTTCACTAGAGCCAATTTTGGGCACCTCTAGCAAAGTAAGCAATTTCTCATTTTATTTTAGTCGACTAGAGCCAATTTCGGGCACCTCTAGCGATTCTTTAATGTGCATTAACTACTAGAGCCAGTTTCGGGCAACTCTAGCAAGAAAGTGCATTTACTACTAGAGCCAGTTTTGGGCACCTCTAGCAAGAAATTAACTTTTAATTTTCAATTTTAAATTTACCCAAATTTTAATCAACCTAAGTTCACTAAGTTTCTTTCAATCAACAACCGTGTAAAAAAATTCAGCATCATAGTAAAATTCTAAGTTCTTTTCATGCAATCCTAAAATTAAAGGTTCTTTCAATTAAGTGTAGTGGCAAAAATTCTTCATTGGATATTCAACAAGTCTTAAGCAATTAAATCCAATTAAAGGAATGGCAAGTAACATATGCAACCTATATGTGATTGCTAAAAATGAATGCAACTAAACATGAAGCTAACTAGAAACCAACACCCCCTAAACTCGAGAGAAGCATTTTCCTCAATGCATGTAAGAGTGAAATAAAATTTAAAAGAAACTAAATGAAATGAGTTAGTCGGAGAGGTTGTCACCTCGAGTGATAAGTTTCCTTCGTGCCATTTGCTTGATTCATTTTTCAGTCGGTGGTTGAATGCTGGTGCCGCGTGAATAGCATCGGTTTGATTTGATCCATGTTTGCCGATGCAGGTTCACTGACATGGGCATCAGTTGTTGCCGAAGCCATTGTTGTTGCCTGTGCATCGCCAGTTTCTGTTGTGGTTGCTGTGGCAAGTAGTCGGCAGTGAATTTCCTTAGCATGGTGGTTGTGAGTCTTGTTGTGGAAAAGAAAACCTGGAAACTAAAGATAATGAAGAAAAATAAAATATATCCTAAAAATTCCAAAAATAAATAAAGAGAAAAAATAACAGAAAATAATAAAAAGAATAGCTCGAAAAAAAGAAAAAGAAAAAAAAGAAAAGAAAAAAGAAAATAAGAAAGGAGAGCATGCTTATGCATCTCCTAACGTGTCAACTTCTTTGTTATGTTCTACATGGGCACCGTTGTAGTGCTTCAATCTCTGTCCGTTAACTTCGAATTCATGTTCGTCGGTAATGGACTTGATTATCACGGCACTATGAGAGAATGGTTTGACAACTTTGAATGGTCTCGGACGTCTTGATTTTAGCTTTCCCAGGAAAAGTATTAGCCGAGAATTGAATAAGAGAACTAGTTGCCCGCATGAATTGTCGTGGAAATAGTTTCTTGTCGTGCCATTGCTTTGTTTTCTCCTTGTAGATTTGTGCATTGTTTAAACAAAAGAGGCTCGTCCCAAAAGTAATGCTTAGCATCATGGCAGAACCGCTTCTTCCCTTGGTGAGTAAGGCCATAAGGTAAAATACCACAAACAAGGAAATTAACTAAATCCGCGTACCAGGGTATTCCGAGGCATGTGCTGTTGTGGCGACTGCTCCCAAGATTGTCGAGTTGTGTGTGTCTAGAGTTGTCGAGGCATACGCGTCCATGGTTGCCGAGGCGTGCGTATCAGTGGTTGCCGTGGCATCGAGGGTTGCCGAGGCATGTGCATCCATGGTTGCCGAGGCGTTAGGGGTTACTGTGGCATCGAGGGTTGCCGAGGCGTGCGCGTCAAGAGCTGCCGCGGCGTCGAAGGTTGATGAGGCATGCGCATCCATGGTTGCCGAGGCGTGCACGTCTGGAGTTGCCGAGGCGTTCGTGTCAAGAGCTACTGCGGCGTCGAGGGTTGCCGAGGCATGCACATCCATGGTTGTCGAGGCGTCAAGGGTTATCGAGGTAAGTTTTTCCTTTAGGGTTTCGAATGTTTGGGTGCAAGAATCATCAAAATGGAAGACTTTATCTTGGTGGGGGTAATCTCTCGATCACGTCCACCTTGGCTTTGTCTACTTCAATTCCCTTGGATGAAATCTTGTGGCCGAGCACTATTCCTCCGTCTACCATAAGATGACACTTCTCCCAATTAAGGACTAAATCGGTTTCTTCACATCTTGCCAACACATTCTCTAAATTGTCGAGGCAACTGTTGAAGTCACTACAAAAAACGGAAAAATCATCCATGAAGATCTCAAGGAAGTTTTCCACCATGTCTGAAAAGAGTGCCATCATGCATCTTCTAATGTTAGTGCATATCTAAGAAAACTTGAGGATGGTCATTTTCGATACTTTTTATAGTCTATCCGCACCCTCCATCGGGTGACAATATTGCCCAAAAAGAGTTTGGCCAATGTGCTTGCCACTACTCCCTTTATGTTATCATGGTGGATGTGTCTTTCTTCTTTGTTCGCTTGTAGTCCATGTAAACTCTCCACCTTGCTACTATTCCTGAAGGCACAAATATATTAATAGAAAAATTATATCCATTCTCAACCATTCAATTACCTCATTCTTGTCGACTTCTATCATGGTTGGATGTAGCCTTTGTTGTCGTGGCAATTGCTGCTCAAGCCAATTCTTGTGGCAATCGATTGCCAAAATTTGCTGTAAGTCAAGGGAAGAACCAATTTTCTGAAAAGCTGTACGAATCCAAACACCGTTTTCTTTTGGCCCCTCAAACATCTCCATCAGTAGAGATTTCGATGGCTTCAAATCTACCAACATCGGTTCCTCAAGACATACCTGCAATGGACAAGGTGAGTTTTTAAAGAATTCAAAAGGTTCAACCATTACCTGCTCATATTCCATTGGCAAAGTATTATCATCTCGTTGATCTTGCATGTGGTCGTGTAATTGCCGTTGCAATTGTAGATGAGAGCAATCTCATGATTCTGCTTCAACATCAACGTTGTACCCTTATGGGCATCAGGTTCCTCAAAATTTGTTGTAGTATTGTTTTTCTCAGCTTCACTGAGTGTTGTTGCGGCATTGCTCTGTTCAGGCTCCTCAATCATTGCCGAGGCAATTTGTTGTTCAATCTCGTCATGTGTTGGGCAGTCTCTCTCATTGGCATCCTCTTGACTTTGAGGTTCTAGTTGTTCCTCACACATTGGAGAGATTTCTTTGTATTGCTCCTTATCCTCTTTCCTTGGGACGTCAGTATCCCTAGGAATGAATTGTTGGTGCATGTTATCCATGACATATGTGGATATCCCCAATTGATCTTCTAAATCCCCTAAGGTTGCATCCCACTGAGCTATCCTCGTATCCATAGATTTTGATAGCTCTCGAATCTCTTCAATTGATCCGTCAAGTCTAGCCAAGGAAGCTAGTAACGTTTCCTCCAAGGAATTGGAATGCTCTTGAAAAGGACTACATTGCCATGGCATATCTGTTGCTGCGGCAAAATTGTTTTGGTAAAAAAAAATTTGAGCTTTTGACCATACCATGAAGAATTTTGCTGCTGGTTCCCTCTATGGTCCTCTATGTAGTTATATGCACCGAAAATGTGAGGGCAATTTTCAAACACATGATGTTCTCCACACATAGCACAAGATTTTTCCACGATATAAGTTCTTTGGGCTTTTCTCGGTTGGTATAGGTAATCATCAAAGGGTGCAAGAAACTCTTGATTGGATTGATTCATATCTTTCAACATCATCTCTCGAATAGATTGGCTTTTATTTACCGACATGTTGATGTCCCCTAACTTGTAAGCGCACCTAAATTTTTTTTTTTGATAAAACAAAAAAAAAGAAAAGTTAGTAAAACTAAGAGAAAAAATGCAATAGCAAAAACAACTAACACCAATTGCCAATCCCGACAACGCCAAAAAACTTGTTGCTCGTAATAAGTTGAGGTGTGATAGCCGATTGGATCGTCTTGGTAAAAGAGTGCAAGGGCAACTCGGTTGTCGTGGCAACTTGCACAGGGGTTGCCTTGGCACTAATCAATGGTTGCCTCGGGCGACTAGCTAGGCAACTACTTGGGCGCCTGGGCAGCAACTTCAAGGTTCGCAGAGCGTTCTTCAATGGTTTCTTCTTATCCCTAAGTCGAAACTCTAGCTACTTGTGCATGCCTTTATAATACATCCCTGCGTGAATCAAGGGTGAACAACAACCAATCTTGCGTTCCTCTTAGCCGTTGAAATCCTTAACTTATTCCTAAGCACTTCACCATCAATAGATTGAATAAAGACTATACTCATTCATTTCTTGAATCTAACTCTCCCGATATTAGATAAATAGATGAAATTAAGAGATCCTCTCCCAATTCCGCAAACAAGAATAAAAGCCAAGAATGAGTAAAGCTTGAATAGAAAAGTGCAAACTCTTATTACCTAAACAAAAACCAATTGTTTCTCACAACAACAAAACACAATAACCCCAACCAATCAAGTTAGTTCATGGTTGGGTTCAAAAGATATACAAAGAATAATCCCCAAACCATGAATCTAATGGAAGCAAAGAAGAAGAAGAAATCGAACTCTTTCCCTCCTTGGACTTGTCAAAATTCCCCTCTATTGCTCTCTCCATCTTGTCGAAATCTTCATCTTATTTATAGGGCTAGGCCAAAGTCCTTCTTTGAGGAGGAGTTTAAGTTGGAATTAAATTATCTTTAAAGAATATAATTCTTTATTATAATTGTATTCCTACTAGAACTTCTCCTATCTTCTTGGAATTTAATTCTTCTTTAATCTCTGCATGGCAATCAAATTCCTTTGGGTTTGGGCTTTGCTCCACTTCATCTTGGGCTTGTATAGTCATCAATTTCGACTACCATATCACCTTTTCTCTTGTCGACAATTGCCATGGCAACTGGCTCAGCGTCTCCTTCATGCATTGCCCTGGCAACTAGCTCGGCGTCTCCTTCATGCATTGCCCTGGCAACTAGCATTAGCCTTGCTTTGGCAAGTGATCCTGCACACACACAAAAACAGACCAAAGCAGCATCTTTTTCCACAAAAATCATCAAGTTATGTAATCAAGCTCAACGGTGGAAAGAAACATGAATTAATGCATGAATAACTAATTATGCAACTAATATAAGCTTAAGTCTAACAATAATATGAGTAAAAAGGGAAATAAAAATAGTACTTTTGAACACTTATCACGCCCCCAAACTCGAACTATTGCTTGTCCTCAAGCAATGCAAACTAACAATTACCTGCCAAGACTTTAATCATCAAAGACATGCTTCAAACTTGAATTCAAACCTCGGAACCGTGGCACAAAGTATGATCACCTTTTAATTTTTCGGATGTTTCAAAAATTACCCGGAACCAAACTATAGTGCTCGTGACAATGTGTGTGCGTAGTTGTGTACAAGTTGATTTTCAAGATTCTATGTGAACAATAGGCTTTTATCAATTTAAGTATCGAGGCATTTTTTTTATTTTCACTAGAGCCAATTTTGGGCACCTCTAGCAAAGTAAGCAATTTCTCATTTTATTTTAGTCGACTAGAGCCAATTTGGGCACCTCTAGCGATTCTTTAATGTGCATTAACTACTAGAGCCAGTTTCGGGCAACTCTAGCAAGAAAGTGCATTTACTACTAGAGCCAGTTTTGGGCACCTCTAGCAAGAAATTAACTTTTAATTTTCAATTTTAAATTTACCCAAATTTTAATCAACCTAAGTTCACTAAGTTTCTTTCAATCAACAACCGTGTAAAAAAAAATTCAGCATCATAGTAAAATTCTAAGTTCTTTTCATGCAATCCTAAAATTAAAGGTTCTTTCAATTAAGTGTAGTGGCAAAAATTCTTCATTGGATATTCAACAAGTCTTAAGCAATTAAATCCAATTAAAGGAATGGCAAGTAACATATGCAACCTATATGTGATTGCTAAAAATGAATGCAACTAAACATGAAGCTAACTAGAAACCAACACCCCCTAAACTCGAGAGAAGCATTTTCCTCAATGCATGTAAGAGTGAAATAAAATTTAAAAGAAACTAAATGAAATGAGTTAGTCGGAGAGGTTGTCACCTCGAGTGATAAGTTTCCTTCGTGCCATTTGCTTGATTCATTTTTCAGTCGGTGGTTGAATGCTGGTGCCGCGTGAATAGCATCGGTTTGATTTGATCCATGTTTGCCGATGCAGTTCACCGACATGGGCATCGTTGTTGCGAAGCCATTGTTGTTGCCGTGCATCGCTCGCCAGCCACATTGTGGTTCTTTGTGGCAAGTAGTCGGCATGAATTTCCTTAGCATGGTGGTTGTGAGTCTTGTTGTGGAAAAGAAAACCTGAAACTAAAGATAATGAAGAAAAAAAAATATATCCTAAAAATTCCAAAAATAAATAAAGAGAAAAAATAACAGAAAATAATAAAAAGAATAGCTCGAAAAAAAGAAAAAGAAAAAAAAGAAAAGAAAAAAGAAAATAAGAAAGGAGAGCATGCTTATGCATCTCCTAACGTGTCAACTTCTTTGTTATGTTCTACATGGGCACCGTTGTAGTGCTTCAATCTCTGTCCGTTAACTTCGAATTCATGTTCGTCGGTAATGGACTTGATTATCACGGCACTATGAGAGAATGGTTTGACAACTTTGAATGGTCTCGGACGTCTTGATTTTAGCTTTCCCAGGAAAAGTATTAGCCGAGAATTGAATAAGAGAACTAGTTGCCCTGGCATGAATTGTCGTGGAAATAGTTTCTTGTCGTGCCATTGCTTTGTTTTCTCCTTGTAGATTTGTGCATTGTTTAAACAAAAGAGGCTCGTCCCAAAAGTAATGCTTAGCATCATGGCAGAACCGCTTCTTCCCTTGGTGAGTAAGGCCATAAGGTAAAATACCACAAACAAGGAAATTAACTAAATCCGCGTACCAGGGTATTCCGAGGCATGTGCTGTTGTGGCGACTGCTCCCAAGATTGTCGAGTTGTGTGTGTCTAGAGTTGTCGAGGCATACGCGTCCATGGTTGCCGAGGCGTGCGTATCAGTGGTTGCCGTGGCATCGAGGGTTGCCGAGGCATGTGCATCCATGGTTGCCGAGGCGTTAGGGGTTACTGTGGCATCGAGGGTTGCCGAGGCGTGCGCGTCAAGAGCTGCCGCGGCGTCGAAGGTTGATGAGGCATGCGCATCCATGGTTGCCGAGGCGTGCACGTCTGGAGTTGCCGAGG
Source organism: Hibiscus mutabilis (assembly GCA_019671005.1). Lineage (NCBI taxonomy): Eukaryota > Viridiplantae > Streptophyta > Magnoliopsida > Malvales > Malvaceae > Hibiscus > Hibiscus mutabilis. The sequence continues at coordinate 38,639,285 of CM033711.1, read as the reverse complement.
CGTTCGTGTCAAGAGCTACTGCGGCGTCGAGGGTTGCCGAGGCATGCACATCCATGGTTGTCGAGGCGTCAAGGGTTATCGAGGTAAGTTTTTCCTTTAGGGTTTCGAATGTTTGGGTGCAAGAATCATCAAAATGGAAGACTTTATCTTGGTGGGGGGTAATCTCTCGATCACGTCCACCTTGGCTTTGTCTACTTCAATTCCCTTGGATGAAATCTTGTGGCCGAGCACTATTCCTCCGTCTACCATAAGATGACACTTCTCCCAATTAAGGACTAAATCGGTTTCTTCACATCTTGCCAACACATTCTCTAAATTGTCGAGGCAACTGTTGAAGTCACTACAAAAAACGGAAAAATCATCCATGAAGATCTCAAGGAAGTTTTCCACCATGTCTGAAAAGAGTGCCATCATGCATCTTCTAATGTTAGTGCATATCTAAGAAAACTTGAGGATGGTCATTTTCGATACTTTTTATAGTCTATCCGCACCCTCCATCGGGTGACAATATTGCCCAAAAAGAGTTTGGCCAATGTGCTTGCCACTACTCCCTTTTGCGTTATCATGGTGGATGTGTCTTTCTTCTTTGTTCGCTTGTAGTCCATGTAAACTCTCCACCTTGCTACTATTCCTGAAGGCACAAATATATTAATAGAAAAATTATATCCATTCTCAACCATTCAATTACCTCATTCTTGTCGACTTCTATCATGGTTGGATGTAGCCTTTGTTGTCGTGGCAATTGCTGCTCAAGCCAATTGCTGTGGCAATCAGTTGCCAAAATTTGCTGTAAGTCAAGGGAAGAACCAATTTTCTGAAAAGCTGTACGAATCCAAACACCGTTTTCTTTTGGCCCCTCAAACATCTCCATCAGTAGAGATTTCGATGGCTTCAAATCTACCAACATCGGTTCCTCAAGACATACCTGCAATGGACAAGGTGAGTTTTTAAAGAATTCAAAAGGTTCAACCATTACCTGCTCATATTCCATTGGCAAAGTATTATCATCTCGTTGATCTTGCATGTGGTCGTGTAATTGCCGTTGCAATTGTAGATGAGAGCAATCTACAGATTCCTGCTTCAACATCAACGTTGTACCCTTATGGGCATCAGGTTCCTCAAAATTTGTTGTAGTATTGTTTTTCTCAGCTTCACTGAGTGTTGTTGCGGCATTGCTCTGTTCAGGCTCCTCAATCATTGCCGAGGCAATTTGTTGTTCAATCTCGTCATGTGTTGGGCAGTCTCTCTCATTGGCATCCTCTTGACTTTGAGGTTCTAGTTGTTCCTCACACATTGGAGAGATTTCTTTGTATTGCTCCTTATCCTCTTTCCTTGGGACGTCAGTATCCCTAGGAATGAATTGTTGGTGCATGTTATCCATGACATATGTGGATATCCCCAATTGATCTTCTAAATCCCCTAAGGTTGCATCCCACTGAGCTATCCTCGTATCCATAGATTTTGATAGCTCTCGAATCTCTTCAATTGATCCGTCAAGTCTAGCCAAGGAAGCTAGTAACGTTTCCTCCAAGGAATTGGAATGCTCTTGAAAAGGACTACATTGCCATGGCATATCTGTTGCTGCGGCAAAATTGTTTTGGTAAAAAAAAAATTTGAGCTTTTTGACCATACCATGAAGAATTTTGCTGCTGGTTCCCTCTATGGTCCTCTATGTAGTTATATGCACCGAAAATGTGAGGGCAATTTTCAAACACATGATGTTCTCCACACATAGCACAAGATTTTTCCACGATATAAGTTCTTTGGGCTTTTCTCGGTTGGTATAGGTAATCATCAAAGGGTGCAAGAAACTCTTGATTGGATTGATTCATATCTTTCAACATCATCTCTCGAATAGATTGGCTTTTATTTACCGACATGTTGATGTCCCCTAACTTGTAGCGCACCTAAATTTTTTTCGATAAAACAAAAAAAAGAAAAGTTAGTAAAACTAAGAGAAAAAATGCAATAGCAAAAACAACTAACACCAATTGCCAATCCCCGGCAACGGCGCCAAAAACTTGTTGCTCGTAATAAGTTGAGGTGTGATAGCCGATTGGATCGTCTTGGTAAAAGAGTGCAAGGGCAACTCAGTTGTCGTGGCAACTTGCACAGCGGGGTTGCCTTGGCAACTAATCAATGGTTGCCTGGGCGACTAGCTAGGCAACTACTTGGGCGTCTGGGCAGCAACTTCAAGGTTCGGCAGAGCGTTCTTCAATGGTTTCTTCTTATCCCTAAGTCGAAACTCTAGCTACTTGTGCATGCCTTTATAATACATCCCTGCGTGAATCAAGGGTGAACAACAACCAATCTTGCGTTCCTCTTAGCCGTTGAAATCCTTAACTTATTCCTAAGCCAGATTAATCTTCACCATCAATAGATTGAATAAAGACTATACTCATTCATTTCTTGAATCTAACTCTCCCGATATTAGATAAATAGATGAAATTAAGAGATCCTCTCCCAATTCCGCAAACAAGAATAAAAGCCAAGAATGAGTAAAGCTTGAATAGAAAAGTGCAAACTCTTATTACCTAAACAAAAACCAATTGTTTCTCACAACAACAAAACACAATAACCCCAACCAATCAAGTTAGTTCATGGTTGGGTTCAAAAGATATACAAAGAATAATCCCCAAACCATGAATCTAATGGAAGCAAAGAAGAAGAAGAAATCGAACTCTTTCCCTCCTTGGACTTGTCAAAATTCCCCTCTATTGCTCTCTCCATCTTGTCGAAATCTTCATCTTATTTATAGGGCTAGGCCAACGTCCTTCTTTGAGGAGGAGTTTAAGTTGGAATTAAATTATCTTTAAAGAATATAATTCTTTATTATAATTGTATTCCTACTAGAACTTCTCCTATCTTCTTGGAATTTAATTCTTCTTTAATCTCTGTATGGCAATCAAATTCCTTTGGGTTTGGGCTTTGCTCCACGTCATCTTGGGCTTGTATAGTCATCAATTTCGACTACCATATCACCTTTGCTCTTGTCGATAATTGCCATGGCAACTGGCTCGGCGTCTCCTTCATGCATTGCCCTGGCAACTAGCTCGGCGTCTCCTTCATGCATTGCCCTAGCAACTAGCATTAGCCTTGCTTTGGCAAGTGATCCTGCACACACACAAAAACACACAAAAGCAGCATCTTTTTCCACAAAAATCATCAAGTTATGTAATCAAGCTCAACGATGGAAAGAAACATGAATTAATGTATGAATAACTAATTATGCAACTAATATGAGCTTAAGTCTAACAATAATATGAGTAAAAAGGGTAATAAAAATAGTACTTTTGAACACTTATCAGTAGTCATTGTTTGTGATCCTATCAAGGATATCGAAAGCTTCTTGGGATGACTTGTCCAGCAAAGTACCATTTGCTAAAGCATCCAGCATCATCCTTGTGGGAGCATTGACACTATTGTAGAACATTACGACTAGCATCCAGTCTTGAAATCAATGATTTGTACACTTGCAAAGCAGTCCTTTATATCTATCCAAACACTCGTACATCGACTCGTCATTAGCTTGACAAAAGGAAGCAATATCATACCTCAACTGAGTGTTCATGTTAGGTGGATTATACTGTAGCAAAAAACTCTTGCATAGGTTTTTCCATGACTCCATAAAATCGGCTGGTACTCCACTCAACCAAGCTCGTTCTTGATCACGCAAAGAATAAGCAAATAGCTTGAGCTTTAATACATCTTCATGCACTCCTTGTTGTCGAAAAGAATCACATACTTCCAAAAATGCTCGAATGAGCTATCTTGCATCTTCATGGGGTGATCCACCAAACTGCCTAATGGAATTCAACATACTAAACATTGCGGGCTTGAGTTCAAATGAGCTACTTGAATCTCGGGGGCTATAATTCCAAGATTGAGATCATCCAAGATAGGATTCAAGTGGTCTCTAATAGATCGACATCAAACTATCTCTCTAGGATTTGTTGCAACATTATGTTCATCCATATTTTCATCTACTTGATTCCCTTGGTTGCCACCTCTATACATGGTTCTTAAGGCTTCTTGAATACATCTTCTTTGGTGAAACAAGTGCTCGATTTCAGGCACTATAGGTGTTAATGGTTCTTCGGGTCTTCCTCGGGTCATGCAATAATACAAAACCCAAAAAAGAGTAAACAAAAATAATAAATAAAACTAAACAAAAAAGAGATATACAGTGCAAAGACTAAACTATAAATAATCAATTGCCAATCCCCGGCAACGGCGCCAAAAACTTATTACGTGTTGTGATGTATTATAAATGATACGTAAATAGTGCAAGTATACACATCGAACAAGTAATATAGTGATGAGTGGGTATCGTCTCCACATGGATTGGAGGCCAAACTAGCTTAGTCAAAACACACAAATTTGCAACTTGAAAATAAATGCAATAGCAATAGGAAACAGGTTTAGAAATGATGTAGCAAACAACGATAATATAAACTAGGTTGAAACAAGGATACTTCAAATGTCTTCTCACGTGTACAAAACTCTCTAATGGGGTGACAAGCTGAGCTTGCTAAGGACCTCTATGAAAAAACCAAAAGAATGTCTCGAACTACCTTGCCCACAACATGCTCGATAGATCTTACCAAGATGTCTCTACACTATCTCTAGCAAGAAACCTGGTAGGAAGAATACTATGGCAATACCTCTTAGCGTAAACCCTAACATACAACTATCCTTTAAGTTCTATTCTTTTTAGCCGTTGAAACTCTATCCTTATCTCTAAGGTAACGTAGGGTGTGGCCTCTCAGCATCAAACCCCATTGTCCACGTAGATTTAAGCTTAACTCTCTCGAATATTAAGCTATCCAACACCTAAGAAAAGGCTAACTCTCGAAAGCTCTTACAAGCTTAAGGCAATAAAGAACAATGGACAAAGCATGAGAGGAACAAGAAAGCAACGAAACGTTCATTCAAACTTGAAACATAAAAACCATAACAAGCCCAAGCCACTTAAAATCAGTTCATGGCTGGGCAAATATCACCCACAATTATTCGTTTAAAACAACCCATCCAAATAATAGGAAATGAAATAGTAAAATAAACTAAAGAAAGGGAAAAACTCCAAAGCTGCCTTGGACTACTGTGAACCACTCTAAGCCCATTGCTTCTCTCAAAGGCCAGTAAGAACACCCCTTGGAGCTTCAACAATGGAGGACACCATGATGGAGAAGATGAAGAAAGGGCAGTCGCCTTTTCTTTTTCTCTTTCTTCGCTCACAAAGTAATCTTCTTTTTTCTCCCCTTTAATATGGGTGTCTTTTTCTTTATATAGTGGGGGCTCTTAGAGTTTTGTGCCCTTAATCCCAAGGGAATATTCCCTTCACAAGTGGGCTCACAGCTGGCTGGTAGGCTCACGTGTGGGGCTGCAAAGTATCATCAATTCTTTGTCCTCGAGCGTGCCTAGAAATGCTATCCAAAATGCTATGGCATTTTCCCTGCATTGCTCGTGTTTTCCCTGCACATCACCACACCAACCAAAACCTTCCCAAGTAGCACAATTCTTACAAATAAATAACGAAAACAAAACCAACAACACCAAATGCAACAATATGAACTAAATACATCTACATGTCATGAAATGAGATGAAATGAGCTTGATTTCATACAATAACTTAAGTAAAGAGGCACAAAATGTTAACCTTTTACAAGGTTAACAGGTTGAAGGATGGGTACTATTGGGTTGGTTTAAAGAAGGATGTAGCTGCATTTGTTGCTAAGTGTATGGTATGTCAGCGAGTAAAAGCTGAGCATCAGTTTCCTTCCGGGTTGTTGCAACTGTTGAAGATACCAGAGTGGAAATGAGAGAGAATCACCATGGATTTTGTGTCGAGGTTACCCTTAACACCGACTAAAAAGGATTCCATTTGGGTGATTGTTGATCAATTTACGAAGTGTGCACATTTTGTGCCGGTGCATACAATGTATACCTTGGATAAGTTGGCAGATTTATACATCGTTGAGATTGCACATTTGCACGGTGTACCAAGCCCATAGTTTCACATAGAGATCTGTGGTTTACATCGAGGTTTTTGGAGTGTTTGCATCAAGCTTTGGTACACGGTTAAGTTTCAGTACTTCGTATCATCCTCAAATGGATAGTCAGCCTGAACGTGTGATTCGTGTCTTGGAGGGTATGTTGAGATATTGTGTTATTAAGTTCCAAGGAACCTGGGAGAAACAGTTACCTTTGGTGGAGTTTGCTTATAATAATATTTATCAGGCGAGTATACAAATGGCACTGTATGAAGCTTTATATGGTAGGAAGTGTAGAACGCATCTTTGTTGGGCGGAGGCGGGAGAAAAGTTAGTTTCCTTGCCTATTGTGCTTAAAAGGACAATAGAGAAAGTGAAGCTTATTAGTGATCAGTTGAAAGTGGCTTCGGATCGGCAAAAGTCTTATGCGGATTTCAAGCGTAGGGAAATAGAGCTCGCAGTTGGTGACTGTGTATTTCTAAAAGTTTCACCTTGGAAGAAGGTGATGAGGTTTGGTAAGAAGGAAAATTTGAGTCCAAGTTTCATTGGACCTTACAAGGTATTGGAAAACGTTGATCCAGTGGCTTATAGATTGAGGTTGCCACTGGAGCTTGAGAAGATACATGATGTTTTCCATGTATCGATACTCTGGAGGTATAAATCGGATCCTTCTCATGTGATGCCTATTGAGGAGATTGAGTTGAACCCAGATTTGACCTATGATGAGGAACCAATAAAGATCTTGGATAAGGACAGCAAGGTTCTTCGCAGTAAGACCATATAGTTGGTCAAAGTGTTGTGGCGACACCGAGGAGTTAAGGAGGCCACGTGGGAGAGGAAGGATGATTTGAAGAAGCAAATTCCTTACCTTTTTTGCCAGGTAAAAAATTTGAGGACGAAATTTTCTAAGTGGGGGAGAGTTGTAACGCCCCGATTTTGGGCCAAGTGGTTTTGAGGGTTAGATTAGACAGATCGATGGACCGGGTTAGAGATTCAAGTTGATTTCGGGATTGTATATTTTTACCAGGGATAAAAATATAGAAAAATACTCTAAAATATTTATTAAATATATATTGATTTTTATTCAAGTCAATTTCGGAAAATAAGATTTGGAAATTGGACATTTCAAGTTAGTGACCAAAATGTAAAAAGTGAAAACTATTTTTAGTGATTGTTTTGTAAAAGGGTTAAAACTTAGAATCTCTAAGGAGCTATTAAGACTAAATGTTTTTATCAAATTTCTCTCTTAATTGGATTAGTTTTAAAGTGTTTTAATTAAATTATTAAAGAGGATTTATTAAAAGGATGGTAGTTATTTCCTAAAAATAAAATTGACGTAACTTTTCTCTCTTGAGTTTCTCTCAAAATCTTTTCAGCTAAACATCTATTTTTCTCAGCAAAGATTTGAGGTAATGATCTTGTTATCTTAAGCTAATGATTTCTAATGGATTTCTCAACTTGTTTCCTCAAAATCTCATTGATTTTCCTTTGTTTCTTTAGTGTAAAAATCATCCAATTGAGATTTGCTCTTCTCCTTTAATGATGGTTCTTTATTAAAATTCTCAAGTTCTTAATCCTTTACATGTCACACCCCGAAAATCGGTCTAGTCGGGGTTAATTTCCAATTATCGAATATTTTGTACTGTTAAATAATTTGCTCGATCTTATACCTAATTTGAAGCAATAAAGGTTATTCGGGCTAACCATATCAGTTATTTATTTATTATTATTATTATTATATTTATATTTATTAAAAAAGAGAAATTCTGTGAGTGGGGGGGGGGCACGTTAATTCCTTCAATTGAAGGAATCGGTCATAAGCCCCCACATTGGGGAAACATGGCAAAACTACAGCCCAAGGTGGCATATTACCACCACGTGGCCAAGGCAAAAGGGGAATTATGCCCAAAATGAGCCACGGCAACATGGGGAAATCAATTTGGGGAGCCGGACAATTTAGTATAAATATGGGAGTTTATGCGTAAGAAACATAGGAGAAAATAAGAAACAAATAAATTGGTTTAGTGTAGGTTGGTAAGCTCGAGTTTTTTGGTTCGACAATTTGAGTCCTTGCTATCAATTGGCTCAAGGGGTTGATACAGAACAACCGTCATCTCTTTCAAAATCCAAGAATAAAGGATCCGTTATCCAAAAGTCTTAAAAACATCGGGTCGTCGAGGTGAGTGTAGTTGTGTCAAGGGATAGGCTCGGTGTCATCCCGTTGCATTATTTTATGATTATGTTTGTATTTGTTTAAGGGCTCACGTAGAGCGACTATGTCAAATTTGATTGGCAAATCCGATAAGTGCCTTACATTGCTTTGATATGTGCAAATATGACTATGATATGCTACACATGTGTGATATATGAAAATAATATGAAATGTTACATTTTGATATTTGATATGATATGACTTGAAAATTTTATGAACTATGTGAATTTGTGCAATTATGGACATTGGATACAATTGGCATGCCATAGGATTATTGAGCTCGGTTATGTAAGGGAGGACTACGGTCTATGGCTATGACCTATATGTGGGGGGAAATAAGGTCGGCTGTGTAAGGGATATATCTCCGAAGCTACGGCTCAAGGACTACGACCCATTCTCCGTTATATGTGTTGGTGTACATGAGAATCCGTGTATCCAATGGTACCTAATGTGATATGTGCCTATGAATTGTGCTATGACAATATGATTATGATATGACTGTGTGACATGTAATATGTGAATATGAAAGCATGGGAATATGTGCAATAAGTATGAATTGTGCATAGCTTATTATGACTACATGTATATTTGATTATCATGCATTTCATAATATTAATCATTCATTTTAATTGTTATAACTACCTCACTAGGCTATGTAAGCCTAACATGTGTGTCTCATGCATTTTCAGGACCTTGAACAATTCCGAGCTTTGATCGTGTTGTTGCGGTTGCAAGTCACATCCCTGCCATATATGTATGTTATCTTTTGCTATAAACTCCTATTAAAGTGGCATATGGACCAACGTATTTTGTATAAGCCTTCTAGAATTGTATGGTGACTTGGTAAAATGGTTTTGTTGTATGCTTAGATTTGGATAGGTAAAAATGGTTAAAAAGTGCCTAAAATGAGCATAAGGTGAAAACTTGGTAAATGGATTCCGAACGCCCAAAAATGTAATGTACCAATAGGAACATGACTTGTAAGTGTACTGGTAAAATTTGGTAAGGTTTGGAAATCACTCGATAGGTTAATCCGAATGAAAAAATAGTTTTGAACAGTTTACAAAATGGTCACTAAATATTGTATCGTCTAATCAGATAGGTAAATGACCTCCGTTAGTGATGAAATTTCACAGGCTAATAATTAGTAAGATTAATTGTAGTATGATAACCTGAATTTCTGCTAAGGACCCTTAATTTGTAAAATTTACAATTTAGTCCCTAAAATTCAAAAAGGTTTAAAATTGACCCCAACTCCGATTAAGTTTAGTAAACAAACAAAGTGGATAAGTCTTAAGAATAATCAATATGATACTTAGATTAGGTTTTGAACTCTGAAACTTTTACCTAACCTCTGATTAGTCTTCTGATAACACTATCTGACCCATATCTCTACCAGACAGGGAAAGGGGTGTACAATTATAGTATCAGAGCCTAGGTTTAGTCGATTCTAGGACTAACCAGGCATCCGTTATGATTCTGTGTTTACATATGCTACCTAGGAGTTTATTTGTATGTGTTAACTGTGACTTACAACTTACACCATTTAAATTCTTTCTATATGATTAGATTCAAGAATGGTTGCACCTAACGATAGACGTGTTGCAATAGAACCACATCCAGGCTCTACGCATTCCTTTATTAGCGAACCATTGATTAAGAATTATGTGCTAGAACCTAAACTAGTCACTTCTGAGATTGTTGTCTCTAACCCACTAGGAGATTGTGTGGTTATACGGTGAATCCGTAAAGCTTGACCTTTGAGGATCCAAGGGTCCCATTTTCGGCCAATTTGATGGTCTTGCCCTTCCATGAGTTCAATCTCATTCTAGGCCTCGATTGGCTAGCTGAACATCAAAGCGTGGGTGGATTATTCAAAGAATAAATTATATCTCTGTGGACTCGGTAAGGAGAGCATAACCTTGATGAAGTCTGAACCTGAGCCTAAAAAGAGTCTCGTGTATGCCATGGAGTATAAGAAAGATTTGAAAATTGAAGACGTACATGTAGTAAAAGAATTTCCTGATGTGTTTCCTGATGAACTTCTGGGACTCCTCCCCCCACCTGTAAAGTAAAATTTAGGAAAGAAGTACAACATGGAACTACTTCGGTCTCCACTACTCTGTATAAAATGGCTCTGGTGGAGTTGAAGGAGTTAAAAGCTCAAATTCAAGACCTTCAAGATAAGGGATTCATCTGACCGAGTTCCTCACCCTGGGGAGCACCGGTTTTGTTCATCAAAAAGAAAGATAGATCAATGCGTCTATGCATTGACTATGGTCAATTGAATAAAGTGATGATCAAGAACAAGTACCCACTTCCGAGGATAGATGATCTCTTTGATCAGTTGAAGGATGCTTCTATCTTTTCCAAGATAGATCTTCGATCCGGATACTACCAAATGCTGGTAAAGGAGTCTGACATTCCAAAGCCTACCTTTCGAACCAAATATGGTCACTATGAATTCCTAGTGATGCCTTTTGGGCTCACGAATGCACCTGCAGCCTTCATGGACCTGATGAATCATGTATTCCAACCCTATCTTGATAGTGTTGTGGTTGTCTTTATAGATGACATTCTGATCTATTCGTAAATGTGAATTTTGGCTATCTGAAGTATCCTTCCTTGGCCGTGTGATTTCTTCTGCAGGAATCCAGGTAGACCCAAAGAAGATCCAAGCAATCCTTAATTGGACTCCTCCGAAGAATGAGGGAGAAGTTCGTAGTTTTCTAGACCTTGCAGGCTACTACCACAGATTCATTAAGGGATTCTCTTTGATTACTGCACCCTTGATGAAGCTCCTCCGTAAAGACACTCATTTTGTGTGGACTATGGATCAACAAAGAAGTTTCAATCAACTCAATCACGTATGCCCCTGTCTTGGTGCAACCCGAGTCTGGCAAAGATTTTACCATGTACAGTGATGCATCCCACCTGGGATTAGGCTGTGTTCTGATGCAAGAAGGCAAAGTCATAGCTTATGCCTAACGTCAACTCAAGCCTCATGAGTTAAACTATCCGACTCATGATCTAGAACTTGCCGCAGTTGTGTTTGCTTTGAAGATTTGGCGGCATTATCTCTATGGTAGGAAGTGTTACCTATACACTGATCACAAAAGCCTGAAGTACCTCCTGACTCAGAAAGAGTTAAATCTTTGTCAGCGCTGATGGATGGAATTGTTGAAAGATTATGATTTAGTCATTGACTACCATCCCGGTAAAGCCAATGTAGTGGCTGACGCTCTTAGCCGGAAGCCCACTTCTTTCTAAGATGCTTGAATGCTCACTTCTAACTCAGAAAGCATGGTGAATTGTTAGCTGAGCTGAGAGTTCACCCCACCATTGTATCTCGAATTAAGGCACTCCAAGAAACTGGTGAGGAGTTGCAACCCCTTATTGCTAAGGTCAAGGATAGCTCAGATCCTAACTTTGCTTTGAATTCTGAAGGGTTATTGTGTTTCTGTAACCGTATTTGTGCTCCCAATGATGATGATCTTTGGAACCAAATCCTAAGTGAAGTTCATTCTAGCCCTTTCTCTGTTCACCCTAGAGTTATCAAAATGTACAAAGATCTGAAGGAGACCTATTGGTGTTTCAGTATGAAGAATGAAATCACAAACTACGTAGCTAGATGTTTGACTTGCCAACGAGTCAAAGCCGAGCACAAGGTACCTATGGGTCTTCTGCAGCCCATTGAACTTCCGTAATGGAAATGGCAACGTATCACGATGGACTTCGTAAGTGGTCTACCTTTGACTCCGAAGAAAAATGATGCCATTTGGGTCATTGTGGACCGATTTACCAAGTCTGCTCATTTTCTTCCAATAAGAATGGATTTTAGCTTGCCTAAGCTCGCGGAGTTGTACATCCATGAAGTTATTCGTTTACATGAAATTTCGGTATCTAGCATCTCTGATCGTGACCCACGATTTACGTCTCGATTTTAGAGGATCTTACACGAGGCCTTGGGAACGTAAGTGCATCTTAGCATTGTTTTCCATCCTCAAACTGACAGCCAATCTGAAAGAGTTATTCAGATTCTGAATATATGCTCCGAGCCTGTGTCATTGACTTTGGGAATACGTGGGAGAAATCCCTACTCTTGGTCAAGTTTGCTTACAATAACAGTTACTAGGTTTTAATTCAAATGGCTCTGTATGAAGCTCTCTATGGAAGGAGGCGTAGAACTCCTCTTTGTTAGACTGAAATCGGTGAAGGCAATATGTTGGGTCTTGACTTACTTCGAGAAACTGAAGAAAGGACTACCATTATCTGTGATCAACTTAAAGATACCTTTAACTGACACAAGTCCTATGCTGATCTGGCAGGAAAGATATTCAGTACGAGGTTGGTGAGAAGGCCTTCCTCAAAGTATCTCCGTGGAAGAAGATTCTTCGTTTTGGAAAGGAGGGAAAGCTAAGTCCTCACTTCATTGGTCCATTCGAGGTGATTGAAAAGGTTGGACCTGTTGCTTACCGATTGGCCCTCCCTGAGGAGTTAAGTCAGATTCACAATGTTTTCCATGTGTCTATGCTACGCAAGTACCAGTCAGATCCTTCCTATGTGATTGAACCAGAATTTGTGGAGATTCAATCTAATCTGACGTACGAGGAAGAACCTGTTCAGATCCTCGCACGAGAGACCAAGAGGCTTCGTAATAAGATTGTGCCCTTAGTGAAAGTTTTGTGACAAAGTCATTCCGTTGAAGATGTAACATGGGAACCTGAGGAGACTATGAAGAAACAGTATCCTCATCTGTTCGCCTGAAATGAAATTTTGAGGACGAATTTTTTTAAGGGGGAGAGTTGTCACACCCCAAAAACTGGTCTAGTTAGGGTTAAGTTCTAGTGATCGAATATTTTGTACCAGTTAAAAATTAGCTCGATCTTATAACTAATTTGAAGCAATATAGGTTATTCAGTCTAACCATATCAGTTTATTTTATTATTATTATTATTATATTTATTAAAAAAAGAGAAATGCCGAGAGTGGGGGGCACGGCTAATTCCTTCAATTGAAGGAATCAGCCATAAGGCCCAACGTTGGGGAAACATGGCACAACTACAGCCCAAGGTTGCATGTTACCACCACGTGGCCAAGGCAAATGGGGCATTATGCCCAAAATGAGCCAAAACAACATAGGGAAATCAATTTGGGGAGCCGGCCAATTTAGTATAAATAAGGGAGTTTATGCGTAAGAAATATAGGGAAAAAATAAGAAACAAATAAATTGGTTCAGTGATAGGTTGGTAAGCTCGAGTTTTTCAGTTCGACAATTTGAGTCCTTGCTATCAATTAGCTCAAGAGGTTGATACAGAACAACCTTCATCTCACCTGAAATCCCAGAATAAAGGCGGTGTTATCCAAAAGTCTTAAAAACATCAGGTTGTCGAGGTGAGTGTAGTTGTGTCAAGGGATAGGCTCGGTGCCATCCCGTTGCATTATTATATGATTATGTTTGTATTTGTTTAAGGGCTCACGTAGAGCGACTATGTCGAATTTGATTGGCAAATCCGGTAAGTGCCTTGCATTGCTTTGATATGTGCAAATATGACTATGATATGCTACACATGTGTGATATATGAAAATAATATGAAATGTTACATTTTGATATTTGATATGACTTGAAAAAATTATGAACTATGTGAATTTGTGAAATTATGGACATTGGATACAATTGGCATGCCATAGGATATTGAGCTCGGTTATTTAAGGGAGGACTACGGTCCTGGGCTACGGCCTATATGTGGGGGAAATAAAGGCGGTTGTGTAAGGGATATATATCCAAAGCTACGGCTCTAGGGCTATGGCCCATTCTCCGTTATATGTGTTGGTGTATAGGAGAATCAATGTATCCAATGGTACCTAATGTGATATGTGCCTATGAATTGTGCTATGACAACATGATTATGATATGACTATGTGACATGTAATATGTGAATATGAAAGCATGAGAATATGTGCAATAAGTATGAATTGTGCATAGCTTATTATGACTACATGTATATTTGATTATCATGCATTTCATAATATTAATCATTCATTGTATTTGTTATAACTACCTCACTAGGCTATGTAAGCCTAACATGTGTGTCTCATGCATTTTCAGGACCTTGAACAATTCCGAGCTTTAATCGTGTTGTTGCGGTTGCAAGTCGCATCCATGCCATATATGTATGTTATCTTTTACTATAAACTCCTAGTAAAGTGGCATATGGACCAACTTGTTTTGTATAAGCCTTCTAGAATTGTATGGTGACTTGGGAAAATGGTTTTGTTGTATGCTTAGATTTGGATATGTTAAAATGGTTAAAAAGTGTCTAAAATGAGCATAAGGTGAAAGCTTGGTAAATGGATTCCGAACGCCCAAAAATGCAATGTACCAATAGGAACATGATTTGTAAGTGTACTGGTAAAATTTGGTAAGGTTTGGAAATCACTCGATAGATTAAACCGAATGACAAAACAGTTTTGAATAGTTTACAAAATGGTCACTAAATATTGTATCGTCTAATCAGATAGGTAAATGACCTCCGTTAGTGATGAAATTTCACAAGCTAATAATTAGTAAGATTAATTTTAGTATGATAACCTGAATTCGGATAAGTACCCTTAATTTGTAAAATTTACAATTTAATCCCTAAAATTCGAAAAGGTTTAAAATTGACCACAACTCTGATTAAGTTTAGTAAACAAACAAAGTGGATAAGTCATAAGGATAATCAATATGATACTTAGATTAGGTTTTGAACTCTGAAACTTTTTTTGAGCCTCCGATTAGTTTTTCGATAACACTATCCGACCCGGATCTCTACCAGACCGGGATGGGGGTGTTACATTACAAATGATTTCTAATTAGTGTTGTGGACTTAATTGAAGAGAAATGGTTCAATTTAGTTAATTATGAGATCTTCATTTTAGATATGTTTTATTGAGTTTATGATGAGGTTATATGATTATTTTGATGTCCTATGATGATAACGGATTGTTTTTATCAATAGAATCCCAAAATCAAATGAATCTCTAGTTGTCTGAGTTGCTAGTTATGAGTTTTGAGGTGTTGTGGGTGTTTATTGGTTTCTGGAGGTATAAGGATGCTATGAGATGGTTTTAGATGTCTTTTGATGTTAATTTATGCCTGGAAGTGTTAGGTTATGGCTGGGCTAAGTTTTGGATGTGAATCGAAGTTGTTCGGTTGTTTCGGATAGGTGTTTTGATAGTTTTAAGCAACGCAATGTTGAGGAATTGCTTGCTGGGGTTTTGAATGCATTGTGATGCATTAATCCTCTGTTATAATGTGGTTAAAATAGGGGAGAACTTTTCGGAAGCTACCATTGAAGCTTTGGAGGCTTCGGACGCTTGATTTCGCGTCGGCGAATCGAGGTTTCGCATGTTGGTGAGTGAGAACGTGTTTTTTCATCTTTGGAATGGTTTAAAAGGTGGTTTAAGGGAGTTTAAATCTAGTTTGAAATGCTGGTTTAAACTCAGAAGTAAGTACAAAGGTTTTCTCTCTCGGTCGTGCTTGTTTTACGAAATGATTTATGCATTTGTTTTTATTTACATGATTTCCACTGTTGAAGCATGATTTCTCAAATATGATGTCTACTATTTTTGATAAAGTATTGATGATGGATTCATTGGTGAATGATCCTTGTAAGTATGATTTATACTTGTGAAAGCATGGTTTGATGCTTGGGTATGTTTTGGTAAATTGCTTTAAAAACAGAGAGGTTCATGGCTAATTGTAAATTATATTGGCAAGTGATGGTATGGAAATGGTTTTAAAACTTAATTGGATATAGTTAGTCGGCTATAGGATAGAGTGCACTGTAAAATAAGTTGCCTTGGACGTAGAGGAATTGATATGGGTACCGAATACTCCATCCAAATACCCTAACGATTGAGGGGTTTATGGTACCGAAAACTCTCGCTAGTGGGTTATACATCTACTGATGAGTGGTGTTGAAGGGTTGATATGGGTGTCGAATACTCCACCACGGGTGTCACAATGATTGAGGGGTTTATATTGTGTACTGAATACTCTCGTGTGTGAACCTTGTGTTGCCAGTGAGAATGTATGAAGTGTTGGGAGAACACTTGTGAATCCGAGTATCCGATGTTGTGTTTTGTAAATGAAACTTGTTGATCACTTGTGAGCCAATATAATTGTTAATGAAACTTAAATTGAGGTTAGCAATGTGAGTTGTTGTTGGTTTAATGATACATGTTGCATATGGTTTAATATGTTGGATTTTGAATAGTTAAAGTGCGTGGTTTTGAAGGCATGATGTTTTTAAATGATGATTTAATCATGAATTGAAAAGTGATTTCAATGTGGTATAGAAACTGGTTTTAAAATGCATTGATGGTGTGTTGTTTTCGAGCGCTTCTCACTAAACCTAGTGTGCTTACACTCTCTTTGTCCATCAATGCAGAGAATTAAAGGTTTGGAGAATTCAATGTAGACTATGTTTAATAAGGCAATGGGGGATTCCTTTTGGTTTTGGGAGATGTTGTTGAACTCCCTGTTTGAGCAAGTTTATATTGTTGTTTTGGTCTTGTAAATGGCATGTTATATTTGGTTTATGCCTTGGTATGGTTTTTATTATCTTGTTTGGCTTGGTTCGTAGGTTGCATGCCTATAGTTTCCTTTTGGATGCAAGATAACACGTATGGTTGATGTTCCTTGTGTTTTGGCTGAGGTTTGATTCTGGTTTATGCTGCTTATGTCCTAGAAGCATGATTAAGTGGTTTGCTTAGCTTCATTCTATGTTAAACCAGCAAAAGATGTCATTCTGGGTCCATTCGTATCGGTACCGACCCCGCGTATCGTTACAGTTAAGCCCAGATAGGTTCAACGTATCGGTACGGGCCAAGGCCAAATTGGCTAGGCATTTCGGTACACGGGACCGTATCGGTACAGTTTTGTATCACATGAATTTGGTAATTATGAACCATCAAGGGCGTATTGATACGGTGCCTAAGTGTACCGATACGGTGTTAGGTAAGTTGGTTATTTGGAATCTTCTGATGTTTTGTACCTTTACGTTTTGGTCCCTGATTAATGTGAATGCAATTGAGTGAGTTTGGATGACCAATTTGAGCTGAAATTTGACATGTGAGTATGAAACCTAACTAATTGAATATTGGCAACTTTAATTCCACAATAAGTCTTTGCAATTTGTCAAATTTTCAAATCGGTCCCTAATCTTAAAATCGATGAAATTGGATGTCGAATCGACGCCCGATTCAGTTGTAATTTCACATGCTGCCAGTGTGTACACTTAGGTTAATAATTTAGCATCTAAAAAAGATAAAAAGGAAAAAATGAGGGTCGTTTACCAAAGTGAACCTTCACGGATTTTCTTTAGTAAACCACGTGTAACCGTTCGGTTCGGTCTTGCGACTAAGCCGGGTCGAGGGGGTTACAACGGTAGTCCACCAACTATAAGCAACTCTCAGTAACAAAGATACAGAACATTCCAGCTTACGGGCGTCATTGTACCCCATTTGTTCCAAAATTCGATATGTACTGGCAAACCACTCCTCAAATGCCTCAGGTGCCAACCCTTTGAACTCAACTCCTCCCAAGCTATGTAAACGTTCCAACGGAAACCCCATTTATCCAGCAGCTAGTGTAGGCACATGCACTCTAGCAACACCAGCCTGAAATGCGTCGGTCATCGCCTAAATCAAAGGCTCCATATCGCCCAACACTGGCGCAGGTGGTACTTGCTCCACTCCTATAGGTGGATTAGGAAGAGGAGGTGGCAAACCCCCAAGAGGTATAACATTCTCCTGATCCCCCTACCCAACGACAACAAAATTTGTGCTAGGCCTCAATTTTCTCCTCGGTCGCATCATTTAACTATATTTAAGGCATGATAATCACATCAAACAAAAATAGTTAGGCAAGTTTCAAGAAAGGATCCACGACTTCTATTTCATACTAAAACATTTCAGGCTGTAGTAATAAGGCAATGTGTCCCATGAAATATCCCCTAGCATGGCATATAACAATCAACGTGCATATAAAAAATCATCGTGCATAGTAAACAACAATAAACAATCAATAACAACATCCCAACAATCATAATCTCAACCCAATAATCCTAAACCTGGCTCTGATACAACTAAATGTAACCCCTCAACCCAGTCTAGATGCCCAACTAAATCGAATGTGTAACACCCCCTTCCCGGTCTGGTAGAGAACCGGGTTAGAAAGTGTTATCGGAAGACGAAACTAAAGATCAGGATTAGAATTAGGGTTAGATTTAAACTTTCCAAACCAGAAGGGACAAAATTTCAAACGTTACAAATTAGTGACCCTAGTCCAGATTCTTTATTACCAACTTATAATTAGACTCACCAATTATTAACCTGTGAAGTTTCGTTGTTATCGGATATCTTTAGCCTAACCGTTCGAGCCATATAATTATTAGTGACCAATTTGTAATCTTTTAAAACTATTTCTCAAGCCTTTTAACAAAATTAACAGACACCGTACCGATACACTATAGGCCGTATCGATACGCTATGTTAAATTTTACACTTTCCCGGTTCAAGGTCAATGACCTCGTACCGATACGTCTATCCCCGTATCGATACACTTTGACTTGGATTGACTCGTTTCGATACGCCTGAGGTCGTACCGATGCAATTATTTTCCTAGACCTTACTACCAAGGTCCGTATCGGTATAATCCCTAGTGTACCGATACTCCCTGCTTCATCAAGTCCAATTATGTAAGGCTGTATCGATACAGCTAGCCTCGTATCGATACAGCTGTCCTATAATGACAGATTTTATCTTGTTTTTATTTAATTTAACCCATCAAATGTTGTCCAATCATTACCAAATTTTACCAGCAAGCCTAAAATCCATTACTCTACTATCATACCAAATTTAATAGCATTTCAAATCTATTTACCTAGTTTTCACTTTAGGCTCATGTTAGGTTCTCTTTTAACTAACTAACCATTCCCAAAACATGCCATTTCATGCATACATCACTAAGTCATTGTAGGACTATTACACAACCACCATAATGCTTATACAAAACATGTCTAAACCATATGCCACTCTACTAGGAGTTTAAAGTAAGGATATGCATACATATAGCTTATGAGGAGGTGACTTGCAACGGAAGCACAAGATCGAAAGCCGAAATTCCTTCAAGATCCTGAAAATGCATGGGACACACATATGCTAGGTTTATATAGCCTAGTGAGGTAGTTCAACAAATATGAATGACTAGAAAATGGCAAGTATGGTATGATCATCAACTAAACAACAATAGCATATCTACAATCACGTAGTCTCATGCTTACTCCATGTAATCACATAATTTCATGTCTATCAAACTCTATATCATAACATACATTAAATCTTAAATATGGTGACAATGGATACACGGATTCCCCTTTACACGTAGCCTTGAGTCATAGCTTCAGAAAAGATCCCTTACACAATCCATCCTTATTTCCTCACATATAGGCCGTACCCCAGACCGTAGTCCATCCCTTACTTATACAAGCTCAAAATAATCCTATGGCATGCCAATTGTATCCAATGTCCACATTTACAAAAAAAATCACATAATTAGCATATTCCATATCTTTCGGATCATATCATAACATATATCAAAGTTGAGCCTTAGCTCCATGTATCACATATCTAGCATGTCATATCCATACTACACATATCAAAGCAATACAAGGTACTTACCGAAATCACCAATCGAATCCAACATAGTTGCTCTACAAGTGCCCTTAATCAAATGCAAACATATTCACCAAATAATGCAACAGGATGGCATCGAGCCTATCCCTTGACACAACTACACTCACCTTGATTACGAGGCTCTCGAATCACAATCCCGTTGTGCTTAGCTTTCTTTGGAGATGACAAGGAATCCTTCTCCACTTCTTGAACTAGCAAAAAATTATGGGTTTGAATTTAGAATTTAATTCAAAGCTTGGGAACGTATTTCAAGCTTACCAAAGCTTTAAAGACAACATCGAATTGATGAAATCACCATCCTAACTCATGGGCCTTCCCTTGAATATAGAAGACCT
Organism: Hibiscus mutabilis; assembly: GCA_019671005.1. Taxonomy (NCBI): domain Eukaryota; kingdom Viridiplantae; phylum Streptophyta; class Magnoliopsida; order Malvales; family Malvaceae; genus Hibiscus; species Hibiscus mutabilis. The sequence continues at coordinate 38,619,003 of CM033711.1, read as the reverse complement.
AATTTCGAAATTAAACTTTAATGGAAGGTAAAATTATAGAAATAATATAGGGTTTTACTCACTGTAACGTGGGCTTTCAAACGGTATATTGAACTTGAACAAGATTCGAAGATTGCACCGAGGTGCTAGCTTAGCTCAAGGTAGAAGATGAAGATGGTGGTGCTTGCTTAGTGAAGAACAAGGGTGAGTGTTTGGTTTGCCAGGAGACTCACAATTGAAAAGATGAAAGCTTCTTCTGATTTTATTTATTCCTTTATAGGAATCATTATTCACCTTCCAAGGATCCAATAGAAAGCTTTCACCCAAGCAAAGGTAAGCTTATTTAATTGTTTCCATCATTTCATGTCCTCTTTGACACTCCAAGGCAATTGATGGTTGCCTACTACCCTCTTTTCTGAAACAATTCACGTGGGGAGGCAAGCTAAGAGGTGAGTAAGTACCTTGCTTACTTCCCTTTTCAAATTTGATTTAAAATAGATTCAAAATAGGAGACCCGTATCGATACTCTCGTAACCGTATCGATACGCTTGTGCTAAAACAGGCAAGTTAGTTATTGACAGTTAGGCTGTATCAATACTGGCTTAACCGTATCGATACGCCTTGCTCAGAATTAGCATTTTTGACTTTGATTGTCATACAAGGAAATCCAATTACCCACATAGGATCGAAGCATAACTTTATTACATGAAAAGGGTACAAAGGTCATTTCTTATAATGTTTTTCATATCGGATTCAAAATTTCCAATCAAGGGGACCTAATTCCAACTAGGCCAGTTTTCAGGATGTGACAACTCTCCCCTTAAGAAAATTCGTCCTCAAATTTTCACCTTAATTGAACAAATAGGGATATTGCTTTTGTATAGTTTTTTTCGGGTTCCCACAATGCTTCTCAACGGAATGACTTCTCTATAGAACTTTTACTAAGGGCATAGATTTATTTCAAAGTCGTTTAACTTCTCGTGCGAGGATCTGTACAGGTTCTTCCTCGTACGTTAGATTGGATCGAATCTCTAAGAATTCCGGTTTAATCACGTGGGACGAATCTGACCTGTACTTACGTGGCATAGACAGATGAAAGACGCTGTGGATCCGACTTAACTCCTCAAGAAAAGCTAATCGATAGGCAATAGGTCTATTTCTTTTGATCACTTCGAATGGACCGATGAATCGAGGACTTAATTTCCTTTTTTTGCCGAAGTAAATGATCTTCTTCCACGGAGATACCTTAAGGAAGGATCTTTCACCAACCTCGTACTAGATGTCTCTTCTTTTCATATAAGCATATGACTTATGTCAATCGAAGGCAGCCTTAAGTCGATCGCGGATAATGGTCGTCCTTTTTTCAATTTCTCGAAGCAAATCGGGGCCTAATATCTTGCCTTCACCTAGTTCGGTCCAACAGAAAGGAGTTCTACATCTCCTTCCATAAAAGGCTTCGTACGGGGCCATTTGAATTGAAGCCTAGTAACTGTTGTTGTAAGAGAACTCGACTAAGGGTAGGGATTTCTCCCACGTGTCCCCAAAGTCAATAACACAAGCTCAGAGCATATCTTCCAAAATTTGAATAACTCTTTCGGATTGACCATCAGTCTGAGGATAGAAGGCAGTGCTAAGGTGCACTTTAGTTCCCAAAGCCTGCGATAAGGTCCTCCAAAACTGAGATGCGAACCGATGATCACGATCAGAGATGATAAATATAGTAACTCCGTGTAACCGAATAACTTCACGGATATATAATTTCGCGAGTTTAGGTAAACTTAAATCCATTCTCATCGGAAGAAAGTGAGCAGATTTTGTGAATCGGTCCACAATGACCCAAACAAAATCATTCTTCTTCGATGTCAGTGGCAGACCATTTACAAAATCCATCGTAATGTGTTCACATTTCCATTATGGAAGCTCGATAGGCTGCAGCAGGCCAATTGGTACTTTGTGATTGGCTTTGACTCGTTGGCAAGTTAAACACCTAGCCACGAAGTCTGTGATCTCGTTCTTCATACCAGACCACCAATATAACACTTTTAGGTCTTTATACATCTTGATTGCTCCCGGATGAACGGAGAAAGGGCCAGAGTGAGCTTCGCTTAGAATCTGATTTTGAAGGTCATCATCATCGGGTACATGGATACGTTTGCAAAAACACAATAAGCCTTCAGAGTTTATGGCAAAGTCAAGATCTGGGCTATCCTTAATCTTGGCAAACAGATTCCTGGAGTGATTTGATTCGAGACACAATGGTTTATTGTACTTTTAATTCAGCTAACATCTTGCCACCTGATAAGTGTTCAAAAGTACTATTTTTCTTACCCTTTTTACTCATATTATTGTTAGACTTAGGCTCATATTAGTTGCATAATTAGCTATTCATGCATTAATCCATGTTTCCTTCCATCATTGAGCTTGATTACATAACTTGGTAGTTTTTGTGGAAAAGATGCTGCTTTGGTGTGCTTTGTGTGTATGTGCAGGATCACTTGCCAAAGCAATGCCGAGCTAGTTGCCAGGGCAATGCATGAAGGAGATGCCGAGCTAGTTGCCAGGGCAATGCATGAAGGATATGCCGAGCTAGTTGCCAGGGCAATGCATGAAGAAGACGTCGAGCCAGTTGCCATGGCATTTGTCGACAAAGAGAAAATGCAATAGGGATGTCGAAATTAATGACTTTACAAGCCCAAGATGACATGGAGCAAGGCCCAAGCCCAAAGGAATTTGATTGCCATGCAGAGATTAAAGAAGAATTAAATTCTAAGAAGATAGGAGAAGTTCTAGTAGGAATACAATTATAATAAAGAATTATATTCTTTAAAGATAATTTAATTCCAACTCAAACTCCTCCTCAAAGAAGGACTTTGGCCTAGCCCTATAAATATCAAGGAGATTTCGACAAGATGCATATAGAGAGAGCAAGAGGGAATTTCGACAAGACCAAGAGAGGAAGCAAAGGGGAATTTTCGACAAGCTTCATCTTTTCTTCCTTGTTCGATTGGGTTCATGCTAGGGATTGTTTATCTTGTGTTTCTTTGGAACCTAGCCATGAACTAAATTTACTTGGCTATGGTTATTGTGTTTTGTGGTTGTGAGAACTTGTTGGTTTTTGTTTAGGTAATAAGAGTTTGCACTTTTCTATTTCAAGGTTTATTCATTCTTGGTTCTTATTCTTGTTTGCGAGTGAATTGGGAGAGGATCTCGTGATTTCATCTATTTATCTAATATCGGGAGAGTTAGATTCAAGAAACAAATGAATATGATGTTTATTCAATCCAATGATGGTGAAGATTAATCCGGCTTAGGAATAAGTTAAGGATTTCAATGGCTAAGAGGAGCGCAAGATTGGTTGTTGTTCACCCTTGATTCACGCAGGGATATATTATCAAGGCATGCACAAGTAGCTAGAGTTTTGACTTAGGGATAAGAAGAAACCATTGAAGAACGCTCCGCCGAACCTTGAAGTTGCTGCCCAAACGCCCAAGTAGTTACCCAGCTAGTTGCCCAGGCAACCATTGATTAGTTTCCAAGACAACCCCGCTGTGCAAGTTGCCACGGCAACTGAGTTGCCCTTGCACTCTTTTACCAAGACAATCCAATCGGCTATCACACCTCAACTCACGATAACCTGGCCTATCTCTTTCTCATTCGATCTCATCTTTTCATTTACTTAATTGCTTTCTAGATTAGTTTTTAGTTAAAACTCCTATAATCCTTTACTTGTGTTTTTACTTTTTACACTGCAAGAGACTAGATTCTTGAAGTAGCACCAATCCCTGTGGAGACGATATCTTTTATACTATAACTTGTGACGTGTATACTTGCACATTTGCGTAGCACTTATTACGCGCAACAAGTTTTTGGCGCTGTTGCCGGGGATTGGCAATAGCGACTTTGTTTTTATTTTCTTGCACTTTCTTTTTATTTTTTCTTGTTTAAAATTCAAAGGGCTAACAAACTTTGGTTTTGCATTGGTATATGACCAGGGCGAGACTGACTTCACCAGAATATCCCTTTGATCCAAAAATCGAACAAACCTTACAAAGACTTAGACGAAGGATAAGAGAAGCAATGGCAAATCAAGACGGCAATATGAATCAAGATGTTCGAGCAGGAGGAGGAGTGATTCTTGCACGAAACAAAACTATTCGAGACTATCTTGAAGAAGATCTTGATGGACTTAACCCAGGAGTTGTCGCACCTGAAATTGAAGCCGACCACTTTGAGTTGAAACCGATAATGTTTAATATGATCAACATAATAGGTCAATTTGGCGGCTCAGCAACTGAAGACGCACGACAACATCTGAAATCTTTCCTCGAGATTTGCAACTCATTCAAGATACACGGAGTCACCCCCGATGTCCTACGATTAAGATTATTCCCCTATTCACTGAGGGATAGGGCGAAAGCATGGTTGAATAGCATTCCTGCCGGATCCATAGCATCTTGGACTGATCTTTGTCGTGATTTCCTTGCTAGATTTAATCCTACAAATTTGACTGATAAGCTTCATAACGACATTAATTCTTTTCGGCAGGCAGATGATGAATCCATGTACGAGGCTTGGGAGCGATATAGAGAACTTCTACACAAATGCCCCCTACACACATTCGGTGTGGACTCAAGTAACAATGTTTTACAACGCCGTGAATACACCAACAAGGATGATGCTAGATGCCTCGGCAAACGGCATACTCTTAGATAAGTCGCCGGAAGAAGCAATGCAAATTTTAAACAGGCTGGCCAAGAATGATTATCAATTCCCATCTACTAGAAGAGGAGGAGTTAGACGCTAAGCCACAATACATGAACTAGGATCATCGATTTCAATTTCGCACAATTGGCCGCTTTAACCAAGATGGTCCGAACATGCAAAAACCAAACAACACACATGAAGTCAAGGTAATGGATTCTTTTTGTGAGTTATGTGGTGATAACCATAATTCTTCGAATGTATGCAGAATCGGAATCTAGCTTCTATGTGGGGAATTACAATCGGAGTAACAACATGATGTCCAATACATACAATCAAGCTTGGAAAAAGCACCGAATTTTTCATGGAGTAATCCCAACAATGCTCTAAACCAGAACAATCAGAATGCACAAGCATCGGGATTCCAAAGAGAATATGCCACGACAATGATGCCGCAAAGAACAACCGACAACATCTAGTTCTTTGGAAAATTCTCTAAATGCTTTTATGATGAAAAAACTGAATCTTATATGGCTGAGAATAGTAATTTCATAAAAAACGATGCTTTTATTAATAAGTACCAAGATGAGATTGCAAACCAAGAGGCGGCAATCAAATCACTGGAAAATCAAGTCGGACAGTTTGCTCAAAATCTGAATACTAGACCACAAGGAGGTTTACCTAGCGATACTGAAGTCGCAAGAGGAACTGGCCATGAGCAATGTAAGGCAATCACCACCAGAAGTGGCTAACAACTTAGAGAGGTTCAAACCCGCTCATCAAACAAAACTCCACAAAAAGATCAAGACGAACCTAGCGGTAAAGCCTCAGATGCTGAACCAGGAATTGCCGCGGCAACCGGCAATAAGTATGCCTCGGCAACTGACAATAAAGACGCCTCGGCAACCCCAGATGATAATGCCTCGGCAACTCCAGATGTCCTGGCAATGCTGTCAATCAGGTTTCAAACCAATGAAAGGATTGAAGATATCCGACTTCCACCACCATTCCCACAAAGGTTGAAGCGACAAAAGCAAGAATACCAATTCAAGAAGTTTCTTGATATCCTAAAGCAAGTCCACATCAACTTGCCATTGGTGGAAGCAATTGAACAAATGCCAAACTATGCCAAGTTTCTTAAAGACATTGTGTCCAAGAGAACAAGGCTAGGAGAGTTTGAAACAGTTGCCGCAACATAGGGATGCATGGCAATGTTGCACAATCGTATGCCACCCAAGTTGAAGGATCCCGGAAGTTTCACAATACCCTGTTCTATTAGAAATCACTATGTCGGGAAAGCATTATGATACCTTGGGGCTAGCATAAACTTGATGCCTAAATCGGTTTTCCAGAAACTAGGAATCGGGAAGGCAAGACCTACAACAGTCATGCTGCAGCTAGCCGACAGATCCTATGTGCATCCAGAGGGAAAAATCGAGGACATACTGGTAAAAGTTGATAAATTTATTTTTCCCGCTGACTTTATTGTTTTAGATTGTGAAGCAGATGAGCATGCACCTATCATTCTCGGGAGACCATTCCTAGCGACAAGGAGAACCTTGATCGACGTTGAAAAGGGAGAACTCACAATGAGGGTGAATGACCAGCAGGTCAAACTAAATGTGTTCCAAACACTAAGGCATGCCGATGATCCAGAAGAATGCCAACTACTTCATGCCACGGCAGAGTTTAACTTCGATGAGGAATTTAGTTGCCTCGGTAACTACATTGCCGATCAAGAGGAACCTAAGGAGTATGAAGAACCAGTCGATAAGGAACAACAAGAAGAGGCACATTGGCTAGTCAACCGACCAGGTACATACTTTGAACCACTGGATTACTCAGGTAAGGAAGGTAAACTCGAAAAACCCTCTATCGAACAACCACCGATTCTTGAGTTGAAACAATTGCCAGAGAAACTAAAATATGTATACTTAGGGACCGATAATACATTGCCTGTAATTATTTCTTCTAAGTTACAGCCTGAGCAGGAAAAGAAGCTGATCAAGATGTTGAAGCTACACAAAAAGGCAATAGGGTGGACAATTGCCGACTTGAAGGGAATTAGCCCGGCGGTGTGCATGCACAAGATCTTGTTGGAAGATGATCACAAACCTTCAATTGAGGCCAGAGGAGACTGAATCATGCCATGAAAGGGGTTGTAATGAAAGAAATCATCAAGTGGCTTGACGCCGGCATTATATACCCTATCTCCGATAGTACGTGGGTAAGTCCGGTACAATGTGTACCGAAAAAAGGGAGGTATAACAGTGGTAAGCAATGAAAATAATGAACTTATCCCAACCAGGACTGTGACCGGTTGGAGGGTTTGTATGGACTATCGAAAGCTAAACAAAGCCACTAGGAAAGATCACTTCCCATTACCCTTTATTGATCAAATGCTTGACCGTCTTGCAGGTAAACCCTTTTATTGTTTTCTTAATGGTTATTCAGGTTACAATCAGATTGCCATAGCACCAGAAGATCAAGAAAAGACAACCTTCACATGCCCATACGGTACTTATGCCTTCCGAAGGATGCCGTTCGGATTGTGTAACGCCCCGGCAACCTTCCAAAGATGCATGATGGCACTCTTTTCAGACATGGTCGAAGACTTCCTTGAGATCTTCATGGATGATTTTTTGGTTTTTGGTAATGACTTCGACGGCTGCCTCAGCAATTTAGAGAGGGTGTGATCGTTGCCAAAAGACGGGCAATATCTCTAGACGACATGAGATGCCACTCCAGAACATCATCGAGGTGGAACTGTTCGATGTATGGGGGATCGATTTTATGGGACCTTTCCCATCTTCATTCGGCAACCTCTACATTCTACTTGCCGTCGACTATGTGTCTAAATGGGTAGAGGCAGCTGCAGTTCCCAACAACGATTCCAAGACCGTGCAAAGATTCCTGCAGAAAAACATATTTACACGGTTTGGAATGCCGAGAGCAATTATCAGCGATGAAGGCAAGCATTTTGACAACAGACTAATTTCCAAGATGTTGCAACGCTTCGGCATATCACACAAGATCCCCACGGCATATCACCCACAAACCAACTGGCAAGCAGAAATTTGCAACCGGGAGTTGAAGAGAATACTCGAGAAAGTTGTAAATCCCTCAAGGAAGGATTGGTCATTAAGACTAGATGACGCACTCTGGGCATATCGCACTGCATTCAAAACACCCTTAGGTATGTCCCCCTTCCGACTTGTCTATGGTAAAACATGTCATCTACCGGTGGAAATCGAGCACAAGGCATATTGGGCAATCAAGACCGTGAATATGGATTGGGAAAGTGCCGGACAAAAGCGTTTGATGGATCTCAATGAGATAGAAGAATTTTGTGCACTCGCCTATAACAATGCACGAATCTACAAGGAGAAAACAAAGCAATGGCACGACAAGAGACTATTGCCACGGCAATTCACGCCAGGGCAACTAGTTCTCCTATTCAATTCTCGGCTAAAACTTTTCCCGGGAAAGCTGAAATCAAGATGGTCGGGACCATTTGAAGTCATCAAACCATTCTCCCATGGCGCCGTGATAATCAAGTCCATCTCTGACAACCATGAATTCAAAGTTAATGGACAAAGATTGAAGCACTACAATGGTGCCCATGTGGAACGTAACAAGGAAGTGGTCAACTTAGGACATGCATGAGCATGCTCTCCCTTTTGATATTTTTATTTTTATTTTTATTTTGTTTGATTATTTAATTATTTAATTTTTTTCTGATTTTTTTTATTTTTCGATTATTAGTAATTTTAAGATAGACTTTTTTTTATCAAGTTTAAGAATCCAACTATACATCTTTATTTATTTTCTTTATTAGTTTATCTTTAATTTTAATCCTTATTTGATTTGTTTTTGAATTGTAGGAAAGGAAGTTCAAGATAAAGAAGGAATTCTAAACCAAGTAGGAAAACATCTTCAACAAGGAAACTAATGGGCTGAATCTAAGGCTTATATAAAGCCTCCAATTCATCCTAACCAAAACCCCTTTGTCGAAAATTCCTACCAAACCCTAAACCCTTTTTTTGATTTACCCCAATCCCAACCACCTATCTTTTCTATAAAACCCATCACCCTTAACCTATTCCTACTTTATATCTTGCAACTTTTTAGTTTCTTTTCTTTTCTTTGTTTTTACTCACAACCAAGATCAGACATGGCATCCAAGATTAAACTTTTGGTTCCCGGAAGATTCATGAAGAACAAGGCTTTGAATACTCCAACTCTCATCAAGATTTCAGCCTTGAACCATTCATCTTCAAGAGGATTGCACATCAAAAGTGGCAAATCTTTTGCCATCAACCGGAACCGGGTAACATCTCATGGGTAAGAGAATTCTATGCTCTCTCACCTAACCCGGATAATTCTTATGTTTTTGTTCGTGACAAGGCCATACTTATAAGTCCCGAAAGCATCAACACCTTTTACGGACTTTACATTGAGAAGGACGAGCATCAAGCCTTCGTTGACCAAATCAATCCCAAGCAACTCGACAAGGTGCTTCAAGAACTCACTCAACCGGGAACTCATTGGAACGATGGTAAATACAAGGGCACGGTAAATCGCCTTCGGCTTAAACCCGAGGCAAAACTATGGAATAAGTTTGTTAAAACTTCTTTAATGCTCTCCACACACAATACTACCGTTGATATACCACGTCTTTTGCTCATACATTCTATTTTTCATAATCGCATCATTAACATTGGAAAAATTATTTGTGATGAGATTTTTGTATGCAACTCAAAAGATAAGGGTTATCTTTTCTTGCCTTGCTTAATTTCTAATCTTTGCAAGGAGATGCATGTCCCGAGTGAGTCCACCGATGAAAAGGCCCTACCCAAGTCTGGTTGGAATCAAGCACTAATCCGGAAGCTAATGGGAGAGGCACCGGGAGATTCTTCAAGGCCTCCAATTACCACGGCAACCCCTGCCGCCGCGGCAATCCCTAATGCCCAAGCACCTAACGCCAGGGCAACTCGGCCATTAATCCCGAGACACTTTGAAGCACTTTTGCACCCATTGGCAAGCCGCCTAAGGCAAATTGAAGATCGGCAACTAATGTTCATGCGGTACATGAAGGAGCACAACAATGCCATCACCCAAGTCATCCTAGAAAAGTACCCAGACAATCGCGTGCCATTCCCAATCTTTCCCGCCGAGATCCTTGCCCCGGCAACCAATGAAGCAGTCGCCACGGCAACCAAGGAAGCTGACGCCACGACAACCAACCCTGAAGATGCCCCGGCAACCACTGCAAAAGCCAAAGGTAAAGCACCTATGCCCGAATCAACTCCTACGGAATCATTTTCTGATATTTCAGATTCGGACGAGTCCTCCATTGAACCAATAAAGACCGCACCAATTGAATCCTCCAAGCGAAAAGCCATTGACATTGATGAAGAGGACGATGAGGACAACCCCGCACGAGAATCGATTCCACCACCGGCAACAAGAAAACAACCATCGCGTTCAAGCAAGAAAATCAAGACGCCAACTAGAAGGAAACTAATCATCTACGATGACGAACTCTCGGAGTAAGTCCTCGTATGCATTTTTATTTTTATTTTTATTTTTCGTTATTTTTATGCATGCATTGAGGACAATTCCTCACTCGAGTTTGGGGGGGATTGTTATTAGTAATTACCATGTTTAGTTACATTAATCTTAAGTATTACATTTAGGATACTTAAATTGCTTGCCATGCCTTTAATTGGAACAAGAATTGCTTAGATTTGATGAATATTCGATGATGACTTTGCCAATGCACTTAATTGATAGAATTTTTGTTTTAGGATAACCATGGAAAAACTTAGAATTTTACTATGATGCTAAATTTGATGAAACATTGTCGTGGTTTGATTGATTTAAGGAATTCTAGTAAACTTAGGTTGATAATTAACAAATTGGGGGATTAGAATAAAAATTGGATGAATGTTAGAGGTGCCCGAAATTGACTCTAGCATGTGCTAAAACTTAGGATCACTAGAGGTGCCCGAAACTGGCTCTAGTATAGGTAAAAAAAATTTAACTAGAGGTGCCCGAAACCGGCTCTAGTCGATTAAATTAACTTAAGAAAACTAAAAATAAAACACTAGAGGTGCCCAAAATTGGCTCTAGTTAAAACATGTTAAAAAGAACCCAATGAAGTAATTTGAAAACCTATTGTTTGCATAGAATCCGAAAAATCAACTTGCACACAACTCCGCACACACTCACAAGCATTATAGTTTGATTCCGAGTAACTCCTCAGTTTTCCGAAAAATAAAAAGCCAATCATACTTTGTGCCCCGGTTCAGAGAATTGAAATCAAGTTCAAAGCTAAGTTTGTGAAAATTGAAGTCTTGGCAGGTAATTATGAGTTTGCATTGCTTGAGGACAAGCAATAGTTTGAGTTTGGGGGTGTGATAAGTGTTCAAAAGTACTATTTTTCTTACCCTTTTTACTCATACTATTGTTAGACTTAGGCTCATATTAGTTGCATAATTAGCTATTCATGCATTAATCCATGTTTCCTTCCATCATTGAGCTTGATTACATAACTTGGTAGTTTTTGTGGAAAAGATGCTGCTTTGGTGTGCTTTGTGTGTGTATGTGCAGGATTACTTGCCAAAGCAATGCCGAGCTAGTTGCCAGGGCAATGCATGAAGGAGATGCCGAGCTAGTTGCCAGGGCAATGCATGAAGGATATGCCGAGCTAGTTGCCAGGGCAATGCATAAAGGAGACGCCGAGCCAGTTGCCATGGCATTTGTCGACAAAGAGAAAATGCAATAGGGATGTCGAAATTAATGACTTTACAAGCCCATGATGACATGGAGCAAGGCCCAAGCCCAAAGGAATTTGATTGCCATGCAGAGATTAAAGAAGAATTAAATTCCAAGAAGATAGGAGAAGTTCTAGTAGGAATACAATTATAATAAAGAATTATATTCTTTAAAGATAATTTAATTCCAACTCAAACTCCTCCTCAAAGAAGGACTTTGGCCTAGCCCTATAAATATCAAGGAGATTTCGACAAGATGCATATAGAGAGAGCAAGAGGGAATTTCGACAAGACCAAGAGAGGAAGCAAGGGGGAATTTTCGACAAGCTTCATCTTTTCTTCCTTGTTCGATTGGGTTCATGCTAGGGATTGTTTATCTTGTGTTCCTTTGGAACCTAGCCATGAACTAAATTTACTTGGCTATGGTTATTGTGTTTTGTGGTTGTGAGAACTTGTTGGTTTTTGTTTAGGTAATAAGAGTTTGCACTTTTCTATTTCAAGGTTTATTCATTCTTGGTTCTTATTCTTGTTTGCGAGTGAATTGGGAGAGGATCTCGTGATTTCATCTATTTATCTAATATCAGGAGAGTTAGATTGAAGAAACGAATGAATATGATCTTTATTCAATCCAATGATGGTGAAGACTAATCCGGCTTAGGAATAAGTTAAGGATTTCAACGGCTAAGAGGAGCGCAAGATTGGTTGTTGTTCACCCTTGATTCACGCAGGGATGTATTATCAAGGCATGCACAAGTAGCTAGAGTTTTGACTTAGGGATAAGAAGAAACCATTGAAGAACGCTCCGCCGAACCTTGAAGTTGCTGCCCAGACGCCCAAGTAGTTGCCCAGCTAGTTGCCCAGGCAACCATTGATTAGTTTCCAAGACAACCCCGCTGTGCAAGTTGCCACGGCAACTGAGTTGCCCTTGCACTCTTTTACCAAGACAATCCAATCGGCTATCACACCTCAACTCACGATAACCTGGCCTATCTCTCTCTCATTCGATCTCATCTTTTCATTTACTTAATTGCTTTCTAGATTAGTTTTTAGTTAAAACTCCTATAATCCTTTACTTGTGTTTTTACTTTTTACAGTGCAAGAGACTAGATTCTTGAAGTAGCACCAATCCCTATGGAGACGATATCTTTTATACTATAACTTGCGACGTGTATACTTGCACATTTGCGTAGCACTTATTACGCGCAACACCACCCTTCTTAAGTCAAAAGTGGGCATTTAGATGTCTCGAAGAGGGAGTGGGTTTCTGGCTAAGAGCATCAGCCACTACATTTGCTTTATTGGGATAGTAGTCAATGACCAAATCGTAATCTTTCAACAACTCCATCCACCAGCGCTGATGAAGGTTTAACTTATTTTGAGTTAGAAGATACTTCAAGCTCTTGTGATCGGTGTATAAGTAACACTTCTCATCATAAAGGTAATGCCGCCAAATCTTCAAAGCAAACACAACTATGGCTAGCTCCAGATCATGGGTCGGATAGTTTAGCTCATGTGACTTGAGTTGACGTGAAGCATAAGCTATAACTTTGCCTTCTTGCATTAGAACACGCCTAATCCCAGGTGGGATGCATCGCTGTAAACGGTGAAATCCTTGCCCGAATCTGGTTGCACTAAGATAGGAGCATAAGTAAGGACTTGTTTGAACTGATTGAAACTTCATTGTTGATCTACAGTCCACACAAAAGAAGTGTCTTTGTAGAGGAGCTTCGTCAAAGGTGCAGCAATCAAAGAGAATCCCTTAACGAATCTACGATAGTAGCCTGCAAGGCCTAGAAAGCTACGAACTTCTCCCATATTCTTTGGAGGCATCCAGTCAAGGATGGCTTGGATCTTCTTTGGGTTAACTTGGATTCACGCAGAGGAGATCACATGGCCAAGAAAAGATACTTCAGATAGCCAGAACTCACATTCACTGAATTTTCCATACAGCTATTTCTCTCGAAGGGTCTGAAGCACAATCTGGAGATGTTCTTCATGAGCAGTAGAGTCTTTAGAATATATCAGGATGTCATCAATAAAGACAACCACAAATTTATCAAGATAGGGCCAGAATACACGGTTCATTTGGTCCATGAAAGCTTCAGGTGCATTCGTGAGCCCAAAAGGCATCACTAAGAATTCATAGTGGCCATATCTAGTTCGAAAAGCTGTCTTTGGGACATCGGACTCTTTTACCAACATTTGATAGTATCTGGAATCGAGATCTATCTTGAAGAAGACGGAAGCTTCCTTTAAATGATCAAAGAGGTCATCAATCCTCGAAAGTGAATACTTATTTTTAATTGTGACTTTATTTAACTGGCGATAGTCAATGCACAGACGCATCAATCCATCTTTCTTCTTAACGAATAACACCGGTGCTCCCCAGGGTGAGGAACTCGGTCGGATGAATCCCTTATTCAAAAGGTCTTAGATTTGGGCCTTTAGTTCTTTTAATTCCACCGGGCCATTCTATACGGGGTAATAGAGACTGGAGTAGTCCCAGGCTGCACTTCTATCCCGAATTCCACTTCTCGGGTGGGAGGGAGTCCTAGAAGTTCATCGGGAAATACATCGGAGAACTCTCTCACAATTGGTACATCTTCGAGCTTTGAGTCTCATTTAGGTTCTATGGCATACATAAGGCTCTTTTTAGACTCGGGTTCAGATTTTATCAAGGTTATGGTCTCTCTACCGAGCCCACGAAGGTATAGCTTCTTCTTTGAACAATCCACCCAGGCTTGGTGTTCAGCTAGCCAATCAAGGCCTAGAATGAGATCGAACTCTTGGAATGGCAAGGCCATCAAATTAGCTGGAAACGGGATCCCTTGGATCCTCAGAGGGTATGATTTACAAATCCATCGGATGATCACACTATCTCCTAACAGATTAGAGACAATAATCTTGAAGGTAACCGATTCCGATTCTAAGGCATACTTCTCAATCAAAGGTTCTGTTGCGCATAATAAGTGCTCCGCAATTGTGCAAGTGTACACGTCGCAAGTTATAGTATAAAAGATATCGTCTCCACAGGGATTGGTGCCACTTCAAGAATCTAGTCTCTTGCACTGTAAAAGTAAAAGAACACAAGTAGAAGATTGTAGGAGTTTTAACTAACAATTAAACTAGAAATCAATAAAGTAAAAGAAGATGTAATCAAAAGAGGGGGAATAAGCCAGGTTATCGTGAGTTGAGGTGTGATAGCCAATTGGATCGTCTTGGTAAAAGAGTGCAAGAGCAACTCAGTTACCATGGCAACTTGCGCAGCTGGGTTGCCTTGGCAGCTAATCGATGGTTGCATGGGTAACTGTTTGGGCGGCTGGGCAGTAACTTCAAGGTTCGGCAGAGCATTCTTCAATGGTTTCTTCTTATCCCTAAGTCGAACCTCTAGCTAATTGTGCATGCCTTGACAATACATCCCTGCGTGAATCAAGGGTGAACAACAACCAATCTTGCGCTTCTCTTAGCCGTTGAAATCCTTAACTTATTCTTAAGCCGGATTAATCTTCATCAATAGATTTAAAAAACCATACTTATTCGTTTCTTGAATCTAACTCTCCCGATATTAGATAAATAGATAGAATTACGAGATCCTCTCCCAATTCACTCGCAAACCATAATGAGTAAACCTTGAATTGAAAGTGCAAACTCTTATTACCTAAACAAAATCCAATTGTATCTCACAACCATAAAACACAATAACCTTAGCCAAATAGATTTAGTTCATGGCTAGGTTCCAAAGAAACACAAAACAAAGTTTTCCTAACATAAACCTAATCGAACAAGAAAGAAAAAGATGAAGAATGGTTGAAAGCTTCTTGCTGAAATCTCTCCCCTTTTGCACCCCTTGGAGTTGACGGCTTGGTCCTCATTTTATAGGGCTAGGTCAAATTCTTTCTTGAGGAAGAAGTTAAGTTGGAATTAAATACTTCTAAAGAATATAATTCTTTATTATATTTAAATTCCTTCTAGATCTTCTCCTATCTTCTTGGGATTTAATTTCTCTTTAACCTCTTCATGGAAATCAAACTCCTTTGGGATTTAACTTTGCTCCACGTCATCTTGGGTTTATCTAGTCATCAATTTCGGTTGCCATATCATCTTATCCCTTATCAACAATTGCCTTGGCAACTAGCTCGGCATCTCCTTCATCACTGCCCTGGCAACTAGTTCAGCATCTCCTTTATGCATTGCCTTGGCAATTGGTTCTAGCCTTGCTTAGGCAAGTGATTCTGCACACACACAAAAACAACTATCGGCAGCACCCTTTTTCCACAAAATTAAGCAAAATATGATATCAAGCTTAACCACCAAGGAAACAATGCAAACATGCATGAATAACTAATAATGCAACTAATATGAGCCTAAGTCTAGCAATAATATGAATAAAAAGGGTGAATAAAATAGTACTTTTAGACACTTAACACACCCCCAAACTCGAACTATTGCTTGTCCTCAAGCAATGCAAACTAATAATTACCCGCCAAGACTTCAATTTTCACAAACTTAGCTTTGAACTTGATTTCAATCCTCAGAACCGTGGCACAAAGTATGATTGGCTTTTCATTTTTTCGGACAACTTAGGAGCTACTCGAAATCAAACTATAATGCTTGTGAGTGTGTGCGGAGTTGTGAGCAAGTTGATTTTTCGGATTCTATACAAACAAGAGATTTTCAAATTACTTCCTTAGGTTCTTTTAACATGTTTTAACTAGAGCCAGTTTCGGGCACCTCTAGTGTTTTTTAGTTTTCTTAAGTTAATTAATTTATTCGACTAGAGCCGGTTTCGGGCACCTCTAGCATTCATCCAATTTTTATTCTAATCCCCCAATTTTTAAACTATCAACCTAAGTTCGCTAGAATTCCTTAAATCAATCAAGCCACAACAGTGTTTCATCAAATTTAGCATCATAGTAAGATTCTAAGTGTTTCCACATTTATCCTAGAATAAAAAGTTCTATCAATTAAGTACATTAGCAATGTCATCATCGGATATTCATCAAATCTAGGCAATTCTTGTTCCAACTAAAGGCATGGCAAGCAATTTATGTATCCCAAGCAATTTATGTATCCTATATGAAATACTAAAGATGAATGCAACTAAACATGATAACTAACTAGTAACAATCCACCCCACACTCGAGCGAGGCATTGTCCTCAATGAATGCAAAGGAAAGAAAAATAAAAATAAAATGCAAACGATGACTTACTCCGAGAGCTCATCGTCGTGGATGATTAGTTTCCTTTTGACCGGCGTCTTGATTCTTTTGCTTGAACGCGGTGGTTGCTTCCTTGTTGCCGATGGGGGAATTGATCCTCGTACGGGGGTTTCCTCATCGTCCTCATCATCCTCTTCCTCAATCTCATTGTCTTTTAGCTTGGGCTTGGACGATTCGACTGGTGTGGTCTTCGTTGGTGCAATGGAGGACTCATCTGAATCTAAAAAATCGGACAATGATTAAGTATGAGTTGATTCGGGCATAGGCGCTTTACCTTTGGCTTTTGCAGTGGTTGTCGGGGCGTCTTTAGCTTTGGTTGCCGCAGCATCTTCAGTGTTGGTTGCCGTGGCATCTTCAGTGTTGGTTGTCGTGGCAACTGCTTGGGCAGGCGCAGTGTAGGTTGCCGCTGTAATACCCCTTTCTCGTATTCATAGTTGAATACGAGTCAGACATATCACAAAACATTTGTAAAACCCTCTACATCCGTAACTCGGTAAAATTTTGCTTCTTTAAAAATGTTACAATGTATTTAGTTTTTATTTACAGATCTAGTTATTCGCGTAAAGTTTAAAAATAATATTTTCATCTTCAAATCAAATTTATTTTCAGGTAGCAACTTATCAATTTAATTTATCTTGATATAATTAATAAAACTGCCTAAAAATGCATGATTTAAAATTCATCCAGATACCAAATAAAATACAAATTCTATTAGAGCAGGCATACCCTTTTAATATGCATGCCAACTACTAAATATCAAACAGTATCAAAAGATATCTTACTGATACTGATGTACCTGTTATTGATTGATGATGTCCGTATATGCTCCTTACTCCAACCATTTCTTCTTTCCTACATGTAAAAACAGTTACACGCTAAGTATTTACTTAGTGAGGCAATAATTCAAATTTAAGTGTAATTGTCATAATATCAATACCAATATTAATTATTAATTATTATTAATGCATATGATCACCTTACCATTACATGCTCATTAACATAATTAAATATGTAATAGCATATATGTATATCAAAGTGATAAGATTAGATCTTACCAATATTGGTGCCATTTCCATCCGTAAGCTTTCAAACTTATCTTCATGTTTCTTTTTTTTATTATTCTTTTCAATTTATTTAGCCCAAGGTATCGAATTAAGAGATTCTATGTACACAAGTCATCCCCCCATACCCAACCTTTCTTGAGTATGTATATTATTTGCACCGTAGTGCTTAGCACCCTGCTTCCGTATACCCAAACCTTGCATGAGTATACCCTCATTGAGTATTAATAAAATTGCACTGTAGTGCTTAACACCCTAAGTGTTTCCGTATACTCAAACCTTGCATGAGTATACCCTCAATGAGTATTTATGAATATTGCACCGAAGTGCTTAGAATATTTATACAGCTGTTTATGACTCTATGGCTAGCCAACTATACCTTTGAACCTCTATATCATACATTGGGCTCTATTTCATCATTTAGTCATCAATGGCAACATATATCAATATATATCAACATTTAACAGTTCATAACCAAAATAACATCCATATTATACCATCATCAATAACTAGTGATCAATGCATTTATTTTCAACCTCTAACATATTTAAAATATGTCAAATATATGATCAATGACATAATTATTATGACAATATATAAACTAAGTAGACTCATCGCAAGTCCTACCGGTGATGTATGAAACATCCATGTACAATGTTATGTATGCATTGCACTTACCTGGGCCATTTATTAGTATGCCTCACTAAGTCCTCTTTGATCATTTCCTTCATCGTACCTCGAACCTCCCTTGATTCGAACTTAACTTCCTAATTCAAATAAGTAAAATATTTGTTAGATCCCAATCTAACAATATCTTAGACATATTGTCCAATATAATCATTCGAATATAAAAATTTCCAAACGTTTTCCTTTCTTCCCTGTATTGTTCAAAAACTCATTATGGTCCTTAGTGACCAATTTGAACTTCCATTAAACCTTTTCAAGCTTACTAATCAACCTTAGATACAAAGTGTATCAATTCTCATTTTTTTTGGTAGTTTGCAGTACCTCCCAAGAAATATTTCTATAAAATAATCTACAACTCGGAATTTGATTCCGTTTGTTCTGAAAGAAATTAGATTCAATAATCTTTTCAACCATATAAATTAATAGACCAAAATCAACTTGTACGATTTATGGCGAATTTTCAAAGTCAATTTCCAGTATTGAATTTCGGAACAGCCTGCTATACTGTTTTCTGACCTTTCACCACTTAAAAATTCATATCTTTTTACTCGGAACTCGAAATCAGTTTCCATTTGTTGGAAACGAAACTAGACGAACAAATCTTTACATCGGTATAAAATTCACCTTCTAACCATTTTTGTAGAATTTATGGTGAATTTTCAAAGTTAAACAACTTCAACTTTTATACTAACTTCTCCTTACTTCTCTACTTTTCAATTTAGTCCAATTACTTGTTGTAAACCATCATTTTATGACCTTCTTCATCAAATAATTATTCACAATAATTCTCCTTAATTTTCCTTCTTTACTGAAATAGTCACTAAAATGCAAATATAAGGATTCAAGCTTCTTAACTTTGCAAATTAGTCCTCAATTCAACATTAATACCTTAATTCCATCATTACAACTAAAAATCATATTTAGCCCCCATACAAAACTTCCATTTCGATTTGGTCACTTAACTTTGACAAATTGTCAAAATGGTCACTAATTCAATTCAACATCAATTTGGCATTCTAACTTCATTTTCTTATCTCTAACATCATTAATAACATAAATACACTCCAAATTCTAAAAATTGAGATTTGGTCCTTCAACCTTTCAATTTTCAGAAATGGTCCCTATACAATTTAACTTAGGGTTTTGCTTCCAAACAACAATTCAAGCTTACTAGATCATTATTTCAACATCACAAACCCTAAATTAAACTTGAATCCATAAACCCTAATCATCTTCATAATAATCAAAACATGTAAAACTTAAATCCCAACTCAATATCATGATTTTAACATCATACTAGCTTGATTTCAACTTGAATTCAATCATGGAATCATAAAATCTCAAAAGCCCCAATTTGATCCATAAACCCTAATTTCTTTCTCAAGTAAATTATCATCAATCAATCATGGATTCCATGAATTATTGATATCAAAAGATAGAGCTTGAAGAGTATAACAACTTTGTAGTTGAAGAGATTACCTGAAAATCGAGTTTTGGGGCTTGAATCGAGCTTGGAAAAAAATTTTCTCTTTCTTTCCCTAGCCCTAATGTTTGTTGCTGGAAAAGATGAACAAAATCTTCATCTTTTCACCATTATTTTACACCTATATCTATTAAATGAATATTAAATTTATTTAATAGTGAAATTATAATTTTGCCCTTTTTATCCAATGGTTGAGATTGATTTTATCATCAATCAAGGGCCAAGATTTAATCGTCCATTTTCTCTTTCCAAAATTTCCCTTATAACTTTTTAAATATTTCAAAATTGCCATTGGGGCCAAATGACCAATTTGCCCTCCAACTAGTTTTTATTTACTAGTTTGCCATTTTGTAAAAATTCAAATAAATCTAGTTGGAATCCAACCAACTATAATAAAATATTCATAAAGTAATATTTTATGAATTTTTCCATATCTTTTGGACCAGTCTCCAAAATTTCCATTCGATCCAATATACTGATAAATAATCATTTACTCAGAAATACACTGTAGGATTCATCTTGAATCGAACTAAAAATATTTCCAACACTTGGAAATGACTTTTATAACCTTTCTCTATCATATGGTAAAACTTCAAAAATTTTCTGTTTGATCCGGGTATCCGAATTCCACTTAAACTTTAACTATGATTTTCCCAATAATCGAAGTATCAGATCGAACCAAAAATTCCGCATTCGATTCAAACCCTTAGGTGATCTATTTATTTATGAAATAAAAACCCTTAACTCTTGGGAAATTACAACTTTAGTCCCTAAACTTTTCCAAAGTTTATACTTTAGCCTAAAATTTTCAAAATTTACATTTTGGTCACCACATTTTTAAACTTCAATTACCATTCCAATTTTCCTTAGAATTCAACCAAACTTTAAGAATACCTTATTCAATTCACTATCTATCACATGAGACCTTTAAACCTTATAAATTTCCTTTCCAAAACCCATAATTAAAGAAATCCCAACTTTCGCATTTTTTTCATTTTAGTCACTAAGTTAGCTTTTAAGCTATTATCTTAGTACTAAATGACCCTTAATCAACTTAGTAAATTTTGGGGTATTACAATTCTCTGCCCTTTAAGAAAATTCGTCCTCGAATTTTCAACATGCACCTGATTCAAAAGGTGAGAAAACTATTTTCTTATATTTTCTTCTTATTTCTCTCAAATTGTTTCTTTAACTTTGTGATTTTTTTCAAAGAACTTTGACAAATAGGATTGTATTGTTTTCATAGTTCTTTGACTCCATGTGCTAAGATCTTTACCAATTCTTTTTCATAGCTTAAATCTGACTGAATCTCTATTTTCTCCGGAGTAACAACAAGTGAGAGGTCTAATCAATATTTCCAAAGCATCGATACATTATGAATCTTCTTCATTTCCAAAGATAAAGCTAACTATTAAGCTTAACTAACAGACTAACTCCTTTCACAATTTCTTATAGCCCAATAAATTTTGAACTTAACTTTCTTTTTATCCAAACCATAACACCTTCTTCCAAGGTGAAACTTTTAAGGAATATTTTATCCTTAACTTCATATTAAATATCTTTTCTTTTAGGTTCAACATATAGTTTCCATCATTGAGATCGAAATTCTTCCTTGATAATACAAATATATATATCAAACCTAACTTCCAAGTTTTTAGTTTCACTCTTTTCCACTTGTTTGCAGCATGACAACATTTTCATCCTTTCTTTAAAGATATCTTATTTAATCCAATATGGTAAATTTTATTCTTAACTTGACAATCAAAACACCATCTTCTTTTAATGCCAATCTTGCATTCATAGCTTTTAAGGCAACAATTGTCTTTCGACTGAGAGCGTCAGCTATCACATTAGCTTTTACTGGATGATAGTCAATGACCATATCATAATTCTTAAAAAGCTCAGTCCAACTTCTTTACGTCAAGTTTAACTCTTCTTTAGTAAGCATATGCTTTAAACTTTGATAACCTATATAAATATAGCATTGTTCACTATATAAATAATGATGCTATATCTTTTAAAGCAAATACAACCATTGCTAGTCCAAATTCTAAGTAAGATAATTCCTCTCATATATCTTAAGTTGTCTCAAGCATAGACCATTACTTTTCCTTCTTGCATAAGTACGCATCCCAAACTGTTATAAGAAGCATCGCTATACACCACATATCTTTACCCGATTCTGGTTGTACTGGTATCGTGGCTTCTATTAAGATCTCCTTTAATGTCTCAAAGATTTCTTAGCATTGATCTGTTCAACTGAACGGCATTTCTTTCCTCAATATCTTGGTCAATGAGGAGACAATCATCAAAAAATTATGAACCTCTAAAACATTTTTCAGAGGTTTCCATTCAACTATAATTTGTACTTTCTTGAGGTCTATTCTTATTCCCATTGCCCAAACCACATAACTAATAAAATAGCTTTTGACAGCCAGTCTCATACTTTAACAATTTAGCATATAGCTTCTTTTCTCGAAAGGTCTGAAGAACAATGCAAAATGGGCATCTTATTCTTCCTTTTTTCCTTTGAATAGACCAAAATATACTCAATGAACTCTACCAAAAATTGGTCCAAGCAAAATTAGAATACTTGGTTCATTAGGCTTATAAATACCGTAGGTATCATCACGAACTCATAGTATTCATACCGAGTCTGAAAAACTATCTTTAGAATTTCTTTTTCCTTGATTTTTTTAACTAATCAAAAGATCATCAATCTTCGGAAGAAGATATTTATTCTTTACTATTATCTTCTCGAGCTAATGGAAATTAGTTTTTCTCTTTCACAATTAACACGGGTGCCCCCCCCCCCCCAAGATGACACGCTTGGCTTTATAAAACATCGACCTAACATTCCTTGCAATTTGTACCTTTAAATCTCAAAGTTCGGTCGAAGCCATTTTATACGGGGCTATTAATTTAGGCACATTGCCTGGTAACATCTTTATTTTGAATTTCACCTCTCAATCTAGAGGTAATTCCAAGTAACCCATCTAGGAATACATCAGGATATTTTTGGACAGTCGGGTTATTTTCCAATTTAACTTCAACAGCCCGAGTATCCACTACATTTGCTAAGAAAACTTAGCATCCTTATAACAACAAATTTCTTAATAAAAAATTGAAATTACATTAGAAAAGGGGTTTACCCTTTTATCAACTACTACTATTTTTGTGCCTTCCATGTTTTTCAATATTAATCACTTTATGCGACAATTCATCATGACCTGATAGGAAGGTAACCAATTCATGCCCACAATCATCTTAGACTCCTCAAAAGATAATTCCATTAAGTTTATCGGGAACTCTATTTCTTATGTTTTTATCGAGCAATTCCACATGTTCAGCTCGCCCTTACATTACAACCCAACAAATTCGTGACCGCTATATTACTTGAAATGGGTTCTATAAGGATATCTCATTCACCATTCAACTTCATACTTATATACGAATGTGTAAAGATAGGACCCATCAACATCAATACAAGTTTATCCAAAAAGATGAGATGTACCTTCTATGATTTTCGAATCATCCCAATCTTTATCAGTCCTGATGTTATAAACTCGAACTGATATGTGCAATCCTGGCTATGAAGCAAATTCAGATGGTTTTCTAATCTAGATTAAATCTCGGAGCAAAAAAATAGCTTCATCCAATTTCTCGGTATCTGTCTAGTGTAATCCTTAGATTATTCAGTTATAAATCAACAATCACTGGACCTTAATCTTCTTTTCCTTTCAATTCAGGTGTTTCTAAACTTTTCAGTTCCTTAATCCGGCACATGCACTTCTTGTTGTACTAGTGCCCATTTCTTGTTCCAATTTATCCAAAGTGTTATTATTAACCTTATTGT
Source organism: Hibiscus mutabilis (assembly GCA_019671005.1). Taxonomy (NCBI): domain Eukaryota; kingdom Viridiplantae; phylum Streptophyta; class Magnoliopsida; order Malvales; family Malvaceae; genus Hibiscus; species Hibiscus mutabilis. The sequence goes on along the minus strand of CM033711.1, from coordinate 38,595,238 downwards.
TACTACACTTGATTCCTACCAAAGCTTCCAATTTACCAGTTCATCACGCTTTCTTGGCTCAAATATTTCATATAATTTGTCCCAATTTACATTAGTAAGGAGCGACATCAATCGGATCATAAAAACATCATATCAGTAATATTGATATCCTAGTGGCATGTATACTCTTTTAACATAAAACCAATTCCATTTAGGCCGAGAATCGGCTAAACCTGTAGCTCTAACACCAATAAATGTAATACCCCTTTCCCGTATTCATATCTGAATATGAGTCAGAGATATCACAAAACATTTGTAAAACCCTCTATATTTGTAACTCGATAAAATTTTGTTTCTTTAAAAATGTTACAATGTATTTAGTTTTTATTTACAAATCTAGTTATTCGCGTAAAGTTTAAAAATAATATTTTCATCTTCAAATCGAATTTATTTTCAGGCAGCAACTTATCAATTTAATTTGTCTTAATATAATTAATAAAACTACCTAAAAACTGCCTGATTTAAAATCCATCCAGATACCAAATAAAATAAAAATTCTATCAGAGCAGGCATACCCTTTTAATATACATGCCAACTAGTAAATATCAAACAGTATCAAAAGATATCTTACTGATACTGATGTACTTGTTATTGATTGATGATGTCCGTATATGCTCCTTACTCCAACCATTTCTTCTTTCCTATGTGTAAAACAGTTACACGTTAAATATTGCTTTTACAAGAGTTTGACATTGAAATTAAGGACAGGAAAGGAACAGAGAATCAAGTTGCCGATCACTTATCACGCTTAGAAGGCAATAAGGAGGAGGACGCGAATTTAGAGATATGAGATGCATTCCTAGATGAGCAACTATTAGTTACCTTGGCAACCCCTGATGCCTCGGCAACCATGGATGCACATGCCTTGGCAACCCTTGACGCCTCAGCAACCCTTGATGCCTCGACAACTCTAGACGCACATGCCTCGGCAACCCTTGACGCGCACGCCTTGGCAACTCCAGACGCATATGCCTCAACAACCCTCGACGCCTCGGTAACTCTAGACGCGCATGTCGTGGCAACTCTAGATGCGTACGCCTTGGCAAACACAAAAGCAGTTGCCACGGATGCCTCGGCAATACCCTGGTACGCGGATTTGGTTAATCTCCTTGTTTGTGGTATTTTACCTTATGGCCTTACTCACCAAGGAAAGAAGCAGTTCCCCCATGATGCTAAGCATTATTTCTGGGACGAGCCTCTTTTGTTTAAACAATGTGCATATCAGATTATATGCCGATGTGTCCCTGAAGATGGTCAGGACTTTTCCCGGGAAAACTGAAATCAAGATTGAAGCTGGGCAACTAGTTCTCTTATTCAATTATCGGCTGGAACTTTTCCAGGGAAAACTAAAATCAAGATGGTCGGGACCATTCGAAGTTGTCAAACCATTCTCCCATGGTCCCGTGATAATCAAGTCCACCACTGACGAACATGAATTCAAAGTTAATGGACAAAGATTGAAGCACTATAACGGTGCCCATGTGGAACGTAACAAAGAAGTGGTCACCTTAGGAGATGCATGAGCATGCTCTCCTTTAGATATTTTCCTTTTATTTTTAGTTTTCTTTTTTTGAACTTATTATATTTATATTTTTATTAATTTCGGTTATTTATTATTTTTTAGGATAGATTTATTTATTTTCTTTAGGATTGAGACTACATCTTTCTTTCATCTTTATTTAATTATTTTGAATTTTAGGTTTAAGAATTTCTTTGCATATCTTTATTTATTTCTTTTTATTTTATTTATTAGTTTATCTTTAATTTTAATCCTTATTCTATTTGTTTTTGAATTATAGGAAAAGAGTTCAAGATAAAAGGGAATTTGATTCAAGAAGGAAGTTTCTTCAATAAGGAAACCATTAGGCTAAATCTAAGGCTTATATTAAGCCTCCAATTTACCCTAATTCACCCACATGGCCAGCCAAACCCTTCCCCTTCCCCAAATTTCTTTTGTTGCACCCTTCCCCCAATTAAAACCCTTGTTTTCTTTTTTTCCAATCAATCCCACCCACCATATTTACTACCTATCTTTTCTATATAACCCATCACCCTTAACTTCCAAAAAACCTATTCATACTTTTCACCTTGCAACTCTTTAGTTTCTTTTGCTTTCTTTTCTTTGTTTCTATCAAACTCACAACCAAGATCATCCATGGCATCCAAAATCAAGTTTTTGGTGCACCCAAGTTCTCCCAAAGAACCAAGCTACAAGAAGTTTGCTACACCGGCGGTTCAAGAAAGATTTCACTCCAAGTTTGAAAGCCGAAAGATTTGCGAAGAACAAGGCTTCGAATACTCCAACTCTCATCAAGATTTCGGCCTTGAACCATTCATCTTCCAAAGGATTTGTACATCAAAAGTGTCAAATCTTTTGCCATCAATCGGAACCGGGTAACATCTCATGGGTAAGAGAATTCTATGCTCACTCATCTAACCCCGATAATTCTTATGTTTTTGTTCGTGACAAGGCTATCCTCATAAGCCCCGAAAGCATCAACACCTTTTATGGGCTCTACGTTGAGAAGGAAGAGCATCAAGCCTTTGTTGATCAACTCACGCCCAAGCAAATCGACAAGGTGCTTCAAAAACTCACTCTACCGGGGACTCGTTGGAACGATGGTAAATATAAGGGCATGGTAAATCGCCTTTGGCTTAAACCCAAGGCAAAATTATGGAATAAGTTTGTTAAAACTTATTTAATGCCCACCACACACAATACTACCGTTGATACACCTCGTCTTTTGCTCATACATTCTATTTTGCATAATCGCATCATTAACATTGGAAAAATTATTTGTGATGAGATTTTTGTATATAGCACAAAAGACAAGGGTTCTCTTTTCTTCCCTTTCTTAATTTCCAATCTTTGCAAGGAGATGCATGTCACAAGTGAGTCAACCGATGAAAAGGCCCTACCAAAGTCTGGTTGGAATCGAGCACAAATCTAAAAGCTAATGGGAGAGGCACCGATAAAATCCCCAACGCCTTCAGTTGTCGCGGCAACTCCTGCCGCCTCGGAAACTCTTAATGCTCAAGCAACTGATGCACGGGCAACTCGGCCAGCAACCCCAGGACAACTTGAAGCACTCTTACAACCGTTGGAGAACTGCCTTAGGCAAATTGAAGACCGGCAACTAATGTTCATGCGGTACATGAAGGATCACAACAATGCCATCACCCAAGTCATCCTAGAAAAGTACTCGGACAGCCGCATGTCGTTCCCCATCTTTCCTACCGAAATCCTTACCACGGCAACCGCAATAGATGATGTCGCGGCTGTAATACCCCAAAATTTACTAATTTGATTAAGGGTCATTTAGTACTAAGATAATATCTTAAAAGCTAACTTAGTGACTAAAATGACAAAAATGCAAAAGTTGGGATTTCTTTAATTATGGGTTTTGGAAAGGAAATTTCTAAGGTTTAAAGGTCTCATGTGATAGATAGTGAATTGAATAAGGTATTCTTAAATTTTGGTTGAATTCCAAGGAAAATTGGAATCAGAATTAAAGTTTAAAAAGGTAGTGACCAAAATGTGAACTTTGAAAATTTTATGGCTAAAGTATAAACTTTGGAAAAGTTTAGGGACTAAAGTTGTAATTTCCCAAAAGTTAAGGGTTTTTATTTCATAAATAAATAGATCACCTAAGGGTGTGAACCGAATGCAGAATTTTTGGTTCGATCTGATACTTTGATTATTGAGAAAATCGTAGTTAAAGTTTAAGTGGAATTTGGATACCCGGATCGAACTGAAAAATTTTGAAGTTTTACCATATGATAGAGAAAGGTTATAAAAGTCATTTCCAAGTGTTGGAAATATTTTTAGTTCGATTCAAGATGAATCCTACAGTTTATTGCTGAGTAAAGGATTATTTATCAGTATATTGGATCGAATGGAAATTTTGGAGACTGATCCAAAAGATATGGAAAAATTCATTAAATATTACTTTAAGTTGGTAGGATTCCAACTAGATTTAGTTGATTTTTTACAAGAATGGTAAACTAGTAAATAAAAACTAGTTGGAGGGCAAATTGGTCATTTGGCCCCAATGGCAATTTTGAAATATTTAAAAAGTTATAAGGGAAATTTTGGAAATAGAAAATGGAAGATTAAATCTTGGCGCTTGATTGATGATAAAATCAATCTCAACCATTGGATAAAAAGGGCAAAATTGTAATTTCACTATTAAATGAATTTAATATTCATTTAATAGATATAGGTGTAAAATAATGGTGAAAAGATGAAGATTCTGTTCAACTTTTCCAGAAACAAACGTTAGGTCTAGGGAAACAAAGAGAAAAAAATTTTCAAGCTCGATTCAAACCCCAAAACTCAGTTTTCAGGTAATCTCTTCAACTACAAAGTTGTTCTACTCTTCAAGCTCTATCTTTTGATATCAATAATTCATGGAATCCATGCTTGATTGATGAGAATTTGCATGAGAAAGAAATTAGGGTTTATGGATCAAATTGGGGCTTTGGAGATTTTATGATTCCATGATTGAATTCAAGTTGAAATCAAGCTAGTATGATGTTAAAATCATGATATTGAGTTGGGATTTAAGTTTTACATGTTTTGATTATTATGAAGATGATTAGGGTTTATGGATTCAAGTTTAATTTAGGGTTTGTGATGTTGAAATAATGATCTAGTAAGCTTGAATTGTTGTTTGGAAGTAAAACCCTAAGTTAAATTGTGTAGGGACCATTTTGGAAAATTGAAAAGTTGAAGGACCAAATCTGAATTTTTAGAATTTGGAGTGTATTTATGTTATTAATGATGTTATAGATAAGAAAATGAAGTTAGAATGCCAAATTGATGTTGAATTGAATTAGTGACCATTTTGACAATTTGTCAAAGTTAAGTGACCAAATCGAAATGGAAGTTTTGTATGGGGGCTAAATATGATTTTTAGTTGTAATGATGGAATTAAGGTAGTAATGTTGAATTGAGGACTAATTTGCAAAGTTAAGAAGCTTGAGTCCTTATATTTGTATTTTAGTGACTATTTCAGTAAAGAAGGAAAATTAAGGAGAATTATTGTGAATAATTATCTGATGAAGAAGGTCATAAAATGATGGTTTACAGCAAGTAATTGGACTAAATTGAAAAGTAGAGAGGTAAGGAGAAGTTAGTATAAAACTTGAAGTTGTTTAACTTTGAAAATTCATCATAAATTCTACAAAAATGGTTAGAAGGTGAATTTTATACCGATGTAAAGATTTGTTCGTCTAGTTTCGTTTCCAACAAACGGAAACTGATTTCGAGTTTCGAGTAAAAAGATATGAATTTTTAAGTGGTGAATGGTCAGAAAACAGTACAGCAGGTTGTTCCGAAATTTTAAGCAACCTAATTTCACTAAGTTTCTTTCAATCAACAAGCCACAACCGTGTAAAAAAATCAGCGTCATAGTAAAATTCTAAGTTCTTTTCATGCAATCCTAAAATTAAAGGTTCTTTCAATTAAGTGCAGTGGCAAAAATTCATCGTTGGATATTCAACAAGTCTTAAGCAATTAAATCCAATTAAAGGTATGGCAAGTAACATATGCAACCTATATGTGATCGCTAAAGATGAATGCAACTAAACATGAAACTAACTAGAAACCAACACCCCCCCAAACTCGAGAGAAGCATTGTCCCAATGCATGTAAAAGTGAAACAAAATTTAAAAGAAACTAAATGAAATAAGTTAGGCAGAGAGCTCGTCACCTCGAGTGATAAGTTTCCTTTGTGTCGTTTGCTTGATTCATTTTCCGGTCGGTGGTTGAATGCTTGTGGCTGGTACCGCGTGAATAGCATTGCTTTGATTTGATCCATGTTTGGGCATCAGAAGTTGCCGACGCCATTGTTGTTGCCTGGGCAATCTCTGTTGTGGTTGCTGTGACAAGTAGTCGGCAGTGAATTTTCTTAGCATGGTGGTTGTGAGTCTTGTTGTGGAAAAGAAAACAAAGAAAACTGGAAGCTAAAGATAATGAAGAAAAATAAAATATCTCCTAAAAATTCCAAAAATAAATAAAGAGAAAAAAATAACCAAATATAATAGAAAAAAATAGTTCGAAAAAAAAAGAAAAAGAAAATATCGAAAGGAGAGCATGCTTATGCATCTCCTAAGGTGTAACTTCTTTGTTACGTTCTACATGGGCACCGTTGTAGTGCTTCAATCTTTGTCCGTTAACTTTGAATTCATGTTCGTCGGTAATGGACTTGATTATCATGGCACCATGGGAGAATAATTTGACAACTTCGAATGGTCCCGGCCATCTTGATTTTAGTTTTCCCGGGAAAAGTTTCAGCCGAGAATTGAATAAGAGAACTAGTTTCCCTGGCATGAATTGTCATGGCAATAGTTTCTTGTCATGTCATTGCTTTGTTTTCTCCTTGTAGATTCGTGCATTGTTATAGGCGAGTGCACGGAATTCTTCTATCTCGTTGAGGTCCAACAAACGCTTTTTCCCGGCACTTTCCCAATCCATATTCACGGTCTTGATTGCCCAATATGCCTTGTGTTCGATTTCCACCGGTAGATGGCATGTTTTGCCGTAGACAAGTCGGAAGGGGGACATACCTAAAGGTGTTTTGAATGCAGTGCGATATGCCGAAAGTGCGTCATCTAGTCTTGTTGACCAATCCTTCCTAGAGGGATTTACAACTTTCTCGAGTATACCCTTCAATTCTCAGTTGGAAATTTTTGCTTGCCCATTGGTTTGTGGGTGATATGCCATGGCAATCTTGTGCGATATACCGAAGCGTTGCAACATCTTGGCAATAAGTTTGTTGTCAAAATGCTTGCCTTCATCGCTGATAATTTCTCTCGGCATCCCAAACCGTGTAAATATATTTTTCTGCATGAATCGTTGCACGATCTTGGAATCGTTGTTGGGAACTGCAACTGCCTTAACCCATTTAGACACGTAGTCAATGACAAGTAGAATTTAGAGGTTGTCGAATGATGATGGGAAAAGTCCCATAAAATCGATCCCTCATACATTGAACAATTCCACCTTGACGATGTTTTGGAGCAGCATCTCATGTTGTCTAGAGATATTGCCCGTCCTCTGGCAACGATCACATTGCTTGTAAAACTCTTGGGCATCTTTGTACAGTGTTGGCCAATACAAATCGGATTGCAAAACTTTGGCCGCGGTACGAGTTCCTCCAAAATGTCCTCCATAGGGTGAAGAATGTCATTGTCAGAGTACATTCTGCTGCTCTTCTTTAGGGACACATCGGCGTATAACCTGATCTGTACATTGTTTAAAAAAAAGAGGCTCGTCCCAAAAGTAATGCTTAGCATCATGGCGGAACCGCTTCTTCCCTTGGTGAGTAAGGTCATAAGGTAAAATACCACAAACAAGGAAATTAACTAAATCCGCGTACCAGGGTATTGCCGAGGCATACGCGTCCATGGTTGTCGAGGCATGCGTATCAGTGGTTACCGAGGCAATAGTTTCTTGTCATGCCATTGCTTTGTTTTCTCCTTGTAGATTTGTGCATAGTTATAGGCGAGTGCACAGAATTCTACTATCTCGTTGAGGTCCAACAAACGCTTTTGCCCATGCTCTTCTTCCCAAGATTGTCGAGTCCTGTGTGTCTAGAGTTGCCGAGGCATACGCGTTCATGGTTGTCGAGGCGTGCGTATCAGTGGTTACCGAGGCGTGTGCGTCTGAAGTTGTCGAGGCGTGCGCGTCAAGAGCTGCTACGGCGTCGAGAGTTGCCGAGGCATGCACATCCATGGTTGCCGAGGCGTCAAGGGTTGCTACGGCATTAAGGGTTGTTGAGGAGTGCACATCTGGAGTTGCTGAGGCGTGCATGTCAAGAGTTGTTGCGGCGTCGAGGGTTGTTGAGGCATGCGCATCCATGGTTACTGAGGCGTCAAGGGTTGTCGAGACGTGCACATCCATGGTTGCCGAGGCAACTAAAAGTTGTTCATCTGGGAATGCATCGCATATCTCTAAATCCGCATCCTCCTCCCTGTGAGTTGGCCTAGGACTGCTCCTACCGCGAAATCACTTGCATCACACATGAGCTCAAAAGGTGGCGTCCAATCTGGTGGAACGAAAATGGGTGCCAAGGCAAGCTTTCCCTTTAGGGTTTCGAATGCTTGGGTGCAAGAATAATCAAAATTTGAAGACTTTATCTTGGTGGGGGTAGTCTCTCGATCACATCCACCTTAGCTTTGTCTACTTCAATTCCCTTGGATGAAATCTTGTGGCCGAGCACTATTCCTTCATCTACCATAAGATGGGACTTCTCCCAATTAAGGACTAAATCGGTTTCTTCACATCTTGCCAACACCTTCTCTAAATTACCGAGGCAACTGTCGAAGTCATTACCAAAAACGAAAAAATCATCCATGAAGATCTCAAGGAAATCTTCGACCATGTCTGAAAAGAGTGCCATCATGCATCTTCTAATGTTACTGCATATCTGAGGAAACTTGAGGAGAGTCGTTTTCGATACTTCTTATAGTCCATCCGCACCCTCCATCGGGTGACAATATTGCCCAAAAAGAGTTTGGCCAATGTTCTTGCCACTACTCTCTTTTGCGTTACCATGGTGGAGGTTTCTTTCTTTCGTGTTCCCTTGTAGTCCATGCACATCTTCCACCTTTCTACTGTTCCTGAAGGCATGGATATATTATTAGGAAAAATTATATAAACACCCAACCATTTAATTACCTCATTCTTGTCGGGCTCCATCATGGTTGGATGTAGCCTTCGTTGTCATGGCAATTGTTGCTCTAGCCAATTGTCGTGGCAATCAGTTGCCAAAATTCGCTGTAAGTCAAGGCAAAAACCAATTTTCTAAAAAGCTTCACGAGTCCAAACACCGTTTTCTTTTGGCCTCTCAAACATCTCCATCAGTAGAGATTTCGATGGCTTCAAATCTACCAACATTGGTTCCTCGAGACATACCTGCAATGGACGAGGTAAGTTTTTAAAGAATTCGAAAGGTTCAACCATTACCTGCTCATATTTCATTGGCAAAGTATTATCATCTCGTTGATCTTGCATGTGGTCGTGTAATTACCGTGGCAACTGTAGATGAGAGAAATCTACGAATTCCTGCTTCAACATCAATGTTGTAACCTTCTGGGCATTAGGCTCCTCAGAATTTGTTGTAGTATTGTTGTTCTCAGCTTCATTGAGTGTTGTCGCGACATTGCTCTGTTCAGGCTCCTCAATCATTGCCGAGGTAATTTGTTGCTGAGGCTCATCATGTGTTGGGAAGTCTCTCTTATTGGCATCCTCTTGACTTGGAGGTTCTAGTTGTTCCCCACACATCAGGGACCTCTCTTCGCATTTCTCCTTATCCTCTTGCCTTAGGACGTCAGTATTCCCAAGAATGGATTGTTGGTGCATATTATCCATGACATATGTGGATCTCCTCAATTGATCTTCTGAATCCCCTAAGGTTGCATCCCACTGAGCTATCCTCGTATCCATGGACTTTGATACCTCTCGAATCTCTTTAATTGATCCGGTCCACTTGGGCGGCTGGGCAGCAACTTCAAGGTTCAGCGGAGCATTCTTCAATGGCTTCTTCTTACCCTAAGTTGAAACTCTAGCTATTTGTGCATGCCTTGATAATACATCCCTGTGTGAATCAAGGGTGAACAACAACCAATCTTGCGCTCCTTTTAGCCGTTGAAATCCTTAGCTTATTCCTAAGCCGGATTAATCTTCACCATCAATAGATTGAATAAAGACCATACTCATTCGTTTCTTGAATCTAACTCTCCTGATATTAGATAAATAGATGAAGTTACGAGATCCTCTCCCAATTCACGCGAAAACAAGAATAAGAACCAATAATGAGTAAACCTTGAATTGAAAGTGCAAACTCTTATTACCTAAACAAAATCCAATTATTTTTTCACAATAACCCCAACCAATCAAGTTAGTTCATGGTTGGGTTCAAAAGATATACAAAGAATAATCCCCAAACCATGAATCTAATGGAAGCAGAGAAGAAGAAGAAATTGAACTCTCTCCCAATCGAACTCTCTCCAAGCTTCTCCCTGCTTGTCGAAATCTCTCGTCTCTTGCTTTTCTTCTTTTGAGTTGTCGAAAATCCTCTCTTCTTACCCCCTTGATCTTTGATGGCTTGGTCCTTTAAATAGGAGATGGCTAGGTCAAAATCCTTCTTGAGGAGGAAGTTAAGCTGGAATTAAATTATCTTTAAAGAATATAATTCTTTATTATATTTAAATTCCTTCTAGAACTTCTCCTATCTTCTTGGGATTTAATTTCTCTTTAACCTCTTCATGGAAATCAAACTCCTTTGGAATTTAACTTTGCTCCACGTCATCTTGGGCTTATCTATTCATCAATTTTGACTACCATATCATCTTATTCTTTGTCGAAAATTGCCTTGGCAACTAGCTCGGCATCTCCTCAAGCATTGCCTTGGAAACTAGCTCGGCATCTCCTTAATGCATTGCCCTGGCAACTGGTTCCAGCCTTTCTTTGGCAAGTGATTCTGCACACACACAAAAAACACACCAAATCTTTTTCCACAAAAATCACCAAGTTATGTAATCAAGCTCAACAGTGGAAAGAAACATGAATTAATGCATGAATGACTAATTATGCAACTAATATGAGCCTAAGTCTAACAATAATATGAGTAAAAAGGGTAATAAAAATAGTACTTTTGAACACTTATCAATGATCATCAACTAAACAACAATAGCATATCTACAATCACGTAGTCTCATGCTTACTCCATGTAATCACATAATTTCATGTCTATCAAATTGCATATCATAACATACATTAAATCCTGAATATGGTGACAATAGATACATGGATTCCCCTTTACACCAACATATCGGAAAATAGGTCGTAGCCTTCAGCCGTAGCTCCAGAAAAGATCCCTTACACAATCCATCCTTATTTCCCCCACATATAGGTCGTAGCCCCGGACCATAGTCTATCCCTTACGAGCTCAAAATAATCCTATAGCATGCCAATTGTATCCGATGTCCACATTTACACAAAAATCACATAATTAGCATATTCCAAATCTTTTGGATCATATCATAACATATATCAAAATTGAGCCTTAGCTCCATGTATCACATATCTAGCATGTCATATCCATACTACACATATTAAAGCAATACAAGGTACTTACCGAAATCACCAATCGAATCCAACATAGTTGCTCTACATGTGCCCTTAATCAAATGCAAACATATTCACCAAATAATGCAACGGGATGGCACCGAGCCTATCCCTTGACACAACTACACTCACATTGATTACGAGGATCTCAAATCACAATCCCGTTGTGCTTAGCTTTCTTTGGAGATGACGAGGAATCCTTCTCCACTTCTTGAACTAGAACAAAATTAGGGGTTTGAATTTAGAATTTAATTCAAAGCTAGGGAACGTGTTTCAAGCTTACCAAAGCTTTAAAGACAACATCGAATTGATGAAATCACCATCCTAGCTCATGGGCCTTCCCTTGAATATAGAAAACCTAATTTCGAAATTAAACTTCAATGGAAGGTAAAATCATAGAATCAATATAGGTGTTTTACTCATCGTAACGTGGGCTTTCAAACGGTATATTCAACTTGAACAAGAATTGAAGATTGCACCGAGGTGCTAGCTTAGCTCAAGGTAGAAGATGAAGATGGTGGTGCTTGCTTAGTGAAGAACAAGGGTGAGTGTTTGGTTTGCCAGGAGATTCACAATTGAAAAGATGGAAGCTTCTTCTGATTTTATTTATTCCTTTATAGGAATCATTAGTCACCTTCCAAATATCCAATAGAAAGCTTTCCCCAAGCAAAGGTAAGCTTATTTAATTGTTTCCATCATTTCATGTCCTCTTTGACATTCCAAGGCAATTGATGGCTTCCTACTACCCCCTTTTCTGAAACAATTCACGTCTTGTTTACTTCTTTTTTCAAATTTGATTTCAAACAGATTCGAAACAGGGGGCCTGTATCGATACTCTCGTAACCATATCGATACATTTGTGCTAAAACAGGCAAGTCAGTTATTGACAATTAGGCCGTATCGATACTGGCTTAACCGTATTGATACGCCTTGCTCAGAATTAGCATTTTTTACTTCGATTGTCATACAAGGAAATCCGATTACCCACATAGGATCGAAGCGTAACTTTATTACATGAAAAGGATACAAAGGTCATTTCTTATAATGTTTTTCATATCGGATTCAAAATTTCCGATTATTAGGACCTAATTTCAACTAGGCCGGTTTTTGGGATGTGACAGAATGAGCTACATTATGTTTGTCGAGACAAACTCGAGAACGATTACACAAGTTTAGGTCATTTTTATTTTCTTATCTAGATGTACATTATTAGCATAAGGTGAACATGCTGGCAGCGGGTGAAATCTCAAAGAAACAAACAATAAAAAGGCAACCGTTTATAGAGATACGCATTTTAGGGACTAAAAAGTAAATTTGGAAAATTACAAGGACTTAGTAAAAATTTGGATTATCAATCCTTAATTAATCAGATTACATGCTTGCTTGCCAAATTTCAGCTCAAATCGATCTTTCAAAATCATACAATTGCATTCACGAATATCATGGACCAAAATAAAAGAATCAAAAACCTCGTATATCACTTTAACTGATTAAACGACAGTATATTGGTACAGTCCTAGGCGTATTACACAAGAACCAATTGCAAAACCAAGAATTCCAGTAGCTAAAACATGTACCTATACGCTTAAGCGCATATCAGTACCCTTTGTAAAAACATTAAGCACGTACCGATACAACCTCCCATATACCGATCTCCAGGCCTATTTCCAACTTACCCGTACGGATACAAGGCCCCGTGTATAGGTACCCTCTGACCTGTAATGCCCAATTTTGATGGTTTTTGATACAATCATGGATTCAACCATGCTTTAACAAACCATAAACATGTACACCACTAAACTAAAGATCAAACCATGCCAGAACATCAAAGAAACGTGATCAAATCATAGCAACATACTTCAATCATAGGTCTAGAAGCATGCTTCCTAAAAGCCAATCCATCCAACGCACCAAACATAAATCAACATCAAAATCAAACATATAAATCCTTACACAACTCCACAACAATAATATAAACTTGCACATATCATGAGTTTAGCAAATAACCCTCCCAAACAACAATGAACCCCATTGCCTTTATTACTACTAGACTAGTTCAAAAACCATACTTTCAAATAGTTCAAGTCCTTAGATTTCCGTTCGCTTGCTTACTTCCTCTAACCCTTAATTCTCTGCAATGATGGACAAAGAGAGCGTAAGCACACTAGGCTTAGTGAGGAGTGCTCAAAAACAAACCACCATCAATGCAATTAAACCGGTTATCAAAACCACTTTAAAAATCTCATTTTGATTATCTTTCAAAACATCATGCCTTACTACGTGTACTTAACATTACCAAAACACGAATATTAAACCATATGCGACATGTATCATGGATCAACAACAAAATCCCATTTTCAATCCCTCAATTTAAGTTTTCCCATGCATACCAACCCATATGCAAGGCTTAAAGAGTAAACATGTATAAACCAACATTATACAACATAATCTATCAACATGATACATTATCAATTATATTGGCTTTCAAGTGATCACAAACCAAGTTCCACATTACAAAATATTACATCAGATACACGAATTCAACAAGTGTCCTCTCAACACTTCGTACTATCTCAACTGGAATTAAGGTACGATCACAACCGGGTACCATCACAACTCAATCATAGGTTAGATGTATAATCCACTAACAAGAGTTTTCGGTACCATATAACCCCTCGACCATTAGGGTACTCGTGGTGGAGTATTCGTTACACATAAACCCCTCAACACCCGAGGTGACTTATTATAGTGCACAATCAAACCTATGGCAAGCCAACTATATCCGATAACATTTTAAACCACATCACTTGCCAATATAATTCATTATTAACCATGTACCTCACTTTTTTATATGCAATATTCAAAACCATTTCCAATGCATTAAACCATACATTTACAAGTATTCCTCATACTTACATGGACCATTTTCCAAATTCATTCATCATCAATATGTGATCAAAATCAGTATAAAACACACTTAAAACATGCTTAAACAGTAGATACCATGTATTTCAAAAACAAGTGCATAAAACCAAATTCGCCAAAACACAACCGAGAGAGAAATCCCATCATACTTACTTCTGAGTTTAAACCAGCGTTTCAAGCTAAATTTAAACTCCCAAAATAACATGTAAACCATTTCAAAGTTGAATTTCACGTTCTCACTCACCGACTATGCGAAACTTCATCCACTGATGTGAACTACTCCTTCAAAGCTTCCAAAACGGTGCCACAATCTTGAGGATCAACCACCCCTGATTTAACCACACAAAAATATAGGGTTCAATGCATCTAAATGCATTGAAAGACTCAGAATCATTAATCCATGGTGATAAGTGTTCAAAAGTACTATTTTTATTACCCTTTTTACACATATTATTGTTAGACTTAGGTTCATATTAGTAGCATAATTAGTCATTCATGCATTAATTCATGTTTTTTTCCACCCTTGAGCTTGATTATATAACTTGGTGATTTTTGTTGAAAAAGATGCTGCTTTGGTGTGTTTTTGTGTGTGTGTAGAATCACTTGCCTAAACAAGGCTAGAACCAGTTGCCAGGGCAGTGCATGAAGGAGATGCCGACGCAGTTGCTAGGGCAATGCATGAAGGAGATGTCGAGCTAGTTGCTAAGGCAATTTTCGATAAGGGATAAGATGATATGGTAGTAGAAATTGATGAGTAGATAAGCCCAAGATGACGTCGAGCAAAGTTAAATCCCAAAGGAATTTGATTTCCATGAAAAGGTTAAAGAGAAATTAAATCCCAAGAAGATAGGAGAAGTTCTAGAAGGAATTTAAATATAATAAAGAATTATATTCTTTTAAAGTATTTAATTCCAACTTAACTTCCTCCTCAAGAAGGATTTTGACCTAGCCATCTCCTATTTAAAGGAGACCAAGCCGTCAACTCCAAGGTGAGCAAGAAGGGAGAGATTTCAACAAAGGAGAAAGCTTGGAGGAAGAGTTCAATTGAGAGATTTTCCAAAGAGGGCTGATCGATTTCTTCTTCTTCTTCTTTGCTTCCATTAGATTCATGGTTTGGGGATTATTCTTTGTATATCTTTTGAACCCAACCATGAACTAACTTGATTGGTTGGGGTTATTGTGTTTTGTGGTTGTGAGAAACAATTGGATTTTGTTTAGGTAATAAGAGTTTGCACTTTCAATTCAAGGTTTACTCATTCTTGGTTTTTATTCTTGTTTGCGAGTGAATTGGGAGAGGATCACGTAACTTCATCTATTTATCTAATATCGGGAGAGTTAGATTCAAGAAATGAATGAGTATGGTCTTTATTCAATCTATTGGTGGTGAAGATTAATCCGGCTTAGAAATAAGTTAAGGATTTCAACGGCTAAGAGGATGGCAAGATTGGTTGTTGTTCACCCTTGATTCACGCAGGGATGTGTATTATCAAGGCATGCACAAATAGCTAGAGTTTCGACTTAGGGATAAGAAGAAACCATTGAAGAACGCTCCGCCGAACCTTGAAGCTGCTGCCCAGCTGCCCAAACAACCGTCGATTAGTTGCCAAGGCAACCCCGCTGCGCAAGTTGCCACGGCAACCGAGTTGCCCTTGCACTCTTTTACCAAGATGATCCAATCGGCTATCACACCTCAACTCACGATAACCTAGCCTATGCCCTCTTATTTGACTACATCTTTATTTTATTTACTTGCTCTTTTATTTTATTCGTTAGTTACAACTCCTACAATTATCAATTGTGTTTTTACTTTTACAGTGCGGTAACTAAGGAAAAGTGGCCCAAACCAATCCCTATGGAGACGATACTCGATACTTATCATATCACTTTATTACTTGCAACGTGTATACTTGCACAATTGCGGAGAACTTATTACGCGCAACAAGTTTTTGGTGCCGTTGTCGGGGATTGGCAATAGCAACTTTGTTTTTATTTTCTTGCACATTTTATTTTTCTTGTTTAAGATTCAAAGGGCTAACAAACTTTGGTTTTGCATTGGTATATGACCAGGGCGAGACCGGTTACACCAGAATATCCCTTTGATCCAGAAATCAAACGAACCTTGCAAAGACTTAGACGAAGGTTAAGAGTAGTAATGGCTAATCAAGACGGCAATATGAATCAGGATGTTCCAGCAGGAGGAGGAGTGATTCTTGCACGAAACATAACTATTCGAGACTATCTTGAAGAAGATCTTGAAGGACTTAATCTAGGAGTTGTCACACCTGAAATTGAAGCTGACCACTTTGAGTTGAAACCGGTGATGTTTAATATGATCAACACAATTGGTCAATTTGGCGGCTTAGCAACTGAAGATGCACGAAAACATCTTAAATCCTTCCTCAAGATTTGCAATTCATTCAAAATACAAGGAGTCACCCCCGATGTTTTACGACTAAGATTATTCCCCTATTCACTGAGGGATAGGGCGAAAGCATGGTTGAATAGTATTTCTGTCGGATCAATAGGATCTTGGATCGACCTTTGTCATGATTTCCTTGCTCGATTTAATCCTACAAATTTGACTGGTAAGCTTCGTAAGGAAATTACTTCTTTTCGGCAGGCAGATGATGAATCCATGTACGAGGCTTGGGAGCGATATAGAGAACTTCTACACAAATGCCCCCTACACGGATTCCCAGTGTGGACACAAGTAACAATATTTTACAACACTGTGAATACACCAACAAGGATGATGCTAGATGCCTCGGCAAATGGCATACTCCTAGATAAGTCGCCGGAGGAAGCAATGCAAATTCTAAACAGGCTTGCTAAGAATGATAATCAATTCCCCTCTACTAGAAGACGAGGAGTTAGATGCCAAGCCACAATACATGAACTGGGATCATCAGACTCAATTTCGGCACAATTGGCTGCTCTAACCAAGATGGTCCAGAACATGCAGAAACCAAACAACACACAGGAGGTCAAGGTAATGGATTCCTTTTGTGAGTTATGTGGTGGTAACCCTGATTCTTCTGAATGTATGTAGAATCTGGAATCCAGCTTTTATGTGGGGAATGACAACCGGAACAACAATGTGATGTCCAATACATACAATCCAGCTTGGAACCCAAATTTTTCATGGAGTAATCCCAACAATGCTCTAAACCAGAACAATCAGAATGCACAAGCATCGGGATTCCAGTAGAATATGCCACGACAACAGTTGTCGCAGCAACAACCGACAACATCTAGTTCTTTGGAAAATTCTCTCAATGCTTTTATGTTGAAAACTGAATCTTATATGGCTGAGAATAGTAACTTCATAAAAAGAACTGATGCTTTTATTAACAGGACCGAGATGAGATTGCAAAACCAAGAGGCGGCAATCAAATCATATGAAAATCAAGTCGGGCAATTTGCTCAAAACCTGAATACTAGACCGCAAGGAGGTTTACCTAGCGATACTGAAGTCGCAAGAGGAACTGGCCATGAGCAATGTAAGGCAATCACCACTAGAAGTGGCCAACAACTTAAAGAGGCTCAAGCTCGCTCATCAAACAAAACTCCACAAAAAGATCAAGACGAACTCAGCGGCAAAGCCTCAGATGCTGAACCAATAATTGTCGCGGCAACTAGCGGTAAGCATGCCTCGGCAACCAGATATAAGGATGCCTCGGCAACCAACGATAGGCACGCCACGACAACCCCAATTGACAATGCCTCGACAACTCCAATTGCCTCGGCAATGCCATCAATCAGATTCTAGACCAATGAAAGGATCGAAGATATCTGACTTCCACCACCATTCCCACAAAGGTTGAAGCGACAAAAGCAAGAATAACAATTCAAGAAGTTTCTTGATATCCTAAAGCAAGACCACATCAACTTGCCATTGGTTGAAGCAATTGAACAAATGTCAAACTATGCCAAGTTTCTTAAAGACATTATGTCCAAGAGAACAAGGCTAGGAGAGTTTGAAACAGTTGCCGCAACAGAGGGATGCATGGCCAAGTTGCAAAATAGTATGCCACCCAAGTTGAAGGATCCTGGAAGTTTCACAATACCTTGTTCCATCGAAAACCATTATGCCGGGAAAGCATTATGTGACCTTGGAGCAAGCATAAACTTGATGCCTAAATTAGTTTTCTAGAAACTAGGAATCGGGAAGGCAAGACCTACAACAGTTATGCTATAGCTAGCCGACAGATCCTATGTACATCCAGAGGGAAAAATCGAAGACATACTGGTAAAAGTTGATAAATTTATTTTTCCCGCTGACTTTATTATTTTGGATTGTGAAGCAGATGAACATGAACCTATCATTCTCGGGAGACCCTTCCTAGCAATAGGGAGAACCTTGATCGATGTTGAAAAAGGGGAACTCACAATGAGGGTGAATGACCAGCAAGTTAAACTAAATGTGTTCCAAACCCTACGGCATGCCGATGATCTGGAAGAATGCCAACTTCTTCATGCCACGGCAGAGTTTAACTTCGACGAGGAATTTAGTTGCCTCGGTAACTATATTGCCGATCAAGAGGAACCTGAGGAGTATGAAGAACCGATTGATGAGGAACAACAAGAAGAGGCAAATTGGTTAGTTAATCGACCAGGTACATACTTTGAACCACTGGATTACTCAAGTAAGGAAGGTAAAATCAAAAAGCCCTCCATTGAACAACCACCGATTCTTGAGTTGAAACAGTTGCCAGAGCAACTAAAATATGCTTACTTGGGAACCGATAAAACATTGCCTGTAATTATTTCCTCTAAGTTACAGCCTGAGCAGGAAAAGAAGCTGCTCAAAATGTTGATGCTACACAAGAAGGCAATAGGGTGGACAATTGCCGACTTGAAGGGAATTAGCCCGGCAGTGTGCATACACAAGATTTTGTTGGAAGATGATCACAAACCTTCGATTGAGGCCCAGGGAAGACTGAATCAGGCCATGAAAGGAATTGTAATGAAAGAAATCATCAAGTGGCTTGACGCCGACATTATATACCATATCTCTAATAGTGCATGGGCAAGTCCGGTACAATGTGTACCGAAAAAGGGAGGTATAACGGTGGTAAGTAATGAAAACAATGAACTCATTCCAACCAAGACTGTGACCGGTTGGAGGGTTTGTATGGATTATCGAAAGATAAACAAAGCCACTAGGAAAGACCACTTCCCATTACCCTTTATTGATCAAATGCTTGACCGTCTTGCAGGTAAACCCTTTTATTGTTTTCTTGATGGTTACTCAGGTTACAATCAAATTGCCATAGCACCAGAAGATCAAGAACAGACAACCTTCGCATGCCCAAATGGTACTTATATTTTTCGAAGGATGCCGTTCGGATTGTGTAACGCCCCGGCAACCTTTCAAAGATGCATGATGGCACTCGTTTCAGACATGGTCGAAGACTTCCTTGAGATCTTCATGGATGATTTTTCCGTTTTTGGTAATGACTTCGACAGTTGACTTGGCAATTTAGAGAATGTGTTGGCAAGATGTGAAAAAATCGGTTTAGTCCTTAATTGGGAAAAGTGCCATTTTATGGTTGATAAAGGAATAGTGCTCGGCCACAAGATTTCATCCAAGGAAATTAAAGTAGACAAAGCCAAGGTGGACGTGATCGAGAGATTACCCCCACCAAGTTCAGTTAAAGGAATCTGAAGCTTTCTTCGACATGCAAGTTTTTATAGGAGGTTCATTCATAATTTTTCTAAAATTACTAAACCCTTGTGCAATTTGCTTGAATAGGATAAAGTCTTCAATTTTGATGATTCTTGCTCCCCAAGCATTCGAAACCCTCGGCACCCATTGTCGTTCCACCAGATTGGACGCTACTTTTTGAGCTCATGTGTGATGCAAGTGATTTCGTTGTAGGAGCAGTCCTAGGCCAATGCACAGGTAAGACCTTTCATGTGATATACTATGCTAGTAAAACTCTTAATAGTGCTCAAGTGAATTACACAACAACGGAGAAAGGGTTACTAGCCGTAGTTTTTGCATTTGACAAGTTCCGATCCTATTTGATTGGTACAAAGGCAATTGTTCATACGGACCATTCGGCAATTAAGTATCTATTTCCTAAAAAGGATACCAAACCTCGTTTGATTCGTTGGATATTACTTTTATAGGAGTTTGACATTGAAATTAAGGATAGGAAAGGAACAGAGAATCAAGTGGCCGATCACTTATCACGCTTAGAACGTAATAGGGAGGAGGACGCGGATGTAGAGATATGCGATGCATTCCCGGATGAGCAACTGTTAGTTGCCTTGACAACCATGGATGCTCATGCCTCGGCAACCCTCGATGCCTCAGCAACTCTTGACGCGCATGCCTTGGCAACTCCAGACGCGTACGCCTCGGTAACCACTGATACGCACGCCGCGGCAACCACTGATACGCACGCCTCAACAACCATGGACGCGTATGCCTCGGCAACTCTAGACGCACACGCCTCGACAATCTTGGAAGTAGTCGCCACGGCAACACATGCCTTGGTAATACCCTGGTACGCGAATTTAGTAAATTTCCTTGTTTGTGGTATTTTACCTTAAGGCCTTACTCACCAAGGGAAGAAGTGGTTCTGCCATGATGCTAAGCATTACTTTTGGGACGAGCCTCTTTTGTTTAAACAATGTGCAGATCAAGTTCTACTCTGATGTGTCCCTGAAGAGGAGCAGCAGAATGTACTCCGACAATGCCATTCTTCACCCTATAGAGGACATTTTGGAAGAACACGTTCCGCGGCCAAAGTTTTGCAATCCGGTTTGTATTGGCCAACACTGTACAAAGATGCCCAAGAATTTTACAAGCAATATGATCGTTGCCAGAGGACGGGCAATATCTTTAGACGACATGAGATGCCGCTCCAAAATATCATCGAGGTGTAATTGTTCGATGTATGGGGGATTGATTTTATGGGACCTTTCCCATCTTCATTTGGCAACCTCTACATTCTACTTGTCGTCGACTACATGTCTAAATGGGTTGAGGCAGCTGCAGTTCCCAACAACGATTCCAAGACCGTGTAACGATTCTTGTAGAAAAACATATTTACACGATTTGGGATATCGAGAGTAATTATCAGTGATGAAGGCAAGCACTTCGACAACAAACTCATCGCCAAGATGTTACAATGCTTTGGCGTATCTCATAAGATTGCCACGGCATATCACCCACAAACCAATGGGCAAGCAGAAATGTCCAACCGGGAATTAAAGGGTATACTCGAGAAAGTTTTAAATCCCTCTAGGAAGGATTGGTCAATAAGACTGGATGACGCACTTTGGGCATATCGCACTGCATTCAAAACACCCTTAGGTATGTCCCCCCTCCGACTTGTCTATGGAAAAACATGCCATATACCGGTGGAAATCGAATACAAGGCATATTGGGAAATCAAGACTGTGAATATGGATTGGGAAAGTGCCAGACAAAAGCGTTTGTTGGACCTCAACGAGATAGAAGAATTCCGTGCACTCGCCTATAACAATGCACGAATCTACAAGGAGAAAACAAAGCAATGGCATGACAAGAAACTATTGCCGCGGTAATTCATGCCAGGGCAACTAGTTCTCTTATTCAATTCTCGGCTAAAACTTTTCCCGGGAAAACTGAAATCAAGATGGTCGGGACCATTCGAAGTTGTCAAACCATTCTCCCATGGTGCCGTGATAATCAAGTCCATCACTGACGAACATGAATTCAAAGTTAATGGACAAAGATTGAAGCACTACAACGATGCCCATGTAGAACGTAACAAAGAAGTGGTCACCTTATGAGATGTATAAGCATGCTTTCCTTTCAATATTTTTTTTCTTTTTCTTTTTATTTTCATTTTTATTTTTAGGAGATATTTTATTTTATTTTTCTTCATTATCTTTAGTTTCCAGGTTTTCTTTTTTTTCTTTTCTTTTCCATAACAAGACTCACAACCACCATGCTAAGAAAATTCACTACCAACTACTTGCCACGGCAACCACATCAGAGAATGCCCCGGCAACAGAAACTGGCGATGCCTAGGCAACAACAATGGCTTCGGCAACTACTAATGCCCAGGCAAGTGAACCTGTATCGGCAAACATGGATCAAATCAAAGCAATTCCATTCACTCGGTACCAACCACAAGCATTCAACCACCGATCGGAATATGAATCAAGCAAACGGCACGAAGGAAACTTATCACTCGAGGTGACGACCTCTCCGACTAACTCATTTCATTTAGTTTCTTTTAAATTTTGTTTCACTTTTACATGCATTGAGGACAATGCTTCTCTCGAGTTTGGAGGGTGTTGGTTTCTAGTTAGTTTCATGTTTAGTTGCATTCATCTTTAGCAATCACATATAGGTTGCATATGTTACTTGCCATGCCTTTAATTGGATTTAATTGCTTAAGACTTGTTGAATATCCAATGATGAATTTTTTCCACTGCACTTAATTGAAAGAACCTTTAATTTTAGGATTGCATGAAAAGAACTTAGAATTTTACTATGACACTAATTTTTTTTACACGGTTGTGGCTTGTTGATTGAAAGAAACTTAGTGAAATTAGGTTGCTTAAAATTTGGGTAAATTTAAAATTGAAAATTAAAAGTTAATTTCTTGCTAGAGGTGCCCGAAACTGGCTCTAGTAGTAAATGCACTTTCTTGCTAGAGGTGTCTGAAACTGGCTATAGTAGTTAATGCACATTAAAGAATCGCTAGAGGTGCCCGAAATTGGCTCTAGTCGACTAAAATAAAATGAGAAATTGCTTACTTTGCTAGAGGTGCCCGAAATTGGCTCTAGTGAAAATAAAAATAAATGCCCTGGTAATTAAATTGATAAAAGCCTATTGTTCACATAGAATCTTGAAAATCAACTTGTACACAACTACGCACACACATTGTCACAAGCATTATAGTTCGATTCCAGGTAATTTTTGTGCTATTCGAAAAATTAAAAGGTGATCATACTTTGTGCCACGGTTCTGAGGTTTGAATTCAAGTTTGAAGCATGTCTTTGATGATTAAAGTCTTGGTAGGTAATTGTTAGTTTGCATTGCTTGAGGACAAGCAATAGTTTGAGTTTGGGGGTGTGACAAGTGTTCAAAAGTACTATTTTTATTACCCTTTTTACTCATATTATTGTTAGACTTAGGCTCATATTAGTTGCATAATTAGTCATTCATGCATTAATTCATGTTTTTTCCACCGTTGAGCTTGGTTACATAACTTGGTGATTTTTGTGGAAAAAGATGTTGCTTTGGTGTGTTTTTGTGTGTGTGTAGAATCACTTGCCTAAACAAGGCTAGAACCAGTTGCCAGGGCAGTGCATGAAGGAGATGCCGAGCTAGTTGCCAAGGCAATTTTTGATAAGGGATAAGATGATATGTAATCGAAATTGATGACTAGATAAGCCCAAGATGACGTGGAGCAAAGTTAAATCCCAAAGGAGTTTGATTTCCATGAAGAGATTAAAGAGAAATTAAATCCCAAGAAGATAGGAGAAGTTCTAGAAGGAATTTAAATATAATAAAAAATTATATTCTTTTAAAGTATTTAATTCCAACTTAACTTCCTCCTCAAGAAGGATTTTGACCTAGCCATCTCCTATTTAAAGGAGACCAAGCCGTCAACTCCAAGGTGACCAAGAAGGGAGAGATTTCGACAAAGGAGAAAGCTTGGAGGGAGAGTTCGATTGAGAGATTTTCCAAAGAGGGCTGATCGATTTCTTCTTCTTCTTTGCTTCCATTAGATTCATGGTTGGGGATTATTCTTTGTATATCTTTTGAACCCAACCATGAACTAACTTGATTGGTTGGGGTTATTGTGTTTTGTGGTTGTGAGAAACAATTGGATTTTGTTTAGGTAATAAGAGTTTGCACTTTCAATTCAAGGTTTACTCATTCTTGGTTTTTATTCTTGTTTGCGAGTGAATTGAGAGAAGATCTCGTAACTTCATCTATTTATCTAATATCAGGAGAGTTAGATTCAAGAAACGAATGAGTATCGTCTTTATTCAATCTATTGATGGTGAAGATTAATCCGGCTTAGGAATAAGGTAAGGATTTCAACGGCTAAGAGGAGCGCAAGATTGGTTGTTGTTCACCCTTGATTCATGCAGGGATGTGTATTATCAAGGCATACACAAATAGCTAGAGTTTCGACTTAGGGATAAGAAGAAACCATTGAAGAACGCTCTGCCGAACCTTGAAGCTACTGCCCAGCCGCCCAAACAGTTGCCTAGGCAACCGTCGATTAGTTGCCAAGGCAACCCCGCTGCGCAAGTTGCCACGACAACTGAGTTGCCCTTGCACTCTTTTACCAAGACGATCCAATCGGCTATCACACCTCAACTCACGATAACCTAGCCTATTCCCTCTTATTTGATTACATCTTTTATTTTATTTACTTGCTCTTTTATTTTATTCGTTAGTTAGAACTCCTACAATTATAAATTGTGTTTTTACTTTTACAGTGCGATAACTAAGGAAAAGTGGCCCAAACCAATCCCTGTGGAGACGATACTCGATACTTATCATATCACTTTATTACTTGCGACGTGTATACTTGCACAATTGCGGAGCACTTATTACGCGCAACACACGGCAACTCTAACCAAAACCTATCCACAACCACCGAAATCAACATCAAACACCTTCCAAACTTAACCCAGCTAAAACCTAAGGGTTTAATCCATCAATTACCTTTAATTAACATACAAAAACAACCTAACGTCATCCTTATACCTCCAGCATTCATAAAACACCCATAACTCATCAAACACCTAAAATATTTAATGCAAATGAGAGTTTTTGACCAAAGAAACTTTGATTAAAGCATTTAAAATAATCCATATTAAGAGAAAAATCAGATTAAAGCATTTGGTAAATTAGCTCCTTAAAGATTCTAAGATTTAACCCTTTTTCAAAATAGTCACTAAAAACAATTTTTCACTCTTTACATTTTGGTCACTAGCCAAAATGAATGATTTCCAAATTCTACTTTTCAAAATTGACTTTACCAAAAATATACATATATTAAATAATGATTTTAGGATATTTTCCCATATATTTTCTAACACAAAAATATTTATTCTAATTTTATCTTGAATCTGACTCGAATCTCTAATTCCGGTCCACTGGATCGTCCAATCAACATAGAAACCCTAGGCCAATACTGGGGCATTACACTCACCTAGCTTTTCGAAGCTCCTATGACTCTCGGATTACAACTCTTTTTTTCCTATCCTTTAATGGAGATGATAGTTCTTCCTTCTTTAACCCTTGAGCTAGATAGAACAATATGAAGTGTTATAATCAATATAAAAATATCAAAATTGATATATAAACTTAAAATAGCTATTAGCTATTTTATTTCCATGGATTGAAGTCTTGAAGAGCATGGAATTAGCTTAGGTGTTCAATAGTTTCAACTTAAATTAAACACCCAATATCCATGGAATCAAACAATAGATTGGGGGCTTTAGCTTACCAAATCTATGGATGTTCAATGGAATTTAGAAATCAAAGAAAGATTGAATTTTGAAGTTCCACCAATGGAGGTGCTTGCTTCCAAGGAGAAAGATGATGACTAAGGTGTTTGCTTATTTCCTAATCGGGTAAATTTTCTAAAGTTCCTTCTTATTCCCCAAATTAAAATTCTAATAGCCAAAAGCTTTCCTTCAAGTGAAGGAAAGCAATCTGAGCATCCCACGTAATGGGTGATTAGGCTTGAGGAGGGGGAAATTGCATGGTTGGTCCCTCAACTCCCTAAATTTTACATTTTTACCCCCAAATTTTTAATTTTCACAATTTAGTCACTAAAAGAATTTTCAATATATTCAATAAGGTCATTAACCAATAATTTGACTCAATTAGAGTCCAATATCAATGTAATTAACCATACGGTCAAAGTCAATACAATATTTGGACCTTTCCAATGTAGGATTTCCGATCATCGAAACCCAATTCCGACTAGACCAATTTTCAGGGTGTTATATTAGTACTAAATATCAACATTTCATCAACATATAAACTTATGATGAAACAATTAGTTCCAAACATTCTCAACTACACGCATGCATCTGCTCTATTAACAATAAAACCAAAACTTAGAATAGTTTTGTGAAATTTCTCGTACCACTATTTTGGAGCTTGTTTAAGGACATAAAGAGACTTTTAAAAGTCTACACACTTTGCCTTCCATGTCAGATGTCTCAAAATCTGGTGGTTGCTCTATATAGATTTCTTTGTCTAGATCTCTATTCAAAAATGCAGTCTTTACATCTATTTGATATACGTGCAACTTATGAGTGGACGTTATCGCAAATAAGGCACGGATCGTTGAGATTTTCGTGAAAAGAGAGTATGAAACACCCTTGACCCGGATGTCACATTTGAGCCTCAAGCCCAAACTAAAACCATAAAATTTCTCAAACTAGGTTTAGCCCAACAAGGTATTCTAAAAAACATTTAAAGTCAACAGTTGAAAATATAGTTAAATAATCAAAACAATACAACGAAGCTCTAATTTAAATTTAAAACATTTGAACATTCTATTTGATTAATACAATTTCAAAATAAGGATTAAAGACTCCATCACGTAAGGTCCCATGAATAGATAACCTACTAAACACAAGTACCGTACTCTGGAGATCACCACATGCTAGAATCTCATACTAATAGTGCTTCTCGATCCAACGATCAACCTATGCACGGAAGCAATGATTCCAAGTGCTAAGCTTACAAAGCTCAGTGGTACACATCTACTCTACTATACTTCATGCTAATCATAAACATAAGCATGCAAACTAGTACGAGCAATAAGGAGAGATAAATAAATATGTGCCGCTACCACTAGTCACCTAAACACATGCTCTAATCAAAGCAATCATCACACATAGTACTCATGGCCCAACCAAGCCTGAGATCTCCATCAAATCATCTAGGCAAAAACACACATCAACACCAATAACTCTAGAGTGAGGTCAGGTCACGAAGCATTGGAACATACACTCCTGGTGAGACTGGGTCACATAGCATTGGAACATACACCCATACTCAGAATCCCTCATCAAGCATATACACTCTGGGCGAGGTCGAGTCACCTAGCATCAGAATATACACCTTAGGTGAGGTCGGGTCACGTAGTATCAAAACATACACATGTACTCAGAATCCCCCTCGAGAACCTTCAAATGAGGTCCAGCTCACATAGTATCGGTAACCTCCATTCGGTATCTCTAACCATAGTCTTGCAACACTCTTTCACTGGGTATCTGGATCCCATCAATCAAAAGACTCAATAAAATCAAATGCCTACCCGTCATACAAGCAACATGATCATAAAGATCTCCTTATCGTTACCAAACGTCATCACATCATTTATTTTATATTACCAAGTTGTTAATACATTATGGAGAAGTATATAATTAATCTCATTTATTGCCTCCATTAATCCTCGTTATCTCATTTATAGGCATAATTCTATTATTAATATACACATCAATTTCTATCCTTAAATTACATTTATAGATTATTTATCGTATTGGATACCTATACTCGTACACGAGTATCGATACCATCAGGTATCGGTACTCACAAGCGTATCGATACAAAAACTACTTGCTAAAAATCCTAGATTTCCATAAGTATGGGTTGACCCGTACTGATATGGCCCCTAATCGTGTACCAGTACGGTTAAAGCTCATGCTGGTACCCTATTCACGGGTTACACCATTTTCTTGAATTACAGTTTACAACACTTTATTTGATCCTTAAAGCTTATAAAAGTCATTAGGGTTGGTTTATTAACGCATTAAATCAATTAATAGTAATTACCAACTTCATGATCACTTATTTGAATACTGCCATTATTTATCCCTTACACGTAATTTCCATCAAATCATATTAATTCATTTCGAACAACATATAAGTCATCACAATTATCAATCTATCAAATAAACATCAAGTAATTATACAAGCATCTCAAACGACCTTATACGGTCTCTAAAGCCTTCACGAGTCTCATCATATTCACATAATCATCTTGCATCTCACAAATATCAAGTCTCATAATACCGGTCTTTACTCATGCTTATTCATCATCTACCTATTTTACAGATACTAACACAGAAAACAATCACATTTATGATGTTCATAAAGCAATAGGAATTTGAGGTGTACTAGCCTTAAGAGATTAACGACATATCCTTCTTGAGCTCCTCAAACACTTATCTTGAACCAGTATTCGAGCTCCTCAAACGAAAATACATTAATTTCATGCATTTATTATACCATTTACAAGGTTAAACACATAAAATAGTTGATCGAGTTTGAACCTCGCAAAAAAGACTGTGCTTGTTCTGCTTGCGGTGGCTAGCTCTGTTTGCGGTTGGTAGGTCAGCTCAGGCTCGACTAACAGGCCAGCTTGTTGGGTCGTGACTCAGCTCAACAGGCCAGCTCAAACGGCTAGCCCAACAGCTTGAACCCAGCTGTTATATAACAACTTTGCTAGACATCGCCTACGCGCATCAGCAGTGTATGCGGTGGCTTCTGATGACTGGATGGCGACGATGAAGCCCTATTCCGACTCTCTCAATGCTGTTGAGAATGATGATGGTCTCAGTTTCTCATTTTAAGCTCTCAAACCTCCTCAATCAGAAAACCTAAAACTTTCTATCTCTCACTACCTCTAGCGGCGACTCCGATGGCAGTATCGTCGATACCGACAAACTCGTCTTGATGAGATAAACATAATAGAGGTGGAGGTGTCGACAATGGACGACTAGATCTCTGTATATTTGAGATTAACTCACTCCCTCTTAACTTTTCTCTCATTTTCCTCTTTTCTCTCTCCACTATCCACTTTTTCCTTCTTCTTTCTTCTCTCTCTTCATAACATCTTTTTCCCTTTTTCAACTACCCCTACCTATTTAAAATTCAAACCTTCTCTTCGAAATTAATGGGCCCAACCTAAAAGCTCTTAACTTATTCTTCCAAGATAAAGGCCCATAACCCGAGCCCGAGACTCGATTCACTAACCCGAGAATTAGGTCGTTACAGAGTACATGTCAAAGAAGTCTATACCAAACTTCTGAGTGAACCTTTTGACTACTAGTCTTGCCTTATATTTCTAGATTGACCCATCGGGTCTAAGTTTCTTTCTGAAGACCCACTTAGAGTTAATAGGTCTAAATTATCTAGGCAAATCAACCAACTCCCCACTTGTGATTAGATATTATTGACTCTAGTTCATCATTCATTGCATTTCTCCAAAAACTAGCGTCAATAGATCTTATAACTTCATCATACGAATTTGGATCCTCCTCTAACAGGAAATTCTGAGCTATAGAAACAGAGATTGAATTTAAATCACTTATTTCAGAAATAAAGGAAGTTATGAAATCTGGACCAAAGGTAGTAGCTACCCTTTGTCTTTTACTTCTTATAGGCTCTAATTCAATTTCTAGAGTATCCACGGCAGGAATACTAGAAGAAGTTGAAGCACGATTTTCTAGATATGTCTCAACATTTAATCTAGGTTTTTAAGAGGAAACATATCCTCAAAAAATTCGGCATCCCTAGATTCACAAATAGAGAAACCATGCAGAGACATAAACATGTATGCGACACTATTAGAAGTATACCCAATAAACACTGCATCAACGATTTTGAGACCGATGGTGGACTTCTTAATGCCAGGAAAACCTACTTTTGCCAAACACCCATACACTTTCAAGTATTGCAAATTATGTGCATACCCTTTCCACAACTTGTATAGGGTGTAGTCTATTTTTTTATGAGGCACTCGGTTTAAAATGTGATTTGCACAAAGAATGGTTTCCCCCACATGTTATCAGATAACCCAAAACTAATTAACAAGGAGTTCATCATCTCTTTTAAAGTTCTATTTTTCCTCTCAGCCAAACCATTCTGTTGAGGAAAATAGGGAGCAGAAGTCTCATGAATAATGTCATTCCTCTCACATACCTCTTTAAGAAAATTAGACCCATATTCACCACCTTTATCAGACCTAAGCCGTTTAATTCTCCTATTAAGTTGATTCTCAACTTCTACCTTATAAATAAGAAAGAAGTTTTTAGCTTGATTTTTAGATTTAAAGAGATATACCTTTGTGTATCTTGAATAATCATTTACAAAGGTAATATAGTAGTGTTTCCCTCCCTTACTCTTAGAGTTTCTAAAGTCTACTAGATCAGAATGAATAAGTTCTAACAGTTCCATCTTTCTCTTAGAAACAGTTTTAAAGGAAGGCTTAGCATGCTTTGCTTCTACACAAATTTCACATTTGTTAAAGCTATTCTCATCTAGATAGGAAGAAGATTCATTTTAATGAGTTTCTTTAGTGAATATATGTTCACATGTCCTAATCTAGCATGCCACATATCAAAAGTCTTAACAGGATAAACAAAAGTGATGGTTTCATTACTTTCATTAAACTGGTTTCGATTACAAATAAACCTCCGTTCAAAAAGCCCTTCCCAACTAAAACCCCATTTTGGGAAAGTACAAGCTTATATGTTTCAAAAACCAGTTTAATGACTGCCTTGTTGAGTAATCCACCACTAATCAAATTTCTATGCAAGGCAAGTACATATAGAACATTGTTTAAGGCTAAGATTTTATCGGATGTCAACTTTAGTAAAACCTTCCATTTGCCTCGCACTTCTGAACTGCTAGAGTTCCCCATGTACACTTGTTCACCTTCATCTACACTTTTGTACTCAGTGAACAACTCTCGTTTGGCGCAGAAATACCTTGAAGCTCCGGTGTCAACAACCCATTCAGCTTTATTCTCCACCAGATTAACCTTGGAAATTACCGCAGCAATGACCTCGTCAGTGTTCTCAACAATATTGGCTTGAGGCTGATTCTCATTCTGGCAATCCGATCGTTGTTGACACTGATAGGATTTGTGTTCTGACCGTCCGCAGACATAGCAGTTGAATGGCTTTAGTGGGGCCTTTTCCTTTCTTGGCTTCTTAAAGTTGGCATCATTATGGACTTTGGCTTTCTCTTTGTTTTTCTGGTTGCCTCGTTTCTTGAACCTATTAGGTTTGGAACATGAAGCAGACTTAGGCTCAACTAGGTTAGCTTTAAAAGAAAATTGAATAGAGGTAACCCTATCTTTCAAGTAGTTAGCCTCTTCTATCTTCATATGTCCCCCTAGCTCTTCAAGAGGAATATCTCTCTTCTTGTGCTTCAAGGAATTGCGGTAGTCGGACCATCAACAGAAAAAAGAACCCTAATTTTATTGAAGAAACTGAGAAAGAAAGAAAAAAAAAGTCACTTCAGAAAATATGAATAATTTATTTACTTTCACGTCAGCATTCATCAATAAAAAATACCATGTCATCTGATTGTATCATATTTAACAGCCCAAAGAATAAAAAAAGAATTCGAAAAGTTTAATACTATAACTGAAACTTTTATAATTCAATGACCAAAATAAAATTAGGATCAAAGTTTAATGACTAATAAAGTAATAATGTAGATTATCCATTTTTAATATAATTTGGTTGAATTTTTTTAACGTTTGGCTGGATATAGGGACAGAGCTACCCTTAGTTTGGTGTAGTTTGCCAACAGACCACCGATAATTTTCTCTCCCAAAATTACAAGGGTTACATCTCTTTCAATAATTCTCTCCCAGAATTCTAAATATTAAAATATACTCTATTTTTTATATATAAAATCAAATGCTTGATCATCACGAAATGTTATTTCATAAATTCCTTATTTAATATAAATATTTACATATTCAGTAAACTTAATCACCAAGTAATTTTTCGTCATTATAATTACACCAAAATCTAACTTAATGATTAATTATTTGTGTCAATAAATATATAAAAAAAATTCTAAATTTTTTTGAATAGTCTAAAGGCAATTACAAGTTAGTATATGTTAATGTATATTCTTAATTATTTGACAATGCGCATATACGTTGTAGACAAACGATTTGAATTCATGTAACATCATCATCTTTTTCATTGGGACACTTGTTGGGTTCAAAAATATCTTAGATTTTTATACAATATTTAAATGGGTAAAACTTTGATACACAGGCTGTGTAAAATTAATTTTACACAAACATGTGTATTTACACTATAAAAACCCAAATCTTAAATCCCTAACCCTAACCCTAAAAAACTAAACCTTAAACTCTATACACTAAATTCTGAACACTAACCTTAAATTCTAAACCCTACAACCTAAACCTCTAAACCTTAAACCCTAAACTAAAACCCTAACCCCTAAAACTAAAAGGCACGTGTAAACTAAAGTTTACACGGCCTGTGTATCAAAGTTTTTTTCATATCTAAATATCTATAATCTCTAAAAACATTAAATAAAAAAATTAAGCTTAAGCATATTTTAACTTACGACTTTCAAGAAATATCAATCAAATTAAGATTCGGTCAAAAAACAATTGTTAAGAAGACTAATAATTAAATTTGAGAATTCGAGTACAAATTTAAATCATTTAATTTTTTGAAAATTAAATGCAACATTCCATGCAAAATTTCTCGACTGGTTAAAGAATACAACTTGCAAATACAAATGAAATAACTTTTGAAACATCAAATAACATGCAGATAAACAACTTTCTCTGTTTTCTTTTTATAACCTTTATTTTCTGCTACAAATGTGCAAAAAGTATTTGATTCCAAGTATCTGGAACTCCAGGCAAACACCAATGGATGCAATCGGCATGTTTCTTCGGATCTGCTCTTTCCTCGGGAGTCAAAAGCTTTCCTGCAGTTTCCGTATAAATGGATGAATGTGCATCCACTCTGTACATGGAAAGCTGCGTCACATTAAGAACCGAAACCGGAACTTTCATTTTCTTGATCTCACCCGCCGCTGCACTCATCATCTCCTTGTTCGCGGCGAAGCTTCCCCAGAAATTCTTCTTCTTCAAAGGTTCTGATTCGTTGAAGCATTTTAGCCCATCTTCCCTCCCCCACTCTTCGCTCCTGCACAATAAAAGATTCTTCTTGTTACATTTGAATGAACGGAGTTGGAAATAAGGACGAAGCCAGGATTTCAACCGGAGAAAGGCCAAGTATAATTTACTTGAAAAATAGAGGGGAATTCATAATCATTCTATAAAATTTTCAAATATATTATACAAAACGATATTGGAAAGGTCAAATTTTGGTTTTGGTCCCTCTACTATGTTTTCATCTTAATTTAATTTTTCTACTTTAATTTCACATAATTAATCATAAGATTTATATTTAATACACATGCAGCGGAAACAAAAAGTTTCCACAAGCGCCTTAGTTTTAGGATTTAAGATTAAATTTTAAGGTTTAGCGTTTAGGATGATATGGCTAGAGATTTAGATTTTAACCTATAAACCTTAAAATCTAACCCCAACACTTAAATTCTAAAACAACCCATCAATTCTAAACCACTAAATATAAACCCATAATCTATAAAGCCTAAAATCTAACCTTAAATCCCCAAACTAAGGTGCTTGTGGAAAGCTTTTGTTTCCACCGCCTGTGTATGGAATTATTACCCTTAATCATATACTGATTTGTCCAAATAGCTAACAAAGATTTTTGTTTTTTGTGTGTTAGAAAGAGTAAATGTTTATATATAAAAAATCCACCTTAGCATTTTAATCGTAATAGTTAACTATGTTTAATTATTTGGATAAACTAATGAGATTATAAAAGTAGTGGGATTATGCCAGTCAATTCTATATAAGATTCTTATACTATGTAATTTTAGCAAATTTAGTCCATCTACTATAATACCATTATTTATAATCTCTCTGCTTTTCGAAATGTATATTTTCATTTATGAAATCAACTTTTTATGTCAATTCTTTCAAATAGTGGAGGAGCTTTTTTAAAGTATGTGATAACATCATATATACACATTGTTATTTTGTGTACAATTTGACATTTTCTGTACATTTAAAAAATGCAAAAAGGGAGAAAAATTATAGTAATATTCGCCTAATTGTACAAAAAATGTTGAGGTGTATGTCTACATCCTCACATGTTTTAAAAAAACTAATTTCAAAAATTACTGGGAAAAATTTGAGTTCAAGATTTGAAAATACACATTTGGAAAAGTGGAGGACTAGAAATGATGAAAAATATAATAAAGGGACTAAATATGTCAAAAACACATAGTAAAGGGACCTTCTAGGAAATTTGACTGGTTATGCCAAATCAAAGTATAAAAACTAAATTGACTTTTAAGCAAAGTAGGAGGATCAAAACCATAAATTTGACCCAAAGAGAAAAGATATCCGAGAAATAGAAGATACTTTGAATGTATAGGGGACATAGTCGTGAAGAAGACACGTGTCTTGTTGGGGTTTATGTTTGAATCGATCCAGTTAGCCCATGTCTTCAAACCAATTTTGTAGGCAACCGGTGTGTCCAGCTTTACATAACCTTCTTCACTATTGGCGAACGAACCCCATCTGTCCTTAGAACACAAAGAAATTTTGGAAATTAAAAAATATATAAACGGAACGAGTTCGAGCTCAAGCTCGAATTTAAGTTTTAGTACATAAATCATGTAAATAAATTTTAATCGAGTTAAATTCAAACTCAAATAATATGATTCGATCAAGATCGAGTTAAACTTCAAGCATCGACTCCGGTCAGATACATGGTTAGACAAAGGAGAGCTTACAAAGTTTTGATCCTAATGCCAAACATCCACCAAACGTAGGTATTGAAGGCCAGGATATTAGCTCCTTCCCAGTCTTTTGAGGTATTTGAAACTGAATCAACTTTTATGATTCTCTTCTTCTGTTCCTTGATATTGATCTCCGTGTTGGACTGAACCAGAAATGGAGCCCAATGAAACTCAATTGCTGCATTACATTCCTGAAAAGAAAACGTGTTAATAGGATAGAAGTGAGTAAATTAGGTGTGTAAACGAGTCAAGCTGAAGTAGTACTGAGTTCGACTTGGCTCGTTAAGAACTCAAGTTGAATTCGAGTTTAAATCGAGTCGAATATTCACCGTACTTTGATTGATTCAGACTCGCGTAACTTGTGATCTGTCTCGTCTCATTTAAAGCCTTACTCACAATAATAATAATAATAATAATAATAATAATAATAATAATAATCCAACAATGTACATTTTAGTTTACGTTAATTTTTAAAAAATTAAAAGAATTAGTATATTATCTTTTTCAGTAGCTCGCGAGCTTTTCGAGTAGAGTATCGAGTAACTCGACTAGGTTCGTTAAGAACTCGAGCTAAGTTCGAGCTCGAGTTGAGTGTTGACCGAGATTTGACTGAGTCGAACTCGAATAGCTCACGATTTGTCTAATTTCATTTACAACCCTAGAATAAACAATTACGTCGGTCAGTCGGTTCAATTAATTCTTTTCAACTTAATCGACCTATGAATCATCTCGTATAATATTTGAGTTGACTGACTTTTATGACCATAACCGACTTAATCATAAGAATCAAATTAATTAAAATCAATTTAAGTTTTGTTTTTTTGCTGTCGTGGACAAATGCCAATTGAGGCTGAATGCCTATTGTAAAAAGTTAAAATTTGTATCGGCAAACGGCTGTTTGAGATAAAAATTTACTGGGCAAACACTCGTTAAAAACTTTTTCTTTTATTTAGCGAGAAAATTTAGAATCAACGTCCGTTTAAATTGCAGAATGCAACAAAAAATGAAACCTTAATGAAATAGACCTAGTAAGTCGATTTTAACTGATTTATGCTCTACCTAAACGGGGTTAGCGAAGTGTGAGCTTTACATTCAAGCAATGCGGAAAGCCTAATATGAAATCAATACCTTGGCTTCGAAGACATTATGAACTTTGCCTAGCTTCATAGATTTCTTTCCGGGAGGAATGATCCATTCGACCATACAGACGAAAGATTCCCATTGATTTCTTTGTAGGGAATCCCCCGAGAAGACTAGCCTCTTTCCTCTAAGCTTTTCAAGTGCAACTTCCGGATCAAATCTAGACATAAAAGAAACATTAGAAATAGGGGTAGGCATTCGAGTTAAGTTAAAAAAAATTTAGTTAGTTAAGCTAACAAGTCTTATTTTATAATTCAAAATTTATTTGAATTTTTTCTAATCATGTCAAGTCGAGTTGTTCAAATTTCTATTCAAATTTAATTGTAAATATTTATAATATTATGATACTAATTAATTTTAATTTAAACAACTTTATATAACCAAATAAAATACACATATATATTTTTCATATGTGATATACCATGCATAATAGAGGTACTCGATTCGAATTTGAAAATCGATAAATTAATTACTAAAATTTTGAGTTATTCAAATTTTTATTTTATAACTCAAATTTTATTTAAAATTTTTTCGACTCAAATTTATAAAATTACGAGCTGTGTTGAAAAAATCGATATTTTTGAGCTGAGTTAAGTTTTGCTAGCCCCTAATTAAAAGTGACTAATTTAAAATTTGAGTTATATAGAATGCAATCAACTCAAATGAAATGAACATTCAGACCAGTTGCTTAACAGTCGTCCGGCTGCCATTCCCAATAGCGGTAATCGAACTCAAGCTGACCATTTTTTTCACATGAAAACTGCCTCTCCACGTACGGACAGCTCCTATCCGTGTACAGAGCCTTGTTAGAACGGTTGAACACCCACTTCCCCCTAGTTATATCGCATTCTTCGGGGTCGAACTCAAACCTGTCGTCGAGGTCGGGGTTTTCCACGACTTTCTCTGCAGTCCAAATTTATCAGACAAGAGTTACAAAATCAAATCCTTTTCGCAAGGGAAAAAAACGAAACTGTTGAATCACTTACTAGCTTGTACAACAGCACTTCTTCTAGCACAAGATCTAGCCTTGAGAAGAGAATTCGAAGTGAGAAAGCTTAGTCTTTCGGTATATAAAAGAGCAAGGAACGCAAAGCTGCAGAGAGTAACTGTGATAATAGAAACTGGCAGCTTTCCCCTGCATGATTTCATTGTCATCATGACTGTTGAAGGAGATGATGCTACAAAGCTCATGTTCAGATAGAAAAGCTGAGGAAAAAATACTAAAACTCGAATCGACGAAAGACACGAGAGGTGGTGCAATATGATGACCATTTGAGTAGAAGTAAAGCTAAAGCTATGGTTATGGGATTCATTCAACATCTTTTGCTTGTCGGTATAATGGAAGGTAGAGGGTATGTTCAAAGGCTAACATCCTTGTGTTTCTTCCGTACTGTTGAAGCTACATGGTTTGAATAACCATTTGTGTTAAATTTAAAGATTTTGAAAGTTACCAACCGTTGTGTTCCCTGCCTTGAGGGAAGATGCTAATGCCGACTGATCTACACTTGCAGTATCTTTTACGGTTCTCAATGTACGGGTGTTTAAAAATATCCGATTCAAAAATTTAAATATCTTATTTGATTTTTATTTTAGATCGAATATTCATCAGATTTTTTAGTTTTTAGATCAGATACA
This sequence comes from Hibiscus mutabilis, assembly GCA_019671005.1. Classification (NCBI taxonomy): domain Eukaryota; kingdom Viridiplantae; phylum Streptophyta; class Magnoliopsida; order Malvales; family Malvaceae; genus Hibiscus; species Hibiscus mutabilis. The sequence continues at coordinate 38,557,682 of CM033711.1, read as the reverse complement.
GATCGCAATGTTTCAATTTTTAGATTATTCAAAAATTTGAAATATCCCAAAATTCAAAGTTTAACAATATTTGCAATTTGATGCTTGTTATATCTTAAAATTTGAAAAACTGAAATTTCCATAAATGCGAGTCTTATTATATTTGGCAATTTGTTGTTTGTCATATTCGAAAATTTAAAATTTTCATAGTTAAGATCGTCAAAAATACTTAAAAACCAAATTATATATACGAATAATCGGATATCAAAATATCCAATTTTTTAGATCAAATACAGATCGCTGTTTTATCGATATGAAATTTTAAATATCTGATTTTTCAGATCCGATCCGATATCTCAAAATGAACAACCTAATTCTCATGTGTGTATGTGTTTAATTATATATCAAACTAACTGGAAAGTGCATTATGTTAAGGTAGAAAGTCAAGCTCATGAGTTTATTTATGTTAATCATTTTCATTTACGGTAAACAATCAGCTATCCTTCTCTAATTTGCAGCTTAATGAGCTCATGTGGTGGTTCGATAAAAACAGTAACCCTATGTTGTTGTTGTTGAACGCTCCACTTGTGGTTCACAGAGATGGGAACACTATGTAGTTGTTGAAAGCTCCGTTTGTCCATCTAATCCGCTATAAATGTCTGTTTATCTAGGGTTATATTGCAGCTTCCACCTCCAACCGAGTCCGGCTCTGAGCATGAACAAAAGAATCAGATACGAAATTTAAATTTTTAAGGTACGCTTGTTTAGGGCCAATTTTTAATCAATCACACATAACAATTTTTAGAAACCTAAATGAAGTATTTATTTTGACTAATAAAATATTTTAGGTATTTATTTTAACGAAAAAAATACTTTAAATACTTATTTTGACGAAAAAATATTTTAAGTACCTATTTTGACCAAAAATATACTTTAAGTATTTAATTTAATCAAAAAGTATACTTTAATACTTAATTTAACCAAAAAGTATACTTTGATACTTATTTTGACCAAAAAATACTTTAAATTACCTAAATGAAAAGTTGGTATACTTAAATACTTATTTTAACAAAAATACTTTAAATACTTAAATAAAAAAGTTGATGTACTTTAAGTACTTATTTGTAATATAAGCTCATATTTTAGGTACTTATTTTAACAATAAAATATACTTTAAGTACTTAATTTAACAAAAAAAAATATACATTAAATACTTAATTTAACAAAAAATATACTTTAAGCACTTAATTTAAAAAATACTTTAAGTACTTAATTTAAAATATTATATATTTTATATATTTTTTTTGCAATATATGATTATTATTGATTCGGATCCTTTTGAATGTCGACCATTTTAGATTTCAAATTATTTTATTTAAATGATTTTGTGTAGGGTTATTTCGAATTTTGTTTGTTTCCTAGCATTGCTTCGGATTAGAACAGTAAAATATACTTTAAGTAGTTAATTCAACAAAAAAATATACATTAAATACTTAATTTAACAAAAAAATATACTTTAAGTACTTAATTTAAAAAAAATACTTTAAGTACTTAATTCATCTAGGGTTATATTGCAGCTTCCACCTCCAACTCAGGTCGGCTCTGAGCATGAACAAAAGAATCAGATACGAAATTTAAATTTTTAAGGTACGCTTGTTTAAGGACAATTTTTAATCAATGACACATAACAATTTTTAAAAACCTAGATGAAGTATTTATTTTGACTAATAAAATATTTTAGGTATTTATTTTAACGAAAAAAATACTTTAAGTACTTATTTTGACGAAAACATATTTTAAGTACCTATTTTGACAAAAAAATTATACTTTAAGTATTTAATTTAACCAAAAAGTATACTTTAATACTTAATTTAACCAAAAAGTATACTTTGATACTTATTTTGACCAAAAAATACTTTAAATTACCTAAATGAAAAATTGGTATACTTAGATACTTATTTTAACAAAAATATTTTAAATACTTAAATAAAAAAGTTGATGTACTTTAAGTACTTATTTGTAATATAAGCTCATATTTTAGGTACTTATTTTAACAATAAAATATAAGTACTTAATTTAACAAAAAAATATACATTAAATACTTAATTTAACAAAAAATATATTTTAAGTACTTAATTTAAAAATAATATATATTTTACATATTTTTTTGCAATATACGATTATTATTGATTCGGATCTTTTTGAATGTCGACCACTTTAGATTTCAAATTATTTTATTTAAATGATTTTGTGTAGGGTTATTTCGAATTTTGTTTGTTTCCTAGCATTGCTTTGGATGTAAAATATACTTTAAGTACTTAATTTAATAAAAAAATATACATTAAATACTTAATTTAACAAAAAAATATATTTTAAGTACTTAATTTAAAAAAATACTTTAAGTACTTAATTTAAATATAATATATATTTTATATATTTTTTTTGCAATATATGATTATTATTGATTCGGATCCTTTTGAATGTCGACCACTTTAGATTTCAAATTATTTTATTTAAATGATTTTGTGTAGGGTTATTTCGAATTTTGTTTTTGTTTCGGATTAGAACAGTAGAAAGTTAAAAGGAGAGAGAATAACAAAAAGCAAGGAAATGGAAATGGGAGGTATCAATCCCCGTATCTCTCGCATGCTAAACGAGCGCTCTACTATCTACATCCCCATCTGGAAATCGTTACTCAAAGTATATATATGAGAGGTTAAAATATTTTACATAAGACAAACCACCACCGAATCCAAAATTCGAAAGTCGCAAAAGGAGAGTTTCCTATTTATCATACAACGGTTTTGTTTGAAATTTCCTGCAATCACATCCTGACAGCTCCCTAACAAAGTCATTACTTTCACAAGTTTGAACCGCAGAAGATAACACCCAGGAGGCCACGACAAGTCGACCAAGCAGCATAGGAATCAGGATAGCAAAGCAAGCTTTTTGTTTATTTCTACTTATTTTGATAAAAGAAGCTATGTTTTTTTGTTGACTAGAGCTTGTCAAAGTCTCAGTTTTTACGTCTTTCATTGGGTTAATCACTGAAACTAAGCAAACCAAAAAGAGGGAAAAAATGGGTCTTTGATCCAAACCAAACATCCGCAATTTCCTCCGATTTTCTTTCACCTCAATCTGGATTTACCATGCTCGCTAAAAGTTTGCTTCAGAAAGCGGTTTACCACCCCCACCAGGTACAAAAGCATGGAATTCCTTGCTCTTAGTTTTAGTTTTAGATTTCCCCCTTTTTTTGTTAGTAATCATCTGATGGGAGTTTCTTGGTTTCAGCAACATGTGCAGCGTGGGGATTTGAAATCAGAAGATTTGGATTTGCCAGTTGCTATCCACTATGGGATCCCCTCTACTTCATCAGTTCTTGCTTTTGATCCTATTCAGCGCCTCTTGGCGATCGGGACTCTGTGAGTTTCAAGTTTTAAGCTTTATAACTACTAAACATTTTCAACTTGGTTTTTGTTCTTCCTTCTAGGATTAAGAAATCAGAACAACCCTTTGAATGTCTTAGATAAGAATGTTTCAAATTTTGGCTATTTAAGTATCTTGAACTTTGAAGAATTGCTTCATCTACAATTTCCCTTTTGTCCCTAATACGGTGTTTCATTACTTGCTATTTTGGTTTCTGTATATTATAGAGATGGACGGGTTAAAGTTATTGGTGGTGATGGAATTGAGGGGCTTCTCATATCTCCCAAGCAATTGCCTTACAAATATTTAGAGGTTTGCATGCGTTCAGCACAATTTTTTTTCTTAAGGCTTGCTGGCTATTTTGTTATTTGTTGATACTTAGTAAATTCCAAGTTAAGTATGTAAATTCCTTCTAGGAACTCCAAGATGAAGTCTTCTCTGTTGAGATAAATTTGATTTTTCATCTATGATAGTTGTGTTCGACGTTGCATTTGGAACATGTTGCTTAACATTTTAATCTATCTGGTACATTCAGGTGCATTTTCTTAGACATATAGCTGTGAACTAAACTTTAGTGTTTTCATGGCAGTTCATACAAAACCAAGGCTTTTTAATCGGCATCTCGAATGACAATGATATTCAGGTATTGGTTCTTTATAATCTGTGCAGCGATTAGGTCTTAATTCGTAAGGCATCATACCCATATGTTCAACAACTTCCTAATTTTTTACAGGTTTGGAATCTGGAGGACAGGTGTCTAGCATGTTGTTTACAGTGGGAATCCAACATTACTGCCTTCTGTCTCATTGGTGGCTCACACTTCATGTATAATATGATTGCAAAAATATGATTTAACGTATTTATAAAATCAGCTGCAAGTTTGGTACTTATGGAAGTGGTATTTGGCAATGCTTACTACATTGTTGCTCTATCTTTTCTCACAGGTACATAGGAGATGAGTATGGTTTACTGTCAGTGGTTAAGTTCGATGGTGAAGTGGAAAACTTTCGCACTTACCCTATAATATATCAGCAAATTCTTTAAGTGGTAGTTTCTTTGTTCCTTTCTAATGGTTGAATAAATAAATTCAACTGATTCAGAATATTCTTTTAATGGACTTTTTTACACTGTCTAGCAGAAGCATCTGGACTTTCAGTTCCTGATGACCAACCTATTGTTGGGATTGTTCCCCAACCCCATTCTTCTGGAGATAGGTATGGTGCAATTGCTCTTATTAGCTCAGCCTTTGGAATTGATAAAGACCAAGTCTCAATTTAATATCAAGTCAATTTATCCAGAATGCTTGAATTTGATCCTACACCATTACTTTTACGTGTATGCTATATGTGAAAGGAACTAGGATGGTTTGATGCATTACCATAAAATAACTTATGTTATGTTAAGGTATCAATTGGATCTTGTCTTTTCATTCCATCAGCATCTCGATATGGCTGCAGTACTAGGATAAAACTATCATCTTAGTTATAACCTAATTACTATAGATAATAAGGAAAAAAAGCAATTAAGATTGATTTAGCATCTTCTCATTGCTTAATATTGTGAACTATATTCTTTTTGCAGAGTCGTAATTGCATATGCAAGTGGTTTGATAATTCTTTGGGATGTTTCTAAATCTCAAATTCCCTTTATTGGAAGTGGAAAGGATCTTCAGTTAAAGGATGCAGTGGATTCAGATGTCCAAGATGATACATCTGAGCATCATCTGCAAGAAAAGGAGATAAGTGCTATTTGTTGGGCATCATCTGATGGATCCATTCTTGCAGTGGGATACATAGATGGGGATATCTTGTTTTGGAATACAAGTGTTTCCACAGCTAAAGGTGAACGGAGTGGACAAAGAAAAATGTCGTTAAGCTGCAATTGTCATCTGCTGAGAGGAGACTTCCGGTCATTGACTTAAAATGGTCCTCAAACAATAGTTCATGCAGTGATTATAATGGCCAACTTTTTATCTATGGTGGCGATGAAATAGGATCTGAAGAAGTCTTGACGGTGCGTTATTCTTTTGATTGTAATTTGACATTTTCTATTCTAGAATTTATATAATAAAATGTTTGTTGAATCTAATATGATGAAGTTAAATAATTCTGAATGCGTGGACTATATGTTCCAAGAAGTTGTAAAATTATAATTATATAGATTTAGAGCTTAATGTGGCTGGTACAGGTTGAGTCTTGAATGGTCATCTGGGATGGACACTGTTAGATGTGTTGGTCGTGTGAACCTTATATTGACTGGCTCTTTTGCTGACATGATCTTGTCGCCGACTGCTGGGGCAACAGGGGGCAATCACAAAGCTGACCTTTTTGTGTTGACAAACCCTGGACAACTGCATCTTTATGATGGCACAAACTTGTCTATCTTGCTATCCAAGAAAGAGAGTAAACAATTTGCTCGTCCTGTGGAATTTCCAATGGTAATACCTACAGCTGACCCATCAATGACTGTTGGAAAGTTCAGCGTGCTGGCTGGTAGAAACTCATCAAAATCTCTTTCCGAGGTATGGTATTTCAGTTGTAAATATCTTAATTATTTGAATTCATTGCGTTCCCGTAAGTTTTTCTTGCCTAACATTTCCCTCCCGTCCCATCAGCTTGTGTCAATAATGAATCCTAGCTTAACACCAAGCTCAACTACTGGCATAAAGTGGCCCTTGACAGGAGGTGTACCTACTCAACTATCTGTCACTAAAGATAGCAGTATTGACAGATTGTACATAGCAGGTTACCAGGATGGATCGATTCTGATCTGGGATGCATCATATCCTATACTGACACTCCTCTTTGTCCTAGAAGGAGAAGTGAGTTCCAGCACTATTGTGTTCTAGCAATGCAACTTTGTTTGCACCAAATAACTTCTATTGAATGGCAGGTGCAAGGTATGGATTGTAAGTTGACAGAACAGGAAGAAACAGAATTTTATATTCTGTATTTTGTTATTGCTCAATCAAAATTACATCTCTCGATACACACTTATATAGGCTCTAGGTCTTTTAGTACATTAAGAAGACCTTCTCAAGATAACTTTTAGTTCTAATCTACTAAGTTGATAGACTCTAACTACAATAAGGAGTCCTACTAAGGATAAAATCTAATCTATTAGGGAGATAAACTTTAAGTAGGATAATTACTACATTATTTACAAAGGCTGAAATTTCTCTCGGATAACTCACATGGATGTGGCTGGTTCAAGTGCTCCAGTGACAACCCTAGACTTCTGTTGGCAAACCTTAAATTTGGCTGTTGGAAATGAATGCGGTGTGGTCAGAACTATTTCTTCACATTTTCTCTTCCTCTTTTAATGTTTCAAGGTTTTGCGTTAAGCAAGTGCTTTATATATGTGTTTTTAACATTCTGTCTTGTATAGGTACGCATTTGTAACCTTGGCAGCTCCAACATAACAAATTTTCACTATGTCACTGAGACCAAATGTGAAGGTTAGGTTTCATCTAATGGTGCTTTTGTTGGAGCCTTTATTTTCTCAAACTAATATCATTCGACTTGCCTTACAGTTCAGAGCAGTGCACAAGGAAAAGAACCCAAGTATAAAGCTGTATTTTCCCTCCTTAAATCACCAGTTCAAGCTCTGCAGTTTGGGAATTCTGGAGCCAAGCTTGCTGTTGGATTTGGAGTTGGTCGTGTAAATTTCATTTGTCTTCTCTTTGTTTGAGACATATGCTTCATTTGTCTAAGATGCTAGGTCCTTCTGGTATTTTAGCTTTCTATTTCAGGATTCATATTTCCTTATGCTTTCGCCACAGGTTGCAGTGCTTGATGTGTGTTCGCCCTTAATTTTGTTTGTTACTGACTGCATTTCTAGTTCGTCATCTCCAATCATTTCATTGTCTTGGTTAGACTTCAAAAATTCTCATAGCCATGTACAAAGCAAAGAGCAATCGAAAACAGAAGTTGCAGTCGAACCTGAAGCAGAAATAATATTTATCTTAACCAAGGATGCGGAAATTTTCTCTATTGATGGTGCCAATGGTGAGACGATACACCCTCATCCATGGAACTTGAAAAAAGAAGAAACTGCACTCTCCATGTACATTATAGGCAAGTACCATAATAAATCTGGATGCTTATAGTTAGCACTTCTATTGCGTTTAGTATAAAAATGCAATTCTAATAGTATTTTGAACTCCAGCGAGCAGGCTTCCAGTTTTAAACCATGAGAAGCATCTGGAGGAATCCAGCAAGGATACCACTGCCAAGGGTGAGGCTGAGCTTGATGCTTCTTCAACTGGGAATGAACATCCCTCCTCTTCCGAAACTGCTTCCTCTCTGTATCACTCACTTGATACGCTTGTTTTGCTTTGTTTTGAAAATTCATTACGGTTGTACTCCATGAATTCTGTGATTAAGGTGCCTTTATTGCCTTTGCTGTATTTTATTTCAGAACACTGCTGTGCCTCCATTTGTGTGCTAAAAAGATTTGATTTCTTTAGGGGAAAGATAAAACAATTCATAAAACAAATCATACGAAACCTTGCTGTTGGACCACCACTTTTAAGAAAGATGGAAGAGTTTGTGAACTGCTCTTACTTTTTCAAACAGGTGATCTTGAGATCAGGTAAAATTTTGATATATATATATTCCTTTTATCCTTAACTACGGTATTGATTTCCTTATCATTTTACTCGATTCTTATGTTTTAATGAGAGATTCTGTTCTTTTGAGGATTGCTGAATGTTAGTACCTATCTCCATGCAGATCCTTACCGGACTTGGAATTGGCTAAAGAAAGCTCCATAAAGTCAATCCTAAGGTGGAACTACAGGGCAAACATGGATAAGTTGATGACTTCTGATGATGCTCAAGTTACACTGGTACAGTCTCTTGGAATCTTTTTCTTTGGAAAGTGGTTTCATTGTTTAGCGGACTATGTCGTGACATATCTAATATCAATTTAAGAACATGCATTAACGGTTCTGTTATGCTATACTCACAAACCAAAATTACCTCTAATACTAAATCCTAGGGGTGTAAATGAACTGAGCTTGAACGAACAAGACTATGTTCGTGTTCGTTGTTTATTTTTAAAGGTGTTCATGTTCGGTTTGTGTTCGTTTAAATTTTTAATATTGTGTTCGTGTTCGTTTATTTATTTTTGAAGGTGTTCGTAGACGTGTTTGTTTAAGTGTTCGCGACTGTGTTCGTGAACATGTTTATTTAAGTGTTCACGAACGTGTTCGTTTATTCGTTCACGAATGTGTTTGTTTATTCGTTCACGAACATGTTCGTTTATATGTTCAAAAATGTTAAATAAATTAACAATAAATAATTAACAACAACAAAATAAAACTTACATTTCAACATGAACTTATATAACATTCTTAGCAACAACAAAAAGTAGTATTTAGATGCATCCACAGGCATTTTCATCCTATAAACGAGCTTAAAACGAGCCTATTTGTGAACATAAACGAACCGAACACACTTTTGTTCATGTTCGTTCGTTTATTGAACGAACATAAAAAATTTGTTCGTACTCGTTTATTTAGCTTAATAAACGAATGTTATACGAACGGTTTGTCGAATGCTCTGTTTATTTACACCCGTACTAAACCCCCCTTGTTTTGGTCTGTATTGTATTCTCCATAATTCTGTCTGATGATATATCATATATGCCTAATGTTTGGTATAAATAGACGAGCGGATGCGAAGTGGCATTCATCTCTCTCTTGGCTGGTTCAAATGATTTCAGTACCATCATCATTTAATTAACCAATGCTGTTGAGAAAATTTTGAATTTAATGAGAAAAAAAAAAGATTATGAGAACTTGTATTGTTTCTAGGATTCCAGAATTTCTGCCTTCTCTCCATGATCGGGTTCTTGCAGCAGCTGCTGATGCTGCCAGTAGTATCTCTTCAAATCAGAAGAAGAAACAGGTCCGTAGAAATAACTCTTCTAGGTTCAGTTTCGGACAAAACAAAACTGCTTATCGTTTTACCATATTATCGCAGGGTTTGGCACCAGGGATTCTTGGTGGTATAGTTAGAGGCATTAAAGGAGGAAAAGTGGATGCATCCGCAACACCCGAATCTGATTTCACTCATCTAGAGAACAAATTTTTAAAGGCTCCATTCATAGATACAAAAGATATTGAGCTTGACATAGGTTCGGTCCGCGGTTACATCTACACTGTTTCTTAATTCTTAGATTTTGTCTGACAAAAACATTTTTGTTTTGGCACTAGATGACATCGAAATAGATGAAACTCCACCTGTGACTAGCTCCTCATCTCATGATGCTGTTAAAACAAAAGGAGGTAAACCTTACTTCTAACTCTCTTTTCCTTATTCCTGATCTTCCAAAACGAAATTGCCGAATATTCACTTTACCTTGCAGGAAAAGAATCAGACAGGGAAAAATTGCTAGGTGCACCAGATGATTCAACACCAAAGTTCGAACGGCTCAAGAAATCATTGCAAAATATAGAAAAATTGGAGTAATGAATCTATAAACCTTTTGCTTTTAACGATCGTCTTTTTCTCAGTGATAGCTTTCCGAGCAGACTCCATTATCTATATTGCAGGATGCCTCTTCTGCAGCTGCACATGCAAGAAATAAACTGGCAGAGAGAGGGGAAAAGCTGGAGGTAATAAAGTATTTCCCATGAAATGAAATTGTCATTTGTTGGATGAATAAAATCTCATTATATTTTTTCTGAACTGCGGTCGACATAATCTAAAAGCTGTCGATATAACCGTACTTCTTTGTGGTTGCTATGAATGTTTCAGAGACAGCAGGCGCACCGAAGAGCTGCAAAGCGGGGCTGAAAACTTTGCATCGTTAGCAGATGAACTTGTCAAGACAATGCAAAATAAGAAGTGGTGGCAGATATAAGGTGACACAAAGGGGAATTTAATTATATCTTTTGAGATGATTTCTTCTTGCTCCCTGTTAGTTGATTACTTTTGAGCTCATGAGACTTAAAACTCGATTGATCTTCGATGGGGCATTACCATTACAGGGTCAAAACTGCCTAAAAATCATATGATCTGCTTGGAAAATTCTGGGTTGAAGCGTCAACAGATAATAGTGTTTGAGAGTTGTTTTGTATCTGATGTAAATTAACATAAGTCAACATTTCAGCTGCTTAAATATGATTCATTCTGATAAAAAAAAGTATTAGTTGAAAGTGGTAGATTGTTTCGTAAAAAGGATTGATTTTGATCAAGTATAAGGGTTGTAAAATTCTTACTTTGAAACAATCAACCATACACATTGTTGATAAAGTATTGATATTTCAGTTCCAAAGAATGACCATAGAATACATTTGTTGGATTTTTGTGTATATATTATTATGGGAAAATATTCTATGCATAGATGGTAGAAACGAAAAGTTCTTATAAGTGTTTTAGTTTAGGGTTAGGCTTATGAGTTTTAATGTATGAGTTTAGAATTAAAGGTTTATGGTTAGAATTTAGAGTTTGAGGTTAGAATTTAGGGTTTTGATGTTAGGGTTTAGGTTTTAGGGTAATATGGTTAGGGATTTAAGTTTTAACTTATAATTCTTAAATTTTAACCGTACCTCAAAAATTTAAAACTCTTACATTTAAACCTTAAACATTAAATATTAAATAGAGTACTTAAAGTCTAAAATTAGGGCGTTTGTAAAAATAATTTTTTTTTACCGTATATGCATAAAATTATTATTATTATTAGAAATTATTAGTATTTGTAGTGACCCAATTTTGTCCAAACTCATTACATATATATTATGCAATCTATACCCATTTTAAATAACCCAAAACCCAATTAAAACATGGCCCATATTTGACCCATTACTAAAAAACCCTAACATCTTAAACCTAAACTAAACCCTAGCTACACTTACCGGCACTATGTTAACCTAGCCGTCGTCGCCACCCAAGCTGCGCTGTCGCCGCCTCACCAGCTCCTAGCCGCTGCCGACATCCAAAATAAACTCAAATAATTATCCCTAATTCATCGCCCTAGCCTCCCTTAAAACCCCTCATCCTTATCTGATTGCAGCTACCACCGCTCAAAATTTGAACTACAAATCACCATCTGCCCTCGCCTTTTCAGATCGACTTGCAAAACAGAAAAAAAGAGATTGGATTTAGGAAGATCGAAAAAAGAACCAAAAAATATAGATCGAGGCAAAAGAAGGTAAAAAATAGATTAAAAAGGTTAAAAAAATAGATTAAAAAAGGTGAAAAAATCATCATAATTTTTCAGATTTTATTAGATCTACATAACTAGGATGAGATTTAGGAAAAACGAACTTTAGATCTAACCTTAGAAGCCAAAATCGAATCAAACCGACCCTTCGCATGAACTTCGGCCATAGTTCGTAGGGTTCTTTGTCACCGGCGAACAGTGGCCTATGGCGGCTTGCGACAGAGATGACGACCGGCTTCTGGGTGAGGGAAAGAGTAGTTGAGAGCATTTTAGGTTTTTTTGCTATATCAAATGAATAAATGATTTTTTTTGGGGAAAAGAGATATTTAATCCTTTTTCAAAATGACGCCGTTTTGGCCTTGGTGCAACCCGTGTGTTGACCCGAGTGAAGGACCCGCGCGTTTCTAATGAATGGATAAATTACAAATTTAGTCCCTCTACCTTTGTATCCTTATAATTATGCATTTAAGTTTCAATTTGTTTCATTTTTGTCACTATTCTTTCCGTTCTTTGGTTATTATATTATATTTACATTATTATTAATTAATTAACATCTTATTATTATTATTACTGTTATAATATCCTATACTATTATACTATAATACACTATTATTGTTATTATTACTAACATAATTTATTTATTGTATATTAGTACATATATCCTACATTCATTCTTTTAATAGAATTTTAAATTAAAACCTTTTTATTAGGGATTCTCGTGAAAAACGTATCTCGAATGTAAAGGGGTGCCGCATTCCGTTAATCTCTTTTATAAAATACCATTTTTAATTCTTAGATTCCTTTCATTCGGGAATCTAACGGAAATTATGCATCGGGTGTAGGGTGTAAATTCCCTTTATACAAAAAAATATTCTTTTAAATATTTTAAGGGATCACAAATTTTAAATTAAATTTAAATTCTTAATTTCCATCATTTAGACAATATGTAATCGACCAGGTACCAATTTTGAGCGTTGTGGTGGTGTTCATCCTTCCCCACACATAACTAACTCCCAAACCTATTTTTCTAGTTTCGCGGACCAAAACTCGTTTTATTAAAATGACACAAAAATAAGTTTTATTAAAATAGTCAGGTTTTCAGATGATCCAATCTCATCTAAATTAAAAAATATTGGTGGTGACTCTATCCCAAATAATTTTCGTAAAAACGCGTCAAGCACCACCACATGCGGGACCGTTGTTACAGTTTGGCGACTCCGCTGGGGACTACCTTTTTTGAGATTTGAACCACCAGTCGATTACTTTTTGTCTTAATAAGTGGAAACTATAAATTCGGTTTAATTTATCTTGTGATCCCTTTTCCTTCCAAACATTTTACAAAAAGGTTTTTCTAAAATTTTGTTTTCCTGGTTTTGCATATCATGAGCTCTGCACCCGAGCTTCGTCCCTTTTAAATGGGAGTGAAAAGCTACTCCTTCGTAAGGTACCGCCTCCGTGCAAGATAGTGGATCGCTTCCGGGATATATGTCCCTTTGCCTTCGTGAGATTTTTGTCTCCGTGCAGACCTAGGGAGATGTATCCCCTTGAATTGTGCTTACTAGCCTTAGTAGGATAGTAAGTACAATTCGGGTACCTTTGTTAGAACCAAACCACATATAGTGAAACCATAGCATCTTACCTTGTCTAAAGCCATACCGAATCTCTGCCCGTTTAGAGAGTCACCCTATAAGTGCATAATAGACAACGATGAGGGGTTTTATTTTCTTTCAATTTTGCCCTTTAATTTCAATATTGTTTATTTATTTCGCAATAATTAGATATCATGTCTATTCTTTTATGCAAAACGAGAATGCGGGTAGATAGCATGATGGGGTAGAATTATTTTTTTCGAAAGCATGTTGGGTAGAAAAGCATGTTCTAGGAATATTTTAATTCAGCTCATTTATTATTTTGATATTATTTATACTGAGACTAATGTGTTTTATTGTCTTTGCTCTTGCATTGCATTTTTTATTATTAAAAAAGGTGTTGAGGCAAATTCAACCGTTATAAATGATATGCTATGGAGAACCGATTTCTTGATAGGATGGAAGGAAACCTAGGCGTGCGGAGGTGGTCAGAAGAGACTCAGCACCAGAAAGGGGACAGTTTGCTAAAAGGTGAAAAGTCAGAGCTTTGGGATCTTACTAGTATTAAATTAACTCAGAACCAACTGCAGGAGTTAAAAGAAATCTGGGACCAGTGGGACGAAGAAAACAAGCAGTTGTTCTACAGCAACTACGGTGATTTACCTTATCCGCTAGATGTCAGCATTGAAAAATTTTATTTCGAGCCCTTGTCCAGTTCTGGAATTCTGCCTACAGTTGCTTTACTCTAGGAGATGTCAATTTGGTACCAACCATTGAAGAATACACTGCTTTGATCCGTTGCCCAAAAATCCAAGTTGATAAAGCCTACTTCAAGTCTCCTAATTCTCCAGCGTTTCAGAAAAAACTACTAAAAATGATCGGCATGGACGAACAATAGGCTAAAGCCAAGATTAAAGAAAAGGGGAAACTACGTGCATATCTTGGAGATTCATACGAGACATGATCTAAGTTCAATCCAAGCGAAAAAAACAGGTCAAAATGTTTGCCCTAGCCATCTACGATTTGGTTATCTTTCCTAAATCATTGGGATATATTGATGATGCTGTTATGGAACTGTTCGATCACCTTGACAAAGGAATTACCCCTGTTCCAGCAATACTAGCTGAAAGTTTCAGGTCTCTCAATGCTTGTAGAAGAAGCGGCAATGAGAGGTTCATCGGTTGTGCTTAGCTTTTGTTGGTCTGGTTTCATAGCCATTTTTGGAAGCTAGAGAAATTTTCTTATCGAGCATGCTTTGAAAATTACTCACCGCTAAAAGATCTAGCGTCTACACGAAAGCAGGAGAATATCTCTCATGACAAAAGGATGGCTGTTTTTCGAAACCTCCAGGAGAAAGATGTCGTCTAGAAAGCACCTGATAGTGTTATATAGAAATGTGGAGACTATGACTGGGTCCCTCTACTTGGAATATGGGGTAGAACTGGATATGCTTTGTTACTAGTATCCAGGCAATACAGGTCGAGACAGTTCATCCCGACAACAAGAGGGCTTGCTACCTGCGAATTTTCATACAAGGGTAAAGACTACAAGAAAACTGTTTCCATGATCACTAAGGTATGAAATCATATTTGCAAGATGGATTCGTTCGATGAAAAACCTAGAGTTACGCTGGAGTATCGACGGTGGAGAAACAGAAGGATTAACGATGATGTCTTTTTACTAAATCTAGAAAATAATATACTAGTGGAGAAACATTTGCAGGTGGATCCCTCAGAAATGGAAATTGTGAAGCATGATTTTGAAAAGAAGTACTTTGTGATAGAAAGCCAACTGTCAAGGTTAGAAAAAAAAGGAACCAGTTGAAGTTCGGTATGCAGTCTCAGGAATAAGAGATTGAAAGGCTGAAGAATGGAAAAAGCAAAGTTGAAGAAGATTTGAGCAGTCTACAGGGTGATTACAAAAAGCTCTGCGCATTAGCAAAATATGCTGATCTCGGAAAGACAACTGCCAAATAGAAGCTTGAAATCTGAGAGAAAAAAGAGTGAGCTGATATTTGGGAATGAAGATTCAAAGATGTTCAAACACAACAAATATCCATGCAGGAAGAATTGTCTGGAAGCAGAACCGAGAATATGAACCTGATGGGCCGAATTATTGAGCTAGAAGACTCCCTATAGAGGCAATATAATTGAGACTCCATAGCTGAATTAAAAGTAAGTAGGAAGAAGAATGAGATTCTAACAAAGCAAGTCCAGGAATTAGAAATAGCTTTGCAGACTTTCCAGGGGCAAATTAATAATTTTAAAGAAGTTCAAAAATGGAATGATGGTCATTGTGAGGCACGGCTGCAAACATCTCAGGATCAAGTCCGAGATAGAGACCATGTTATGACAGAAGCTCTCGTCCAAGTACGAGAAGCAGCAAAGCACCTACAGACTTTAGCCATTTAGGCCGATGTTCTGAGCTTACAAACTGATTCAGAATCTAATCAAGGCAAGAAGCTGGCATGGCTCTTCAGGAAGATCAAGATTCTGGGTGTTAAGGCCAAGCAATATATGTGAAATAGGCCCACCTTTTGTAAAGAAACTTGTTTTAGTGCAAGTTTCCTTTTGAAAGTTGTACTAAAATCAACACTTTTTGTGTAAAATATGTTGTGGTACTAATATAATATGTATTTTACATGTACATCATATTTTCTCATTTGCATTTGCATTTGCATCATACTACATCTTTTTTACTACGATTTTAATTTCTTAAAGAATTATTATCCCAGTAATTCTAGGACATACAAACCCACAGATTGAACACCCTTACTTCACCAGAAGCAAAGCTAAAGGCATGGAAGAGAGATTGGAAAAAGTTAAGAAATCATGTGAAGATATCAAGAAGGATATTGAGAGCAAGTTAGAGAAAACGCAACAGGAAGCTCGTGCCCATATTTCGTAGTCGCAAGAAGATTTGTTAGCAAAGATAGCTGATATGTTGGCTGGAAGAAATTCCGAAAAGAAGAAAGAAGTGGTTATAAATCCCAGTGCACTAATAGAAGACTCGGGTAATCCTCTCAGTAAGAACCATCTGCTAGTAGAGACTTCCATAGCAAAGCCATAGGTTGGTCAGGTCGAATATTCCCTGCGAGGAGGAGTGGTAATTCAGGATGACCCTAGTGAATACCTTATTCCGGATTTCAATGAAATCGACAAACTAAAGATCGAGCTACCTAAATAGTTTGGGAATCATTGGAAACAGTTGGAAGACAAATTCAAGGATATAGAAAATATAGACTAAGTACCGAGAGTGGATGCAAGAAAGTTAAGTTTGGTTCCCGATTTGGTGCTACCTCCGAAGTTCAAGATGCTTGATTTCGAAAAGTATAATGGTACCACTTGTCCCGAAGCTCACATTATAATGTTCATCAGGAGAATGACGGGGTACATCGATAATGATCCCCTTTTAATTCATTGCTTTCGAGATAGCCTGACGGGATCCACAACAAGATGGTAGAACCAGTTGAGTCGTGCCAAAATTAACTCTTGGAAAGATCTAGTGCATGCATTCGTTAAACAATACAAACATGTTATCGATATAACTCCTGATCGGGTTACATTGCAATATATGGAAATGAAACCTAATGAGAGTTTTAGGCATATGCACAACAATGGTGAGAGCAAAGGTGGAAAGATTGAAGACAAGGAAAACTTGAAGAAACCAAACTATAAAAGGAAGAAGGGCGAGGCAAGAAATACAAGTGTCTATAATGTCGGCTATTGAAAACTGCTAACAGTCGGACAACCCAAAGCTTGTTACCTCAAATGCCCAAACTTCCTCGAAGCAAGGATCTAATCAGAGAGCAAAGGTGGAAGATATGGAATTTACTCCTATCCCGATAACATACGATGAGTTATACAAGAATTTGTACAATGCACATGTGGTGTCTCCATTTTATACAAAACCAATACAACTCCCTTACCCAAAATGGTATGATCCCAAAGCTCAATGCGATTATCACACAAGGATCGTAGGGCACTCTATTGAGAACTGCATCGCTTTTAGGAAGCTTGTTGAAAAATTTATAAAAATGGGGTTGTAAGATTCGATGACTCCGTAGGGCAAGGTAAAATTGGGAACCCACTACCCAATCATGCTGAGCCATGAGTAAATACAATCATCAGCAACGGGAGTAGGAGAATCAAAACCCGTATTGAGAAGGTGAAGTCTCCATTAAAGTGGGTATGGCAGAAGATGGTCGAAAGGGTCTTGTTGCAGCAAGGCTCTAGAGACAAGACGAAAACTTTCAAGGACCACTGTTTATACCATGGTGAAGGAAATCATGACATCCAGAACTGTGTAGAGTTTAAAGCTCTTGTCCAAAATTTGATTAATAACAAAGAGTAAGAGTTTTTTCAAAGAAACAAAGTTCGAAGAAGCGAACATTTGCGCTATAGAAGAAGAATCCACTAAGAATAACCATGAGGGTAATTTCTAGGTCGTGATCATCTCAGGACTGAGGAAATGCAAAAGAGCCGATGGTGCGGGATCGAAAATCACAATTCAAAAATTGGGTCCTCTTCCCTACAAGGATAACAAGAAAGTTTCATGGAGGTACGATTGTGAAGTAACAATCCAAGAAAATGATGCTTCAAAGGTTGCTTCAAGGAAAGTAAATCTCTACACCCGAAGCGAAAGACGATATGGCGAAGTAAATGATCCTAAGGGAAAAGCCTTGATAGTTGAGCCCAAGAAAAAGAATAATGCTGAACTAGAATCATCAATCAATGAGCCAATCAAAGAGGAGGAAGTGAAAGAATTCCTGAAGTTCTTGAAACACAGTGAATACAGTGTTGTCGAACACCTCCGCAAACTATCGGCTCGTATATTAATATTATCTTTACTGTTGAGTTTCGAATCACACCGAAATGCGTTGCTGAAAGTGCTGAACGAGACTTTCGTTCCTATTGACATTTCGGTGAACAAGTTGGATAGGCTGGCAATTTATTTGAATGCTGATAATTTCATCCATTTTAATGATGATGGGATAGCCCTAGGTGGTATGGTTTCTGCCAAGGCCTTGCATATAACTACTAAGTGCAAAGGATATACATTGTTGGGGGTCCTAATCGACAATAGATTCGCTCTGAATGTGCTGCCATTGGCCACTCTGAACAGACTTCCAGTAGATAGTTCTCATATGAAGGCTTGTAATACTATAGTTCGAGCCTTCGACGGTATTGAGAGGAAAATGTTGGGAAGAATTGAAGTGCCGCTGTTGGTGGGCCCAAACACCTATGATGTTGATTTTCTGGTAATAGATATCAAGCCCACATATAACTACATGTTGGGGAGACCCTGGATCCATTCAGCCGGGGCAGTACCATCATCACTACACCAGAAATTAAAGTTTGTCTTTAATGGGCGGCTTGTCATTGTGGATGCCGAAGAAGACATCATATCTTTCATCACTAGTGATTCCCCTTACATAGAAACTGATGAGAAGGCCGTGGAATGCTCATTCCGATCATTTGAATTTGTTAATGCAAACTTTATTGCCGAAAGGAGTAGGATTCCTACTCCAAAGTTGTCTAAAGCAACAAGAATAGGAATCGAACTGACAGTGGGGAGAGGAGCTTGAGTCGGTAGAGGATTAGGGAAGTACCTACAAGGCAGGGTCAGTGCACCGTTTGTGATCAACAAACAAGACCGCTTTGGCTTGGGATACAAGCTAGATGCTAAACAGAGAAGGAATGAGGTTGTGAAAAAAGTAGGAGAAGAGCAAGGCCTGTCTGCAAGGAGAAGATGTCAACTGGGAACCTCTAAATTTTCTTTCTTTTTCTGAAACTTGTGTGTCTGGAGGATTTATCCACCCCAACTAGCTTAAGAAAGATAAAGAAAGTGAGCTGGAAAGGATGTTAGGAGTTTGGACATCAATGTTGTCACCACTAAAGGAAGTGCATGATTGTATCTAAGGGGAATTCATCCTTATATCCCTGAAATTGTTCTAAACAATTGGACCGCTGAAGAACTCCCTACAGTGTTTAGGAATGTTTTAGAGTAATGCTCAAAACACAGTTGTTACTCTTGCTCGAGAGCAACAAGGGTCTTTTTTGTAAAGAGCATAAACTTACTATCCTTATGTCAATGAAATGATACTTTTTGTCTTATATCTGACAAACATTTATTTTTCATTTTTCTTTTTCCTCATATACACCTATCCCACATAAATTACCCATTCTAATTTATTTGTTCAATGGATGTCATTATTTTGTGTCAGGTCCCTCGATCTTGATGTATCGAGCGACACTAAGACTGATCTAGGACTTATTTTCGAGCAAGATGTATGTCTAGGAGAGCTTCAGGACTTTGGAGAAAATCAAGATTGTGATCCGTCTCCTAACCTATTAAGAATGGTAGAACAAGATGAAAAGAAAATCTTGCCTCACAAAAAGTTAGTAGAAATTGTGAGCCTGGGAGAAGACAATAAAAAGAAAGAGGTGAAGATTGGCACATGCATCACTGCAAAGACAAGACATGATCCGATGGAACTGCTCCTAGAGTTTAAAGATGTCTTTGCGTGGTCCTATCAAGACATGCCTGGATTAAGTACAGACGTGGCGGTACACAAACTCCCCATAAAAGGGGACTGCAAGACAGTCCAACAGAAGCTGCGAAGAATGAGACCCAATGTACTGTTGAAGATAAAAGAAGAGATACATAAACAGTATGACGTTGGGTTTCTTCAAGAGGTTAAATATTCAGAATGGGTGGCCAATATAGTCCATGTTCCATAAAAAGAAGGAAAAGTCTAAATGTGTGTTGATTATCGAGATTTGAATAAAGCCAGTCCAAAGGATAATTTCTCGTTACCTCACATCGACACACTGGTTGATAATACATCAAAACATTCTTTGTTCTCTTTCATGGATGGTTTTTCAAGCTACAACCAGATAAAGATGTACCCAGATGACATGGGAAAAATAACATTTGTAACGCAATGGGGAACATTTTGTTACAAGGTGATGCCCTTTGGACTTAAAAATACAGAGGTAACATATCAACGAGCCATGGTCACCCTGTTTCATGATATGATGCACAAAGGAATTGAGGTGTATGTTAGTGACATGATTACTAAGTCTCAAACTGAAGAAGAGCATGTGGAGGTCTTGAGAAAATTATTCTTGAGATTAAGGAAATACCAATTAAAGCTAAATCCCGCTAAATGTACTTTCGAGGTTGCATCAGGAAAGCTACTGGGTTTTATAGTTAGTGAAAAGGGCATTAGAGTTGATCCAGACAAGGTCAAAGCCATTCAAGACTTACTTCCCCCGCGCACTCAAAAGGAAGTAAGTGGCTTATTGGGAAGATTAAATTACATTGCTCGGTTCATCTCACAATTGATCAAAAAATGTGATCCTATCTTTTGGCTTCTCAAAAAGCACAACCCAAGTGGATGGAATGATAAATGCCAGACAACTTTTTACAAAATCAAGCACTACCTGACAAATGCCCCAGTTTTAATGCCACTTATCCTAAATAAGTCGTTAATACTATACTTAACTGTTTCCAAGAATTTTATGGGATGTGTACTGGGTCAACACGACGACTTGGGAAAGAAAGAGAGGGCGATTTATTATCTCAGCAAGAAATTTACAGAATGTGAAGCAAGATATTCGCCAATCGAAAAATTATGTTGTGCCTTGATCTGTACTACTAGAAGACTAAGGCAGTACATATTGTACCACACGACCTGGTTAATCTCAAGGTTGGATCCTCTTAAATACTTGATGAAGTCAACTACACTGATAGGAAGAATGGCCAGATAGTAGATTCTATTGTCCGAATTTGACTTGGTTTACGTGAGCCAAAAAGTTGTGAAAGAGGGTGCTATAGCAGACTTTCCAGCCAGCCGAGCCCTAGAGGACTATGACCCTCTAAACTGTAACTTCCCAAATAAAGATCTGATGTGTGTCGAGGAAGCTACCTCAGAAAATAGGTATTGAAGATTGAACTTTGATGGCGCCTCCAATGCCGTAGGTAAATGAATTGGGGTAGTATTGGTCTCTCCAGAAGGCGATCACTGCCCTCTTGCTAGTAAGCTTGATTTTCATTGTACAAACAACATAGCAGAATATGAAGCATGCGTCATGGGGATTTAAGCTACCATTGATCGCGAGATTAAATTGTTAAAAGTATATGGGGACTCTATGCTCGTGATTTATCAACTCCGAGTAGAATAGGGGACCGAAGATTCCAAGTTAATAGGTTATCGAAAACTCGTCCAAGACTTGATTAAAGAGTTCTATGAGATAACATTCCACTATCTCCCGTGAGAAGACAACCAAATAGCAGACGCCTTGGCTACTCTGTCTTTATTGATTAAAGTTAACAAGCAGTCTGATTTGAGGCCTATACAAATGAGTATATACCAGTCTCCAACCTATTGGTATAATATTGAGGAAGGTGAGCAAGACGAACATCCTTGGTATCACGACATTTTGTAGTATATAAATAGTCGTGAATACCCAGATCAGGCTACTAAAAATGAAAAGAGGATGCTACAGAGGCCAGCAAGCGAGTATGTCCTAGACGAAGGGATCTTGTACAAAAGAAGAAAATATCAAGTGCTACTGCGATGTGTGGATGTTGTCGAAGCCAAAAAGATCCTTGAAGAGGTCCATTAGGGTGTGTATGGGACACACGCCAATAGTTTAACTATGGCGAAGCAAATTATGAGATTCAGCTACTAGTGGTCCACAATGGAAGGGGACTATATCAACTACGCCAAGAGATGCCACAAGTGTCAAATTTGCGCAAATAAGATTCATGCTCCTCCGTCCTCGCTATATGTCATGAATTCCCCATGGGTATTTTCTACATAGGGCATGGATGTCATCAAGCCTATATCACCGAAAACTTCCAATGGGCATCGGTTTATCTTTTTGGTTATTGACTACTTCACCAAATGGGTAGAAGCAGTCACTTATGCTAATGTCACCAAATCTACAGTTAGCAGATTCTTGAATAAAGAGATTATATATCAGTATGGGATGCCAAAGAGTATCATATCTGACAATGCATTGAACCTGAACAACAAGACCATAGACGAAGTGTACAAACAATTCAAGATACGACATCACAATTTGTCACCATACCGCCCTCATATGAACGAAGCAGTGGAAAAGGCCAACAAGAACATTAAAAGGATTGTTGGAAAGATGATAGAAACTTACAAAGACTGGCATGAGAAGCTACCATTTGCTCTCTATACTTATCGTACATCAGTCAAAACCTCTACCAGGGCAACACCTTTTTTATTGGTTTATGGGATGGAAGCGGTACTTCCTATCGAGGTCGAGATACCTTCCCTCTAAATTTTATCGAAATTAAAATTAGATCAAGTAGAATGGATCCAAGACAGATATGACCAACTGGCTTTGATTGAGGAAAAAGACTAAAAGCCATCCAACATGGTCAAATGTACCAAAAGAGGATGATGCGAGCTTATAACAAGAAGGTTCGCCCATGGGTATTCCAGGAAGGGGATCTAGTACTGAAAAAGATCCTACCTACTCAGAGAGATTCTCGAGGAATATGGATACCAAATTTTGAAGGACCTTACGTGGTGAAAAAGGCCTTTTCCAGAGGAGCTTTGATCTTGGCTGAAATGGATGGTGAAGATCTACCAAGCCCTGTAAATTCTGATTCAGTCAAGAAGTATTTTACTTGAAAAAAGAAAAAAACAAACACAAAAGGCAAAAAAATAGCAAAAAGAACAAAATTTAAAAAACAAACAAAAAATCAAAAAAAGAAAGACAAAAAATAAACAATAAAGTGATAAGACGAAAGGGCGCTTTGAGAGAAAAAAGAGAAGAAAAGAAAAAAGAGGGTTCAAGATGAAAACTCGCAAAGGTCGTCTTGAGACCAAAGGAGGTTTTGAGTTGATAACCCAAAAAGGGCGGCTTAAATTTTGATCAAAAGGGGAAAAGGCATACGGTGACCAGTTCCCCCGAAAACTTGTGTGTAGGAGGGAATTTCACATCTTAGCATATCTGCAAAGCCCTCAAGGTCTCCTAAACACATATTTGGAACAAAAAGGTTCTTGGCAAGCTGATCCAACGAGGCTCACTCGTTTGATATTTGGGGCACCTAATTTTGTTTTTTTGCTTTATTCCCTTTCAATGTTTGCCATGTCACACCCCGAAAACCAGTCTAGTCAAAATTAGGTTCTAACGATAAGAAATTTTGTGTCGGTTATGCCCGAATGATGTAATTGCTCGATCTTGTAACCAAATTTGAAGTAATAAAAGTTATTTGGGCTTAATTGAAGTTATGGGACCTTTTTATAAAGAATGAAAGTTAGGGGTTTCATTGAAACTGCTAAAAATGCCGAATCTGGGCAAGGCGTATAGATACGGCTGTACCTGTATCGATACGACCTAACTATTTTTAACTAACTTACCCAATTTAGTCTAGCCGTATCGATACGGCCATAAGGTGTATCGATACGGGTCCTTGTCCAAATTGATTTAGAGGCCAAATTGAAAAGATTTGAAGTAGGGGGTGACTCACCTACTTGCTTGTCACCCCTCCATGTGAGAATACTCTGAAAAAGATGACAATTGGTCATCAATTGCCAAAAGATGAAAAGATTGAAAAGTGTATTAATTAATGGGTTAAGAAAATCCTTGCCTAAGGGAAATCTTCCCATTGGTTATAAGGAAGGTGAGAAAATGATTAAAGAGTTTTAAATGGTCTGGAAATGAACAAAGAAAGCCCCTTCCTTTGTTTTGCCTTTACCGAAGCAAAATCTCACCCTTGTCCTAAAACAAGCATACACCTCCATTATCATCTTCCTCCTCAAGCTTAAGCAAGCATCTCGATCCAATCCTCAACCTGTTTTTGAATTTGATACACCGTTTGAAAGCCTACAACTTGCTCAAGAAGTGGAGAAAGACCCCTCGTCATCTCCTACGAAAGCTAGGTACAAAGAAGTTGTAATCTGAGAGCCTTGAAAGCATCGGAATTGAGGTAAGTTTAGTTGTGTATCGGGATTGGCTATGTGCCATCCCGGTTGCATTTGAATTGTATTTATGATTGTGTATTCATTTGGATAGCTCAAGTAGAGCTTACAAGGTATGAATCTCATGTGGTAAGTGTGGTAAGATCACTCTATAGTTTTCGTTGCATTTTGATGTCTTATGAATCATCTGTCATATGATATATGTGAAAATGTTCAAGTTAACATTTGATATCCATAGGAATTATTATGATGCTTGAAATGTTATGATATGTGAACTGGAGCCAAGGCTCAAATGTAATCCGTTATGATAAGGCCTAAGGACACAAAAGGTAAGTTTTATGATGAACTATGCAACCTTGGACACTTGTGGACATTGGATACAATTGGCATGCCATAGGATTATTTGAGCTCACTAAGTAAGGGATTGGGCTACAGCCTATATGTGGGGAGAAAAGGTTAGATTGTGTAACGGATTCCGGGGCTAAGACCTATTTTCGATATGTGTGGCGTACAGGGGAATTCACGTATCCATTAGTTACTATGTCCAAGGAAATGTTATGTATCTATGCTTTGCATGCGACATATGAAAATATAACAATTGGCCTTGAATATGATCGATATATGATTAATGGTGTACTTATGTCATTCAAGCATGTTTATAAGTCTTTTATGCCAAATAAGAACTTGGTTGCATTTGTTATAACTACCTCACTAGGCTATGTAAGCCTAACATGTGTGTGTCTCATGCATTTCAGGACCTTTAAGCAATCCGAACCTCGATTGTGTTATTGAAGTTGCAAGTCACTCCCACCAATTCCATGTATGCTTACGTTTTGCTTCGAACTCCTAGAAAGGTGGCATAAGGCTCAGACATGTTACATTTGCCTATTTTGATATATGTGTATTAGCCTAATAGTTCCTAGGTGTTAAATGTGAAATATAGTGTATTTGTGAACTAGTAAACTAGTTAACTTTGGCCTAAAGGTACTAAAAGGTGAAAATGGGGTAAACGGATTCGAGTCGCTCTAAAATTTTGAATGCTACTAGAATTATAGATTAATATCTTGCTGGTAAAATTTCATGGCATTTGGACATCGTTCAATAGGTTAAATTAATTAAAACCAGATAAAATCTGTCATTACAGTACAAGTGTATCGATACAGGTCAAGCCGTATCGATACGGCCCTGTATATTTAGACTTGGTAAAATAAGGCATATCGATATTCTAAGGGGGTGTACCGGTACATATCTTGGTAGTGAGGTTTGGGAAATAAATTGCATCGATACGGCCTTAGGGTGTATCGAAACGGGTCAACCTTGGTCAACGTAGGCTTAGATGCATCGAAACAAGGTCTGCTAAGAAAAAGTCATCCTGTATCGATATGGTCTTAGTGGTATCGATACAGGGCCTTAATCACTCAAAGTCTAAATTGAATTTATTCATAACTATATCGATACGGACCCAAGGTGTATCGATACGGAAGTAGGTAATTCAGCTAAAGGACTTTGAACACAGTTTTGAATAATTTACAAAATGGTCACTAAATATTGTATAGTCTAATTGGATAAGCAAACGACCTCAGTTCGTAATGAAATTTTAAAGTCTAACAATTAGAAAGTTAAACTTTAGATCGATAACATGAATTTTAGATAAGGACCCTTAATTTGTAAAATTTGCAATTTAATCCCTAAGTTCAAAAAGTTTAAAATTGGCCTCAAATTGAGTAAGATATTGTTGAGTGGATCAAAAGATAGTGATATGGACAAGAGGGGGTGAATTGGCTATTTAAAATTTGAGGGAGCAAAAAGGAAATTGAAAAATTAAGGACAAAGGCAACTATAGTAGTTCAAGCTTCTAACAAGCTCTACATCCACTACCTTAGCTCCCACTAAGGATTTTCAACAAAATCCACTAGATTTTCTTCCCCTTTTATAGAGTTAGAAGGTAACCTTTACAATCAGTCAATCTTTCTACCCAAAGATTGACCCAAGAAATCTCTCAATACAAAGAAGAAGTTGGCAATCTAAATGTATCTCTCACAAGATAGATATTGCCCAATTACAATTAAAACACACCCCAAACTCTAAATAAAGATTTATAATGAAAAACTCCAAAGAGTTGGGTACAAAGATATGACTCTATAAGGCACAAAGGTTTGGATTAATGCTTGGATGTTGCTTGATGGTTCAATAATTGTTGCTGGTGCTTTGGAAGCTTGCTTTTATACCCTTGCATTGATTTCTAGCCGTTTGGTGGTTGAGATCATTATTGTAGCCGCTGGGCTCCTTTTTTCGCGCAATAAATGCTCTTGATCAACCATCCATATCGGTACACGAAGGCCCATATCGGTACCTGTCTATAAGAAGAAAGAGCTATTGTGTACAAATAACAGGGTCGTATCGATAGCGGGGAAGCGTATCGGTACAGTCTCAGTGAAAAACAAAGGGGCTTATCGATACGGAACAATCCATATCGATGCAAATTTCTTGCTTGAGCTACTAACTGAACCTGTATCGGTACATCTTAAGGGTGTATCGATACGGGTCCAATGGCATTTTAAAATTGGTCTTTCCCAATAACTAACTCTAACGGCTATAACATTAAATGCTGATATTTTAGAAAATATTTAAAGCGTATCGAAACACCTAGTGGCGTATCGGTACGCAATGCTTAAAACTTAAACCCAATATGAAGGCCGTATCGATACGAAATGAGCCGTATCGAAACAGATGCTCATAGTGGCCAATGTTTCAAAAATTGTATCGATACGCTTAGAGGCGTATCGATACGCCTTGGCGTATTTCAATAGTTTGGCCTTTAAAACACTTAGAAAATTTTAGGGCTTTAAGTTTTTGACTTGGAATCAAGTATGCTTTAAAATATTTGTCAGTTTGGGACACTTTAAAATTTTGTTTGCTTTACAATTAAGTCCTTGAAAAATATTTGTTATATCAAAATCATCAAAGGTTTTACAATCTCCCCCTTTTTGATATAACAAAACCAAAGAAAATTCTTAAGTGTTTTGAAATTACTCTCATTTAGAGTAAGCTAGTTTTTTTATAAAAAAAATTAGCTTATGCACATTCTTCCCCTTTTTGTTAGATCAAAATCAATGATAGTAAAGTATAATTAAAAGCAACATTCTTAGCATAATTCAAAGCATAATCTAAGCATAGGTTCATAATCATTAAGACAACATAATCCAAATCCAAACAAAGCTATAACATAAAGCATAGGTTCATAGGTGCATAAAAGGAAAAGTCTAATATGATATGCAATGAAATGAAAGTCTAGGGAGCATCATCTTCGTTCTCGTCTTGATCTTCATCTTCATCATGGGTGTGATTACCCTGAGATTGATGTCATTCTCCATGAAAAGCCGCAAGTGATATGTCCATCGAACCTTGTTGGCTTTCTATAGCTTGAACTTGATCCTCTAAGGAAGTAAATCGAGTATCAATAGCAGCAAACCGTTCGGTCATGGTTGTCCTCAATGAAGTGAATTGCTCATTGAGATAAGCCATGAGAGTGTCCATAGCTTGTGGAGCAATCAGAGCTTGACGGGTGGCTGGAGGAGGAACTTTCAGTGCTTCGGGAATCGCATCGTGTGGAAGCTCGGCAAGACATAACCACTGACCATCAAAATAGTAGAACTTTGAACAAAAAAGAGATCGCTCATCAATAGGATCGGTAAGAGGCTCGGAAAAAATTGGTGAGTAATCAATCTCCAACTGAGTGAACAGGTAACTCAAAGCTGTCCCATAGGTGAAGGATGCAACAAGGGGGTGTGACGATGTTGGATAAGGTAGACTAGCACCGAAAAAATGATTCGAGCAAGATTGGTCTGCTTCTCTTCACGAAAGCATTGAATCCAAAAGTCATCCACTTGGCGAATAATGGAAAACTTTCCACCGTATGGCCGAAACCACCAAGTGATCATGAGATGCAAGAAACGATCATGAGCATCTAGAACAGTAACAGAACCTCCAAGAACATGTCCCAAAGAGTCTTCATCTTCGAACCCAAAGACATCAACAAGAGTTTGAACATCAATCCGAAGTTTCTTCCCCATTAAGAAGGACTCAATAGCAACAACTTTAGTACGATATTGGTTGGGGATACACCAGGCATGGGCAAACAAAATCAAGACAAGATTACGGTACAAAAACCCGGTGATTGACAAAAAAGGCATAAAGTTCCAACGGTGTAAAAGAGGAAGATATTTGAACTTGAAACGTTCAGAATTGAGAAAAGGAATAGATGTTACTCTTTCGCGGCGGATTTTATAATTTTGATACTGCTTGAAATTGTTTAAAGCCGACTGGGTTGCAAAACTCTTTTGATAGATAAGACTGAGATTAGGACGAGCCAAATTATCTTTAGTAGAAGACTTGGCAGCCTCGTTTGTTCGACCTCTTTTACGTGGTGCCATATTGAATTTGAAAAATAAATTAAGGCACAAAACATATGTATGCATAAATCATCAAATTCAATCCAATATGTAATCCAAAATTCAAGGTATTAATGAAAAACTATACAATATAATTTTAGAAAGAAAGAAAAAAATCTAGAAAAACAGGTTTACAAATATACGATATAGTTTTTTAAAAAATTCGAATTTTTGAAAGAAATTTTGGAAATACTTTAAAACCCATATTATTAGTATACTTTTTGTACAAAAAATTAAAACAGTATATTAATCTAAACAAAAATAAAAAAAGAAAAAAAAAGAAAGAGTTTATACCTTGACTTGAGGAAATTGGAAGAATGGATAGATGATAATGCACCAATTTGATAAGAGATCTTAGATTTGGTTTGTTGAACAAAAACCCTCAAAAATTTGTGTGAAAAACTAGAGGATTTGAAGGGTATTTATAGTTGAAAGGGTTAGGGTTTCAGATGAAAATGGTTTATAGACATTAAATTAAAGTTGGATTCTCATTAAAAGCAAATTTAAAGACTCGGCGCCCGCGTGTATACGCCACATGGCGTATCGATACAGGTGTGTCGAAACACAAGGACCTTATCGATACGGACGTACCAGTATCGAAACATGTTCTTGAGACCGTATCGATACATTTAGATACGTATCGAGTGCTAAGAAATGCAATCTGGGTTGAGTCAAGAATGGTGTCTCGATACACTTTAACCTGTTTTGATACGAATAACCCAGAAAATGCATTTTTGGGCCACAAGTTGCTCAAATGTTCAATTTTATTTGAACCGAAATGTATGTAAATGATGAAAGAACATGATAAAGGTTAAGAATAGAAACAAGCTCCCCCTAACTAAAGACATAGATGCATCAAGAGGCACAAATTACATAAACATGACAATCAAATCAAATCAAGCTAATTTCTGGTCTTTTGAGACTCTAAAAGGTCAAGAAAGGTTTGTTAAACCTAACTCTCTCCTAAGGGTCCAAAAACGTTCTTTATCTAATTGTTTAGTAAAAATATCCGCTAATTGGTTCAAGGTATCGACATACTCTAGAACTACGTCATTCTTTATGACATGATCCCTAATGAAATGATGTCTTATTTCTATGTGCTTGGTTTTAGAGTGTTGGATAGGATTCTTAGTGAGACAACTGGCACTAGTATTGTCACACTTAAGGGGTATGGTATCTACTTCAACACCATAGTCTAAGAGTTGTTGCTTCATCCAAAGGACTTGAGCACAACAACTCCCTAAGGATATGTACTCCGCTTCAGTAGTAGATAAGATTACACTGTTTTGTTTCTTAGAGAACCAAGATACGAGCATACTACCTAGGAATTGACATGTTCCAGAGGTACTTTTCCTATCGATCTTACACTCCCATAATCCGCATCTGAATAAGCATGAAGGTTGAAGGAAGAGACTCTAGGATACCAAAGACATAAACTAGGTGTATCTCTAAGGTATCTAAAGATCCTCTTAATGGCTACTAGGTTTGATTCTCTAGGGCTAGCTTGAAACCTAGCACACAAGCAAACACTAACACATGATATCGAGTCTACTTGCGGTAAGGTAAAACAAAGAGCCAATCATTAAACGATAAAGTTTAGAATCGACACACTTACCTCATTCATCTTTGTCAAGCTTAATAGATGAGCTCATTGGAGTTGCTTGAGGCTTTACGTTCTCCAAGCCGAACTTCTTGAGCATATCCTTGATGTACTTAGCTTTATTGATGAAGGTGCCATCATTCCTTTGCTTAATTTGAAGCCCCAAGAAAAATGAGAGCTCCCCCATCATGCTCATCTCGAACACACCTTGCATTAGCTTGGAAAATTCTTGGCAATAAACTTCATTAGTAGAACCAAAAATAATATCATCAACGTATATTTGAACTACTAAGGTGTCATTGCCATATCTTTTAATGAAAAGTGTAGTGTCCACCTTGCATTTTTCAAAGCCTTTTTCAATTAAAAAGTTTGAAAGACTTTCATACCAAGCTCTAGGAGCTTATGTTAAACCATATAAAGATTTGGTCAATTTAAAAACATGGTTTTAAAATTTTGGATCTTCAAAACCCGGTGGTTGTTTAACATACACTTCTTCATTAATAAAACCATTTAAAAAGCACTTTTAACATCCATTTGAAAAAACTTGAAATCATGAAAGCATGCAAATGCAAGAACCATCCTAATGCACTTTCAACATACACTCCTAACTCTTTTAGTTTTAGATTGCTTTTGAAAACTTCTTTGTTTGGGGTTAAAAGTCTTTCTCTTTACATATTGGGTTTTTGAAGAACTACCCTTTTCAAAAGTAATTTTCCCAATAGTAAGAGAAGTTTTAAGATTATCCACCCCATTTTTGTGATAATCTTGGAAATTGGAAAGAAGTTTTTCTAAATCGTGATTTTTTTTGAGCTCATTTGAAAGATTTAGCAAATATAAAACTTTCTTTTCCAATTCAAAATTGGTTTTTGAAAGAAGCCCATTTTGAAATTTTAAATCGGAAATATTTTTCTTGTTTTTCAAAATAGACTCTTTGTATTTTTCTACCAATTCATCGTAAACATCTTGTAGCTCATCATAAGCATCATATAATTTATCATAAGTAAAAGATGATGAGTTAGGGTTTACCATTGGTTCCTCCTCAAGGGCCATGAGGCAAAGGTTGGCCACTTCATGCTCCTCATCCTCGGATGACTCCTCATCCTCGGATGACTCCTCATCACTCCAAGTTGCCAATTGAGCTTTGAAATTCTTTTTCTTCCCGAAGCTCTTCTTCTTTAGTTGAGGGCAATCGGTGCGAATGTGGCTGGGCTTCTTGCACTCATAACAAATGAGTTGGTCCTTATCTTCTTCTTTGCTCTTGTTCTTGAACTCCCCTCTTCTATTGAATTTTCTTCCACGGTTGGACTTCATGAATTGGGTAAACTGTTTGGCCAACATGGCCATCTCTTCGTCTTCATCTTCGCTTGAATCGCTCTCCTCAAATGAATCTTTGAGAGCAATTCCAAGATTCTTCTTGTACACCTCATTCTTCTCTACTCTTTTCTCTTCTCTTTTCTTTTCTTCTTCCCTTCCTTGCTTCATGATCTCATGAGTAAGAAGAGATCCTACTAATTCATCGAGCTTCAACGTCTTCAAGTTCTTTACCTCGATGATAGTGGTTCTCTTCCCATCCCATGATTCAAGAAAAGGGTAGAGTAGTTTCCGGACAAGTTTCTCTTCGGGAATGATCTCACCGAAGCCCTTGAGACCATTTACAATAATCGAGAACCAGTCAAACATCTTGGAGATACTTTCTTCTAGCTCCATCTTGAAGTTCTCATAGCTTAGATTGAGGATCCCGATCTTGGTCTCCTTCACGTAATTGGTGCCCTCGTAAGTGGTCTCTAACTTGTCCCACACATCCTTTGCACTTGTGCACGAAGACATCTTGGCATACATGTCGGGACTGAGTGCACAAAACAAGATGTGTAGGGCTTTATCGTTGATTTGGAGTCTTCTCCGATCATTATCGGTCATCTCCACCCTTGTCTTCGAAACAAGTCTTCTTTCATCATCTATTTTCATCGAAATAGCCGGTCCATCTTCTACTACATCCCAAAGGACATAGTCGGTGGATTTGAAGAAGAGTCTCATCCGGTTCTTCCAATAGGGATAGTTATCCCCATTGAAATAAGGTGGCTTTGTGATTGATTGTGACTCGTATAGATTTTTCCCGGAGGTAAAAGCCATGGCAATGAATGGATAGATGATCAACACTCTTCAAGGATCGCCTATTGTGGATGTTAAGCCTTCAAAGAGTTAGGCTCTGATTACAATTGTTGAGTGGATCAAAAGATAGTTATATGGCCAAGAGGGGGTGAATTGGCTATTTAAAATTTGAGGAAGCAAAAAAGAAATTGAAAAATTAAGGAAAAAGGCAATTATAGTGGTTCAAGTTTCTAAGAAGCTCTACATCCACTACCTTACCTCCCACTAAGGATTTTCAATAAAATCCACTAGATTTTCTTCCTCTTTTCTAGGATTAGGAGGTAACCTTTACAATCGGTCAATCTTTCTACCCAAAGATTAACCCAAGAAATCTCTCAATACAAAGAAGAAATTGGCAATCTAAATGTATCTCTCACAAGATGGATATTGCCCAATTACAATCAAAACACACCCCAAACTCTAAATAAAGATTTACAATAAAAAATTCTAAAGAGTTGGGTACAAAGATATGACTCTATAAGGCACAAAGGTTTGGATCAATGCTTGGATGTTGCTTGATGGTTTAATAATTGTTGTTGGTGCTTTGGAGGCTTGCTTTTATACCCATTGCATTGATTTCTAGCCGTTTGGGTGGTTGAGATCATTATTGTAGCTATTGGGCTCCATTTTTCGCGTAATAAATGCTCTTGATCAACCATCCGTATCGGTACACGAAGGCCCATATCGGTACCTGTCTATAAGAAGAAAGAGCTGTTGTGTACAAAATAACAGGGTCATATCGATATGCGGGGAAGCGTATCGGTACGGTCTCAGTGAAAAACAACGGGGCGTATCGATACAGAACAATCCGTATCGATGCAATTTTCTTGCTTGAGCTGCTGATTGAACATGTATCGGTACATCTTGAGGGTGTATCGATATGGGTCCAACAACATTTTAAAATTGGTCTTTCCCAATAATTGACTCTAACGGCTATAACATTAATTGTTTATATTTTAGAAAATCTTTAAAGCGTATCGAAACACCTAGTGGCGTATCGGTACGCAATACTTACAACTTAAACCCAATATGAAGGCCGTATCGATACAGAATGAGCCGTATCGAAATGGATGTTCACAGTGGCCAATGTTTCAAAAATTGTATCAATACGCTTAGAGGCGTATCGATACGCCTGGGCGTATTTCAATAGTTTGGCCTTTAAAACACTTAGAAAAATTTAGGGCTTTAAGTTTTTGACTTAGAATCAAATATGCTTTAAAATATTTGTCAGTTTGGGATACTTTATAAAATTTTTTGCTTTACAATTAAGTCCTTGAAAAATATTTGTTATATCAAAATCATCAAAGGTTTTACAGATATTAATAAGCTAGTTTGATAAGTCTTAAAAGAATAATAAGACATTCCGAATAAGATTCCAATCTCTGAATAAGATATTAATAGGTTTTCATGTAGCACATTCCGATCTGGCTCTCTACTAGGCCGAGAAAGGGGTGTTATATGCCATCTAAAAATAAGAACCTTACTCTCAATAAATTCTTCATTCCATCTTATGCCTTTGTTTACATGAGTATTGTACATTGACATAACAATCAGTGAGCTAACAATTTCATAAATATGAAAAGATCTGTTTACATTGCTTTTGAAAGATTCCTAAAAGTACAGGGACCAAAGGCAATCCTGACTGAAAAAAGACATTTCCATGGGTAAAAGGCTCAAGAAAAAGAGATATTTCCTTTAGTCGTACACCGAGGAGACAACTATGAAATGAGGGGCAATGAATCCTTTTGTAATCCGATCATATCTGAAGGAAATAAGGTCTGGTGACTCAAACTAAACAAAGTTCGAACAACCAATGATGTCAGTTTCAGGGCAGATACAGATGCTCAAGCCGACTCCAACATCCAAACATTTTTGAATGGCATTTTGCATGCATACTAGAATCATTTATGCATTTATTAGACAAGTTTAAGACATCATCATTTGACTCATACTAATCATAACATCCTAAATGTGTCTGCAAAAAAGTTTTTACAGATCTTTTCTTTCTGACAAGTGGTAGAACAGATTAACTCAACATCAAACAGACAAAATCACAAGTTCATCTCCATGAAGTTGTTGTGGAATGAGCATGATGGTAAACTCATCTCCCTGAAGTTGTAGTGGAATGAGTACAACAACGAGTGGAGCTCACTGAAGTTGTAGCAGAATGAATACAACCACTAGTTCATCTCCCTTAGAATGCAGTGGAATGAACGTGACACAAACATGTCTCCCTGAATTTGTAGTGGAACAGATAAAGTAAGACCTCGTCTCCCTAAAAATGCAGCATAATGAGCATGGTTCCAAATTCATCTCTCTGAGGATGCAGTAGAATGAGTACATCAATAAGTTCATCTCCCTAAGGATGCAGCGGAATGGACATCGAAAGTCATCTCCCTAGATTTGCAGTGGAACAGACAACGCTACAATAAACTTATCTCCCTAAATTTGCAGCAAAATGAGTATAACAACAATTCATCTCCCTGAGGATGTAGTGGAATGAATACACTAGCAAGTTTATCTAGCTGAAATTGCAGCAGAATAAACACAACAATAGATCATGTCTCCTTGAAAATGCAATGGAACAGATCACCTAGTTCACCTTTCCAAAAGAAAAAGATCAAAGACAAGACACCGCATGGGGTGGAGCCGAACCAGACTGGACATAATTGGTTCACCTTTTATCTTTACCCTATTGCCGTTACACAACAATGAGCAAAGAGGGGCTGTTGTAGTGACTCAATTCTGTCCAGGCCTATTACATATATATTATACAATCTATAACCATTTTAAATAACCCAAAAACCTAATTAAAACCTAGGCCCATATTTGACCCATTTCCAAAAAAACCCTAACATCCTAAACCTAAACTAAACTCTAGCTACACTCAGCCACCGCCGCCACTATGTTAACCTAGCTGTCGCCGCCACCCAAGCCACACTGTCGCCGTCTCACCAGCTCCTAGCTGCTGCTGACATCTAAAATAAACACAAATAATTATCCCTAATCCACAGCCCTAGCCTCCCTTAAAACCTCTAACCCTCATCTGATTACTGCCACCACCGCCCAAAATCGAAACCACAAATCACCATCTGCCATCACCTTTCCAAATCATCCTAAATTGAAGCCCTATATAAGGGCTTCGACCTAAAAAACAAAAAAAAACTGGATTTAGGGAGATCAAAAAAAAGAACCAAAAAATATAGATCGAGGCAAAAAGGGGGAAAACAGATTAACAAAGGTAAAAAATCATCATAATTCTTCGAATTTTCTCAGATCTACATAACTAGGATGGGATTTAGGAAAAACAAACCTTAGATCCAACCTTAAGAGCCAAAACTAAATCAAACTGACCCTTCGCATGAACTCCATCCACAGTTTGCGGCAGTTCTCTGTCGCCAGCGAACGTCGGCCTACGACGGAGATGGCGATCGGCTTTTGGGTGAAGGGAAGAGTGGTTGAGAGCATTTTAGGTTTTTTTTTTGCTATATCAGATGGATAAATGAATTTTTTTGGGGGAAATGGATATTTAAACCCTTTCCAAAACGACGCCATTTTGGCCTTGGTGTAATCCGCGCAGTGACCCGACCCGGGTGAAGGACCCGCGCATTTCTAATGAATGGACAAATTATAGATTTAGTCCCTCCGCCTTTGTATCCTTATAAATATGCATTTAAGTTTTGTTTTGTTTCATTTTAGTCACCGTTCTTTCCTTTCTTTGGTTATTATATTATATTTATATTATTATTAATTAATTAACACCTTATTATTATTATTATTATTACTGTTATAATATACTATACTATTATATTATAATACACTATTATTGTTATTATTACTAACATAATTTATTTATTGTATATTAGTACATATATCTTACATTCAATCTTTTCAAATCGAATTTTGAGTTAAAGCGATTTTCTTCATTAGGGATTATTGTGAAAAACGTCTATCGAAAGTAAGGGTGCCACTTTCTATTAGTTTTTATTACAAAATACAATTTTTAATTCTAAATTATAATTTTCAAAATAAATTTCCTTTATTCGAGAATCTAACAAAAATTATGCCTCAGGTGTAGGTGTGTAAATTCTTTTCATACAAATAAATATTCTTTTAAATATTTTAAGGGATCACAAATTTTAAATTAAATTTGAATTCTTAATTTCCATCATTTAGACAAGATGTAATCGACCAAGTACTAATTTTGGGCGTTGTGGGGTGCTCATCCTTCCTCACACGTAACTGACTCCCGAACATGTTTTTCTAGTTTTGCAGACCAAAACTCGTTGTTTTAATAAAATGACACAAAAACAAGTTTTTATTAAAATAGTCGGGTTTTTAGGTGATCCAATCTCACCTAAATTAAAAAAGATTCATGGAGACTCTATCTCAAACATTTTTTCGCAGGCGGGACCGTTGTTACAATTATTATTATTATTATTATTATTATTATTATTATTATTATTATTATTATTATTATTATTATTATGCACTAGCGGTAGAGAACTTTTTGTTTTCACAAGTGTCCTGATTTTAGGTGTTAGAGATTTAGTTTAGGGTTTATAGTTTATGGATATATGTTTATGTGCTTAGTATTTAGGGATTGTAGTTAGAATTTAAGGTTTAAGGGTTAGAATTTAGGGTTTAAGGGTTAAAACCTAAATACCTAACATGTTATCCTAAAACCCTCACCTCTAACTATAAATTCTAACCACAATCCATCAATTTTTAAACCCATAGACCCTAAACTAAATTCTTAAACTTAAAATTAAAGCGCTTATGAAAATAAAAGGTTTCCACCGCCAATACATAACATAATTCTCGTTATCCCGCATCGTTGTTGTTGTTATTGTTACTATTATTATAATGTGTGACAATGGGTGATTCTGGACAGACGTTATAGGAACAATTACATCTAATCTTAAAATTAGTTAAATTAAATATTTTGAAGGAAAAATAAAAAATTAGTTATAAAATAGTGATAAAGCACATGCAAAAAAGTAAAATGATATTGTATAAAATTTCTAAAATCTTTGAATTGCCTGTGTATGGCTGAGATCACTTTGATTCGGTTGGATTTTTAAAAAAAGAAAATTAACCGTTTGTAATAATTCGATATGGTTTGGTTGGATCTCGACTTTTTCATATTAATTGTTAATTAATTAAATCCATAATCGTGTTCGGCATGGTCAATGTGTCTTTAACTCGTTTCCTGCCGACTTGGTCGGTTGTCTAACTTTTTAATTGAGTTTTCATTTGAAGGGATTAAGGTAGCAAGTACTTCCTTCTGGCTGCATTACTTTAAAGAGTTATTTAATTGATAAGATGAGAACTTCTGGAATCTCTGATAAATTCCTTGAATTTTACTTATTAAAAAAATAAAGTTTTAAGTTTGTTATTCGGGATTTGACTGGTTGACTAAATTGTTTATTTTAGTTTCCTCATTTCTTTTAATTTATGTTTTTTAAACTTACTAAAAACACTTCATTCCTTCCTCTAAAATTTAGGTAGGATCATAATTAGAGAGAATTTGTCAAAAAAATTTATATTATTCCGGTTTTTTGTATTTATTTGATTTATCCTCGAATGTAAGTATGAGATACCATTTTTTAATGTGTATACTTAAATATTTGTTATGTAAACATGTACGTGCATATTTTTTAAAAGAAGTATATTAATTTTTGGTAAACAAAATTACTCTCAAAGCTATAATATCTTCAACTTTTGGTAAAAGAAAACCTCTTCTTTCTCTCTAAAAGTTTTTAACTTAATTTTGTGTCGTTCTCTCACGGGACCACCAGCCGTCAGTGGTCCGGAAAATTTCTCTTTCGAAAAATAAAATTTTCTCTATCTCTGTTAGGCCCTCGTGTTTTTCGGTGGTTGATGATGTCGCCCTTGTGACTTTCTCTCCACTCCTTGTCCTGGGTTTTTGAGGGGAATGGTTCCTGTGTGAAATTTCGGTCCGGTGCTTGCTTGGGTGGTGTGGCTCGCTACAGGGTCGGAGGCTTGACGGCGCCTCTCTTGCTGGTGTTGTTTCCTTCCCTTTGATGTTGGTTTTTGCTTCTCTTTTTAGTTTCGTTGGTTCCCTGTGGAAGTACGCTCGATGTGGCTTTGTCCAGCCTTCAGTGGTCCGGTCGTTGACTCGGCTCTCCGGCTTCGCTCCTTCCCGCCTTCAGCTTTTGTGATTTCAGATCTGACACGTTGTTGCTATTTGGTCTCCTGGTCTGCATCACCATTATCTTTGTCATCCTTCGGTGACCCTCAGAACGACATGCAGACTTGTTGTGGTTGTTGGCATCGTCTTTTTTCAGCTCCAGTCGGCGTTGTGCCCCTATGCTTTCCTCCTCTGTTGTCTTTGTCGTTTTGTGGTTGTTTGTGTTTTATTTTTTTGCTTTACTTTCGTTCTAGCTTTCTTGGTTGTGGCATGTTTCTTGTGCTTGTGTTCTTTTTCGGCGCGTGTTTGTCGTCCGTTTTCCTTGGCTTTTGTGGCCTTTGTGTTTTTTTCTCTTTTGTATCCAATTTTTTAATGCCAGTTGCTTCATTTGTTCAAAAAAAAAATTATACAATAATTAATATATATGAGTTATATTTTAATACATAATTTTTATAAAAAATAAACAATTCTTATTTAAAGTTTAATTTTTTATTCTAAACCTTAAAATTTTAAATTCTAAATTTTATGATCTAAACATATAAATCTTAAATTAATCACATAAATCCTAAATTTAACAAACTTATATAAACATAAATTTATACAACTTGTGTATTACAAATCTTATCAATATATGATGTATTGACTATGCGTGCATGACAAATTTAAATTTAAATTTTTTTAAAAGGTTAGATTTAAATTATAAATTTTATAAAAATTAAAATATAATTTTATTATTGTACTAATTTATAAATTTTATCATTTTTAAAATAATCAATTTATTGTTTTGAAAGGTCAAAATAAATTCATCGTAAGCTAATATATAATTTTATGATTTTTTAAATAAATTTTTTATTATTTTAGGGGACGAAGCCCTAACTCTCTTAACTTCACGCGTTGAATAACATAAATGGCATATCATTAATTATAATATATGAACCCATACATGGCTTACTAGTGGGGTCATAGACCCTTCAAAATATTAAAAATTAAATTATTTTAAGGTAAGATAATAGTAAAATTGTTATTTTTTTCTTAAAATATATTTTTTTATTATTGGCCCTCATAATTTTATAATTTCTTTTAGTATTCTAATATCATTACAAGTTAGTATTTTAATCTGGTTTTATACATGGATAAACGCATGTATATTTATAAATTATGTTGTTTGAACTCAGTCACCTAGGTCAACATCCTACTCTTTACCATTTGGATCTCACAATGGGTTCTAAATTTATTTATTTTTCTCGAGAACTCTCAACAAACAATAAATAATATTGAGTTTCATCACTAAAGTCGTAATTAAATTTCACAAAATAAATAATTGATAAATTAGAAAAAAAATCAATTTTAACCACCGTAATTTAATTTTATAATAAAAGGAAAATAAAATATGCTTCATGAAATTGCTGCAGATTTCCTAAGTAAGGTCAGACGTTCGAATCCTGATGTTGTGTATAGAATAATATGGGTTAGAAGAGTCGTACTTGTTGCGTGATTTAAGTGCAACGCAAATGGTGCAAGTGAACACGTCAAAAGTAATAGTATAAATTAAGATCATCTCCACAAGGATTGGTGAAACTCTGACTTCTAGCTTCTTGCACTGAAAGAGAATAATTTTGAAAGTGATAGATGGAGATAAATCGCAAGTAAAATAAACTAAGTAAACAGAAACAGATAATCGATATGAGAGATTAGGTTGGATTTTCGTGAGTAGTGGTGTGATTGTCGGATGAATTGGTGTGGCTAGTAATTACTGAGGCAAGTAAATTTCTGTGGCAAGTAATTGATGTGGCAAGTAAATTGCCCTTTCAATGTTCAGCGGACTGTTCTTCAATGCCTTCGCGTTATCCTTAACCGAAGACCTGATGATTGTGCAAGCCTTGGTGATACATCCCTGCGTTAACCTTGGGTGGACAACATCGATCTTTTCACTCTTTTTAGCCGTTGAAATTCGTTCATTATTCCTAAGACAAATTAGTTTCCACCAACGGTCGTTTAAATGGAAACCGTATCCACTTGTTTCGTGAATCTAGCTTTCTCGAGCCTAGATAAATAAATGCATTCAAGTTCCTTTTCCCAAGTTTCCTTGAAGCGAAATTAAGAATCAAGAATGGACAAAAACTGAATCTTATTGAATTAAGAACCAAAACCATCCATTCGTCTCTACACACCATAATAACCCAAGCCAAATTAATCTAGTTCATGGATGGGTTAAAAGAGAACACAAATGAATAAAACCTAGACATGAGTGGATCGTATGATACAAGATAAAAAGAAATGGAGAATATGAACTCCTCCAATCTATGCTAATGGCTACGCATGAATCCCTCTTTTCGATTCGATCTCACTTTCCCAATTGACTCCCCTTGATGTGTTGTTGTGATCTCCTTAAATAGATGAGAGGAAAGAGTTCGAATGTGTGTGGAATCCATGAGGATCTAATCTTTATCTCATCTAGATTTTGAATTTGAATATGGGATAATTATCCACTGCGTTTGAACTAATTCTTGGAGATAAGGCTTTATCACGACTTGTCAAGGCGTCATTCAACAAGTCACTAGCTTGCCACGGCATCCTTCGGCAAGTCATCCTGTACAAAATAAAGCAAAAATAGTAGCGATTTCTCCACAAAAACTATCAAAACATAGGGCAAATCCCAATACACAAAGAAACTACGAAGCTATGCATGAATGGCTAAGAATGAAACTAAAATGGGCCTAAGTCTAACAATAATATGAGTACAGGGGTAGAAAATGTAGTACTTTTACACACTTAACACACCCTTAAACTCAAA
Source organism: Hibiscus mutabilis (assembly GCA_019671005.1). Lineage (NCBI taxonomy): Eukaryota > Viridiplantae > Streptophyta > Magnoliopsida > Malvales > Malvaceae > Hibiscus > Hibiscus mutabilis. The sequence goes on along the minus strand of CM033711.1, from coordinate 38,516,398 downwards.
CTATTTCTTGTCCTCAAGCAATGCAGACACTAACAATTACCTGCCAGGGCATTCACCACCAAAAACATGCTTCTTACCTGACTTCAATCCTCAGAACCGTGGAAACAAAGAGTTGATTATCTTTCAATCGTTGGAAAACACAGAAAGTTACTCAAAATTAAACTACAATGCTAGTGAAAATGTGTGTGCGGAGTTGTGTCAAGTCAATCAACAAGATTCCAAAAAAACCTTAGGTTTTATTAGATTACCGAGGCAATTTTTCAGCTAGAGCCAATCAGGCACCTCTAGCGATTTCTTTCTTCTTTTTTTAGGTTAGAGCCAGATGGGCACCAATAGTAATTTTCAATATTCTAATACTAGAGCCAGATGAGTACCTTTTGTAATCGATTATCATTATTTATCATTTTTTTTACTAGAGTCAAATATGCACCTCTAGCACATTTTTCCAATTTTTAATAACCTAAATTTCACTAGGTCTCTTGCAATCAACAAGTCACAAAAGTGTCAATATAAACAATATCATAGCAAAATTTCAAATAAATTCCATGCCAATCCTAAAATCTAAGGTTTTCTCATCTAAGTGTAGTAGCAAAAACTCATCATGGGATATCACAGCAGGTTTCGGCAGTTTTATCAGGCAATTGTCATGGAAAGTAAGATATGCAAACTACATGGGATAGAAAAAACGAATGCAAATGAACATGAGACAAACAAAAACAAACCCCCTAAACTTGAGAGAAACTGTAACACCCCTTTCTCAGTCTGGTAGAGAACCGAGTCGGAAAGTGTTATCAGAAAACATATTCAGAAATCAAAAGCTTAATCGGAGTTAGAAATTCATTTGGAAGATCTTATTAACCATAACGAACTTATTCGTTACTAATCTTATTAGAAATTTAGGTCAATTTAAACTTTTGACCTAAAAGGACTAAATCGAAAGATTTACAAATTAACGATCTTAACCCGAGTTCTTTATTACCAACTTGTAGTTAAACTTACCAATTATTAATCTGTGAAGTTTCGTTACTATCGGATATCGTTAACCTAATCAATTAGTACGTATAGTTATTAGTGATCAATTTGTAAAATGTCCAAATTCTATTTTTATGCATTATAACAGATTTATCTAACACCATATTGATACCCTATGGGCCGTATCGATACACTATGCTTATTTCCATATTTCCAAATTCGAAAGATGTTGACCTCGTACCGATACAGCTAAGACCGTATCGATACTAGTTGACTATGTTGACCCCGTACCAATACGCTATAAGAACGTATCGATACCATTTTTCATCCCTGGTTTCAGTGACCAATTTCTGTACCGATTCACCCCAAACCATATCGATACGCTCTGCTTGACCAATATTGACCAGACCATTTATGCAAGGGTCCTATCGATACGCCATCACCCATATCGATACCCTCTGACCTGTAATGACAGATTTTTACTAGTTTTTATTCGAATTACCCATCCAAACGATATCCAAATTTTACCAGCAAGCTAATAAACAGTAATTCTAATAGCATGTTAGATTTTAGGGTGATTTGAATCCATTTACCTTGTTTTTACCTTTTTGAGCCAATTGTGCAAAGTAACACCATTTTTAGCCATACTAACATGTTATTTAGGGCATTTAAACCTTATACAAAACATAGCCTTTATGCTCATAGCCCAAGCATCAAATTCAACTACTTTAACTACTTTGCCACCATTCTAGGAGTTCATAGGGACAAAACACATTACTCTAAGCTTGTGGTGACTTACCGATCTTCCAACTAATCCCGATCTCAAACTGATAACTTAACCTGAAATGTGGAAGATGAATGCATAGACTTATATAGTCTAAGTGAGATAGCCATAACCATGAATGAACATGATATGCAGCTCGTCATATTTCAATGATAAGTCTAACCATGCTAACAAGGCATGTAATTCAATGTAGCCTAATCATCATGCTCAACATGTAATATGACATTAGTAATCATCATATCAATCAATAGTCAATAACATATCAATAAGTCCACATCGATAATCAATAGCAATAATCAATGATTTCCCTTTGATCAATTTCACGGTATATGGATACACGAATCCCACCTCATCACCAACAATAACATTAGTGGTCCGGTCACATATCATCCCTCCGCATCACCAATTTGACCAATACAATACACATCCATCCACCGCACCAATCATAATGGCCGAAGTCCGATACTCGTACCAATGAGCTCATAAATTCTATGCATGCCAATTGTATCCAATACTTCAATCCCAAGGTTCATAATCAATAATTCGATAGCAATAGTGTTGTCACTAGATTTTCACCTTTGTTTTAATTGTTAATTTAGTATTAGCATATTGTAATTATATGATATTGGTAACATAGTTAGTTGATGTATTAGAGTTATAAAACATAGTATATTAATGTGTTTAGTAGTATTAGAATAGTTTAGGTCACATACAATACGTTACAATGCGTATATTTGTTAGCTTATTAGAATACCGTATATAGCTGTTATATAGGGTACTTAGAATTAATATAGATTGTATATAGTAGTTAATACAATAAAACCAAAAAAAACATAATAAAACACATAGCCCAATTGTAATTAAAAATAAATTAAAGGTCTATTTAATTCAATTTAAAAAAGAATCTATTAGGAAAATACAAAAAATAGTCCAATGTACAAAGCGCCGGTTGGCCCGTTTATAACAAAAAAACTCCCTAATTTTTGTTTTATTCTTTTGCGCAGCCAATGGGAGACCGTTGGATCTGCCTGGAATCCAACGGCGCAGATCGCGCCAGCTGGGGAAGATATAGCGCTTCAGTATCTCAGCCGCACGATCAGGATGCTATCCAATGGCCTAGATTGCTTCGGGGTGTTCAAGCGGATCACAACTAGCGCGTGGCAGCCACACGCGTGACGATTCAGCTCCGGTTGTCTGTTTCATCTTCTCTGACGCGTCGCTCTCTCTGGTCGTTCCTCACCAGCACCGTTCGAATCATCAGAAACATGTAAACAGAGGAACAAGAGGGTTAAATCCAGATTAAAGCCCAAAAATTCAAAGGGAATAAAATCCCTAAATTGGTGCCCTAGCCAAAATCAAGTTGCAATCAGATATTAACAAATATGCAAAAAGGCAATTCAGAAGACTAGAATCCCCAAATCGATGCCATGGCAAGAATCAAGCAAATTAGAGGGGAAGAAATCAGGGATTTAGGCTTAGGATTTTAGGCAATTCTTGTACTATAAATAGAACTGTAAATCATTGTAAACGACATGAACAAATCCACACAAGAATTACACACAACAACTACAGTAAGCATACTAGCATTCGAAAGTTGTAGGAGCAAACAGTTGTAAACGACATTCAAAAGCAATAAAAAGAGCAATTTCTGGTAATTTCTTCCTATCTATTTACTTTCAATTTCAGTATAAATAAAGAAGAAATGAATTTTTTTACCCTTTTTGTGTTCGAAATGTCATCGAAATCTGGAAACGTCGCCGGAATTTGGAAATTTTGGTTGGAATTTGGGAATTTTGGCGCCGGCAATGGCGGATGTTCATCGTGTTCTTCATTTTATGAAGAACACGATGAACTTGGCAGAGAGTTTAAAGAGGGGGCATTTTGATCTGTTTGGGTGAAATATGAAAGAATGAAATCTGTTTGTTATAACAACTATTTATAGTGACCCATTTGACCCGACCAGAAACTGGCTATAACTAGCGCCCTTCTTTCCCGGATCTCAGGCCGCAGCTCATCAGTTTTTAATTGTTTCAATTTCGTCCTTTTTCCTTTCAATTCAACACTAAAATTTTAATTTTTTTGAATTAACCCCCACATTTTGGTTTTCTTTCGAATTAGTCCTTGACTCAAATTTCTTTAAAAAATATAAAATCCTTTTCTTAATTTAATTTTAAGTAAGTGCTTAGTTATTCATTTAATTAATTATTTCTTTTGTGCCTTTTATGTATATATATTTTTATGTATGTAAAACCTTAGGATTAGGGACTTAAAACTTAGATTAGAGACATGTATGTTGTAAAATATTCTTCGTTTTTCAATAAAAAACACTTAGTTATATTATAACTATAATAGTTAAAATGAATGTAGATGTTTCTTTAGGTGTTAATTACTGATTAAATTTTAATAAAAAACTTAAACGCATCTAATTTTCCTGTTTATTTGTTTAAAAAGTGAAAACTTAATTAATGCGGCGTCTTATCAAACGAGAATGACGGGCTAGCGCCAGGAGTGTTGGCAGTGATTAAAGCTCATTTCCCGGGCGATAAGGCCGATAAAATAGATTTACATTCATTTTTTGGACAAATAAAAATGAAATTTTGTGAACTTGCAAATTCCAGTTTTAAAAATACTTTTTGAAATCAATTAAGGTACCAATTTTTGGGCGTTGTGGGGGTGTTAATCATTCCCCACACGTAATCGACCCCGGAACCTATTTTCTCATATTTTTGTGGAACAAAATGTAATTTTGATAAATAAAACGTTTTATCAAAATACCCTTGTTTTAAAAGTGATCCAATCACACTTTTTTCAGAAAATATTGGTGGCGACTCCGTGATTTTATAATGTTTTCCAAGACGTCAAAACTTTCCTAAAAAGGGCTATGACAACTTGGCGACTCTACTGGGGAAATTTTGTTTTAAAAAAAACAAAAGAGGGTCAGGCCACAAATTGTTTTCAAAATGTTTTTAGAAAAAGAATTTGCAAGTTCACAAAGGTTTCAACTTATTTGTCCGCTTAATGAATGTAATTTTATTTTACGCATTTAAAAAATGTTGCAAAAAGCTCTATTCCCGAGCTCTACCCAATTGTTAAGTGAGGGGAAAATGCTTCGCTCATGTAAGAATATTGATTTTCCGTATGAGCCTAGTAAGTACCTTCGGGATTCATATGCCTCATGTCTTCATAAGGATACTGATTTTAAGAGAAGACATAGGAAGTGCGTCCTCCTGAGTTGAACTTGGTTCGTTTGAAGCCTTGTAATGGGTAAGAACCAAGGGCCTTGCTACCCTTAGTAGGGGACAGTAAGGACAGCTCAGGTACCCTTTTAAAATTCAACCATTTGAGAACTTAGAGCCCACCCCAATAGAGCCATGCGAAAAACTTAGGGTTTTAGGTAATAAAGGGAGACATGTCTTGGAGTATTGGAATGTGCTGCCCATAATTGTTTGTGATTATTCTGTGTTTTCTTGTTTCTAATCTTTCTTCCTTTTGTTTTGTTGTTTTGCATAACCATCATTACGTATTTAGAAGGGGTTGATTCTCGAAATCATTGCTCAACTTTAAAAAGCTCTTGTTATGGATGGGAGAATTTTGAACAGTGAAGACGAGAATGCAAAGGTCTGACATTGGTCCGAGGTGAATCAGCGAACATTTAGAGACAATCTAGTAGCTGATCATGAGACAGAGACTTCGGAATATGCCCACATCAGCATCAAACAGAACAATGTGCAAGAATTGCAGGAAATTTGGGAGCACTTTGATTATGAGACCAAGCAATTGTTTTCATGAAGTCTATGGTGACATAGCCTACCTCTTGTACGTGAAGGTCGATGAGCAATTACTGAAATTCTTGGTTCAATTCTGGAATCCGGGATACTGTTGCTTCACTTTTAATAAAGAAGACATGATGCCTATATTTGAGGAGTACTTAGCCCTTTTCAACCTGTGCAAAGTAAAGAAGAACTGGGTTTATGCCAAGCCACCTAAAACCAAAAACCCACATGCAAAGCTTCAGGCATTTGCTGGTATGAGTGATGATTGGGTAAAAGGGTTGATGCAAAAGAGAGGAGGCACCTTTAATTTCCCTTGGTCAAGCATTAGAAGCATAATTTCAATCCACCCTAACATGGAGAAGAGAGTTGATCTCCTAGCCATTGCAATCTATGGTTTAGTCATCTTTCTGAGGGTTTTGGGAAATATTGACGTGGCGTTACTTGACTTCCTTGAACAACTAAAGAGAGGAGTCAATCCGGTACTAACCGATACTTGCAGAAACTTTCATTTCTCTCAATGCCTGTCGAAAAGTTAAAGGTGTTCATTTTGGAGGATGTACACTACTTCTACAAGTTTTATCAAATGTGTTTTCCCCAAACTTCTCACCTCTTCGGGAATTTTTGGCAAAGGAGTGGCCTGTTGTTAAGAAGAGCAAATGGATTGATATATTCAGGGATCGTCGTGACAAAGATATCAGATGGAGAGTTCCTTGGATGGGTCACACCAAAGTCCTATACAAATGTTGAGATTTCAACTTCCTAATGTTGCTAGGTTTGTGGGGAGGAATTGGATGTGCCCCTTTGCTAGTATCTCGTCAGTATGGGTCTCGGCAGTTCATCCCATTCACTACTGGTCTTGGCTCTTCGGAATTCGAGTTCCAAGGTGAGTTCAGACAGAAGGTTCAGACAATCAGCAATGCATGGAACCATTGTTATCACATGAAGCTAGAATCTGATAGTCACTGAATGTACACCTCGGACTATGACATTTGAAGGCATACGAGAATGAATGACAAAGTCATAGCACCTACATCTGGGCAAGCTAAGTCTCTAGAGGAACACTTAAAAGTAGTCCCTACAGAAGCTGACATCTTGAGAGAAGAATTAAGAAGGGCTAAGCTGGAGATAGAAGCTTTGCAAGAGCAGAACCAAAGAGATAAGTTCGAGTTAGGCTTCACTGTTGAAAGGTACAAAAGGGAAACAAAACGAATAGTAAAGTTGTATGAAGACCTAGAAAAGAAGTTCAAGATCCAAAGGGTCGACTACCTCAAGCTTCAGACTATTGTTAAGAATGCTGATTTGAGAAAAACACCCGAACAGTGGAAGCTAGAGATTAAACATGCTGTAGGGAAAGAAAAGGAGCGAGGAAGGCGTGAGGTTGAGAAATGCAAATGAGCCCTTGCGAAAGAAGAGTGAGCTGGCAACTGAGAATGGAATGGCAAACGGGTCCATGAAAGTGATAAAGAAAGCGTGGCCGCATGGAAGAGGAAAGCCCACGACAACAAGATTCGCTTATTTGAGTTGCAGAAGGCATATGACCAGTGTAGCGATGTCCCTTGTTTCTTTATCGCTAAAAAACGATGGGTTTTCGAAGTGTTTGAAAAGGTGTTTGTGATTCTTTTGGATATAAAATATTTATTTCGTGGGGTTTTAAAAACCGCATTTTAAAAAAATAGAGTCGCCACCGGCCACTTAGGTAGGCCGGACACCATAAAACCAGAGATTCGAAAAAAATATTGGGTTCGAGAGTCGGTTACGGATGGGGAAAGATTAGCACCCCCACACCGCCCAAAATTGGTACTTTAATAATTACCGCTTTATTAATATTGGATTTTCAAGATTAAAGTGACAATTATTTTAAAATTCGGTCATAATTGCGAATAAATTTTAAGGGCCCCGTTATCCGAGAGTAAACGCCCAACCACTATTACTACGCCTGATACTGGCCCCGTTTACGCTCGGATAAAAGGGCACCGCATTAACAATTTATATACCATATGCAATCTTAGTGACAAAAATATAAGACATAGCAAATAATTTAAAAACAGTAAATATTCACATATCAGAATACTAGTCTAACATAAATGAAATACGTAACTAAAACACACATATACATACCAAGCTTAATATCAGATAAAAGCAAACTTAACATGCCACAATAGCAAGATAGGTATAAATACATATATAGGCAAAAACACATATTTCAAGAAGACATACATAATAGAAATAAAATATATATCAACATATATGGGACAATATATTATACATAAAAGGGGTAAATATGCTAACATGTAACCTAAAAGAAAAGAGAACGTACACACATACAAAAATACAAAATATACCATGTACAAATCAACTAGAACATAATATGCTTAATATGAATAACCGAACAAAAAGGTACATAATCATTAAAAACCTAGCACACATATACATATGAACATAAAAATACAAGGCATATACGAGGGATATATAATAAGACAAGAGACTACATTAACATATACGATTATAATACGAACATGAGTATTTACAAAGAAACAAGACTGAAATGAAAGAAAAATAAAAGTCAGTGGCAGAAATTAAAGAACAATAATATGTAATTTAAGGACGAAATTGCGAAGTAAACGGAACCTAAAAGGATCAAAACTGTAATTGGACCAAGGGGCAGACCCAAAATGAAAAGTTCAAAAACGCGGGATGGTTAAAGGTGTAATTTTACAATTTGAAAACTGATTCGGTGTAATTTAGGGACTGGATTGCAAGATTTTGAAATACAAGAGGGACCAGAGTTGTAAATATACCATGCGACAAGACAAAAGTGAAAATATTGGGAACGCGGGGGGATTTAGCATGTAATTTACCCATTTAACGAAATAATAATAACTATATAAACCCTATTTTTAGGCCGAAACCAATTTTCCTTCATTTCTTTCATTTTCAGTTTTATAACTCAGCCCTTGTTCTTCATTTTCTCTCAACTCTCTCTATAAAACCCAGAATCCGGCGGCCGGCCGCCGTGTTCTCCGCCGTTGGCCGCCGCTAACCGGCGCCGGCGAGCCTCAAAAACCTACCAAAATAACCCCCGTCTCACCCTCGACACGAATCCGAGGTTGGATTCAGAGGATACGCCTCTATTTTCCCTAGATCTAGGAAATATGAAATGAAAAAAACCCATTTTTAAACCCAAAACGAAACTACAAGGGGTCTCCCCCTCCCTTCAGTTCACCGTATCTGGCTTGGGGAAGCCGAAAGGCTTGTCACTGAGGAGGGGAGACTCACAAACGGCGACGGTAAGACCACTTTCTCTTTTTTTACCTCTTTTGTATATGCATGCAAAAATAAAAAAAGGAAACAAGTATTTACCATTGGACTGACTTTTGTATTTCGATTGTAACTTGACTGGTTCGATTACAACTTGTTCTTTTGATTACAACTCTGTTCTTGTCTGTTACCACACTCTTTTTTTTGTTACAACTATTTTCCTTTTACAAAATATTTGTTTCCTACATATATATGCCTGTCTTTGGTTTTGGTACAAGTTGCATAATACTTGTTTTTTCAGATCTGGACTGACAAATTTCTTTCTTGCTGTGTTTGACATGTTCTGAGCGCGGTGGTTGAAGATCGGCATGGTGGCGGTGTGGGGGTTCTGCCAGCGGCCAGACGTGTTCTCGGCCGTTAGATCAGATCTGATCTAACGGTCGAGATGGCTTGAAGGATGAACGGCCCAGATGAAGCCTCGATTTGGTGAAACGGCTCCAGATTGTGCCACGTGTAGCTCAGCAGTCGAGGGGTCAGAGCGCGTGGGGCTCACGCACGCGTGGGATATCAAAGCGTCCGCGCGTGGACTGCACGCGCGCGTGGCACTCGAACGGTCCAGACGTGATGAGCACGCAGCTGGCAGATATTTTGGCTCCTTGGTTGGATCGTGGCCGCTGGATCAGATCTTGATCTAACGGCCCACAGTCACCTGCACACACAGTAACTGTAATTAGATAGGGTTTGGGTTTGGGCCAACTGGGCCTTGTAATTATTTGTAATTGGACTGTAATTTATTTATTTGATTTAATATATATATATTTTTTGGATTTCATTTTATATATCAGCCCAATAATATTAATAATAGTATAATTACAATACCCATACGATAATACAAACGTATATACTTATACAAACATTAATTAATATAACATACTAGCATACGTACATATAATCATACACATAATTAACATAACATCTATATACATTAAACAAATATGCTCGTACTCTATAGATACATACGCGACACACATATACCATTAATACGTATACATACATAGCTTATAATATACATGCACACACCACACCTTATATATATATTAGTAACACTCATGCAAATAATAAGCATATAATATAATAAGTATACATGCAACACTAATATGTATTTACAGGTAAAAATGAGTGATTACAGTTGCCCCTCTTTGCTTGTTCTCATGGAATAGGAAACAAAGCAAAGATTCATAAGCACTCATTTTTATCAGACTTCCCTGTTTGTAGCTTTGGAAAAACGTGTTCTTTTGGACATCTCTGCTCTTCCTTAGCTGAATCTTCGGGCTCGTAAGTTCTTCCTATATAGAGCTTCGTCACCTTCCGATCTTGGAGCTACAGGTTCTTCCTATATAGAACCCTTCGCTCTGAAGCCTCGAGTTATGAGTCCCTCCTATATAGAACTTTTCACTTCGAGACAGTAAAGCTTGGAGTCCTTCCTATATAGAACTCTTTGCCTTCAACGCTGGTTTCTCCTATATAAAACCTTTTGCGCCGCTGATGGATTCTTCCAACTGGGAGTTCCTCCTATATAGAACTGCTAGTCTTCAAACCCTGGAGCCGTCAGTCATTCCTATATAGAACTTTTGGCGTCTGAAATCTCAGAGCTACAGGTTCTTCCTATATAGAACCTTTCACTCTAAGACAGTGAAGCTCGGAGCCTTTCCTATATAAGACTCTTCGCTTTCGACACAACATGTTTCCTATATAACCCTGTGTCATAGGTGAATTCCTTCGACTGGGAGTTCTTCCTATATAGAACTGCGAGTCTTCACCTTGGAGCCGTCGGTCCTTCCTATATAGAACTTTTCGGCGTCTGAAATCTTGGAGTTACGGATTCTTCCTATATAGAATCTTTTACTCTAAGACATTGAAGCTCGGAGCCTTTCCTATATAGAACTCTTCGCTTTCGACACAGCAGGATTTCCTATATAATCGTGTGTGTCATGGGTTAATTTTTTCGACTGGGAGTCCTTCCTATATAGAACTGCTAGTCTTCACCCTGGAGCTGTCAGTCCTTCCTATATAGAACTTTTAGCTTTTGAAGCCTCAGAGCGGGGGATTCTTCCTATATAGAACCTCTTTATGGAGCTTGGAAACATATGCCTTTTGTATGCAAAAACATTGTCTTCTCATTCGAGATTAACACCGCGATGGCCATCGATGTCTCTTTGAATCTGCAGATACCTGTCTGAGATAAAAACAAAATGCTATGACAAATGAATTGACATGCTCCTAATCCTAGTGATGTCTGACTATTCATGATGCATGGGTGTCAATATCTTGGTGGGCTTGTTTTGGTCCTTTTTTGATCTCGTTGTTCACTTTCTCTTTTCTCACGGGTGTCGATACCCCACTTCACTGTCAGGTTCAACCATTCCAACCTTTCTTTTTCTCCATTTACGACTTGGAATTCTAAAGTGCCCATTCGGGTTTTTGCTTTAGAGAGTTTTTTTTGAGGGGTACCTTTCTGGGTTTTCACCCAAGAGATCTCTTTTATTATCTCGCATGCCTTCCTTGAATAGACAGGCGTACGCCATTGGTCATCCTATCCGGTTGTTTTGACGATTTCTGCCTTTCCTATCAATAGCCATTATGTAGGGAACTAGAAGACGGAGTTAATATCATTTTCTTTGATCACCTGCATTTTTAAGGTTAACTCACAGTAATGCTCCGAAGTCTCTTGTTTCACTATAAGCCTATGTTAACTTATTTGACTGAAATTAACAAGAAGGCAAGGAATGGATGCTCAAAAACACGGTTTTATTACGATTAAGGGCTTGGGATATCTTAAAAAAGAAAGGTATGGCACACATGAGAAAGAAGAAAAGTTAAGTATGAAATACAAGATCCCTCATTATCTTCAATATGAATGATACATGATCCTGTCGACCGGCGTAGAATTTTTTTGCCTGAAGCCTCCTCTTTATGATGTTCATGGGGATACCCTTCTCTTCGGATATTCAATTTTTCAGTTTACCCGAGCCGCCCTTTACGGGTTTTCAACTCGGGTCCTCCCTTTGCTTCAAGACGTCCGGTTTTGGGTTTTCGCCCTGAGCTCTCCATTTTTGTTCTCTTTTACATCATTTTTCATTTTTTTTTTCTTTTTTTCATTTTTTTCTTTTTCAAAGATAGTATTTCTTAATGGCATCAGAATTTACGGGATTTTTCAGCTCGTCCCCATCAATTTCTGTTAGGATCAGGGCTCCTTCTGAGAAGGCCTTTTTTACGACGTACGGTCCTTCCCAGTTGGGCATCTACTTTCCTCGAGCATCTTTCTGGATCGGGAGAATTTTCTTGAGCACCAGATCCCCTTCTTTGAATTCTCTTGGGCGCACTTTTTTGTTGTATGCCTGCATCATCCGCTTTTGGTACATCTGACCATGACAAATGGCCTTTAGTCTTTTTTCGTCAATGAGATTTAGCTGGTCGTATCTGGCATGCACCCATCCGGCTTCTTCCAATTTTACTTCATTTAAGACCCAGAGAGACGGGATCTCTACCTCGATGGGGAGTACTGCTTCGGTACCATACACCAAGGAGTAGGGTGTTGCCCCTGTTGACGTGCGAATGGACGTCCTATAGGCGAAAAGGGCAAATGACAACTTCTCATGCCAATCCCTGTAGGTATCCGTAGTCTTCGCTATGATCTTCTTTATGTTCTTGTTTGCTGCTTCCACTGCTCCATTCATTTTAGGACGATAGACTGTGGAATTGTGGTGTGTTATCTTGAATTGAGTGCACACGTCTGTCATCATTTTGTTATTCAGATTGGAAGCGTTGTCGGTGATGACCCTTTCCAGCAATCCGTATTGATAAATAATCTCATTCTTTAAGAACTTACATACTGTAGTCCTTGTGATGTTGGCGTAAGACGCTGCCTCTACCCATTTAGTGAAGTAGTCTATGGCGACCAAAATGAAACGATGTCCATTGGAAGCTTTCGGATGGATCTGCCCGATGACGTCCATGCCACACGCCGTGAAAGGCCACAGAGAATTCATGGTGTGTAAAGGCGATGGGGGTGCGCGAATTTTGTCAGCGTAGATTTGGCATTTGTGGCATTTCCTGGCGTAATCAATGCAATCTTCCTCCATGGTCAACCAGAAATAACCATATCTCATAATTTTCTGGGCTATAGACAGCCCGTTGGCGTGCGTTCCACAGAGCCCGTCATGTACTTCGGCTAAAATATCCTTCGCCTCCGGGCATCCACACATCTCAGCAATGTCTGATCATGACTCCTCCTATATAGGATCTCCCCATCTAGGACATATTTTGTTACCATTTTTCTGAGCGTTTTTCTGTCATTGTCGTTTGCCCCTTCTGGATACTTTCGAAGCTTGACATATTGCAAGATGTCATAGTACCATGGGTTTCCATCAATCTCTTCCTGTACATTGCAACAATGAGCAGGCTTTTCAAACGTCTGCATCTCAATGGGCTTCATTTCTGCCCTGGTGTTTGTTTTAAACATGGATGCCAAGGTTGCCAACGCATCTGCCATCTGATTTTCTTCTCGGGGCAGGTAATTGAAGCTGACCTTTTCGAACTCTTTGGTGAGCTCTTGGATCAATTCGTAATATTTGACCAACTTCGGGTCCCTGGTTTCCCATTCCCCGCGCAATTGGTAAATTACTAAGGATGAATCTCTGAATACTCGAAAGTTCTTTAATCTTTCTTTCAATAGCTGAGTTCAGTCCCATAACGCAAGCTTCGTATTCAGCTATATTGTTTGTGCAGAAGAATTCCAATCTGCTGGTGAAAGGATAATAGACGTCCTCAGGAGAAATTAGCACTGCTCCTATCCCATGTCCGAGGGCGTTAGAGGCTCTATCAAAGTAAAGTTTCCATGATTTATCATCTGAAACCTCTTCTTCGGTTGTAATGCACATCAAGTCTTTGTCTGGGAAATTAAAGTTCAATGCCTTATAGTCATCCGAAGCACGACTAGCTAGGAAATCTGCTACGGCACTCCCCTTTACGGCTTTCTGGTTAACGTATACGATGTCGAATTCGGATAAGAGCATCTGCCATCGGGACATCATTCCCGTTAGTGTTGGCGCTTCCATTAAGAACTTCAATGGATCTAGCTTGGATATCAACCAGGTAGTATGGTACAACATGTACTGTCTAAGCCGCTTGGTAGCCCAAACTAGAGCACAACACAGCTTCTGCACTGGCGGGTACCGCGTTTCGCAATCATTGAATTTCCTGCTTAGGTAATAGATGGCTTGCTCCCTTTTTCTTGACTCATCGGGTTGCCCCAGTACGCATCCCATTGAATTCCCAAAAACTGTCAAGTAGAGAATTAATGGTCGACCAGGTACTGGTGCGACTAAAATTGGAGCATTTTTCAGGTACTTTTTGATCTTTTCTAGGGCTCTTTGACATTCTTCATCCCACACACCATGATTATTCTTTCTAAGAAGTCTGAAGACCGGGTCACATTGGTCGGTTAATTGGGAAATGAAACGAGAGATATAATTCAGCCTCCCCAGGAAACCGCGAACTTCCTTCTGAGTGCTTGGTGGTGAGAGGTCCTGGATGGCTTTCACTTTATCTGGATCAATCTCAATCCCTCTTCTGCTTACCACGAACCCTAGTAGTTTTCCAGAAGTAACGGCGAAGGTACACTTGGCAGGATTGAGCCTCAGTTGGTACTTCCGTAGTCTTTGGAATAATTTTCTCAAGTTTTGTAGGTGCTCTTCCTCTGTTCGGGACTTGGCAATCATATCGTCCACGTATACTTCTATTTCTTTGTGCATCATGTCATGGAAAAGAGTCACCATTGCTCTTTGGTATGTTGCCTCTGCGTTCTTTAGCCTAAACGGCATCACTCGATAACAAAAAGTGCCCCACATGGTTATGAATGTGGTCTTCTCCATGTCGTTAGGGTCCATCTTTATCTGGTTGTACCCTGAGAAGCCGTCCATGAAGGAAAACCATGAATGTCCTGCGGTGTTGTCAACCAGCGTGTCAATATGTGGTAAAGGGAAGTTGTCTTTAGGGCTGGCTCGGTTCAGATCCCTATAATCTACACACATACGAACTTTCCCGTCTTTCTTTGGTACTGGTACAATGTTTGCAACCCATTCGGGGTATTTGGCTACCTCCAAGAATCCCGCATCAAATTGCTTTTTCACTTCTTCTCGGATCTTTAACAACATATCTGGTCTCATTCTCCGAAGTTTTTGCTGTATTGGTTTGCACTCCGATTTTGTTGGCAATTTGTGCACCACTATGTCGGTATTCAACCCTGGCATATCTTGATAAGTCCAGGCGAAAACATCCTTGAATTCCTGAAGTAGGGTTATCAGTTCATGCTTGGTTTTTGAGGAAATCGTCGTTCCTACTTTTATTTCTTTTCTCTCTTCTTGATCCCCAAGTTTACAACTGCTTTCTTCTTGATGGGGCATGATCTGCCTTTCTTCGTTGGCCACCATTCTCTTTAACTCTTCTGGGACCTCACTTTCTATCTCATTATATCCTTCCTCCATTCCCTCCGAGACCTCAGGGCATTCGAAATTCACTCCAGGATTGGATCCGGTATCATTCATATCGTCAATCATGAGCGACCTGCATTAAATGAGAATGAATTGTATTGGGAAAGAGACGGCTTTATATGAAGGGAATGAACATGAAGAATGCATGAATGAAATAAATAAAACTTTGGTCATTTTAGGAAAGTGGGGATATTTTCATTTCAATCAAAAAGTTAACATAGGTGCCCCGTACAAGAGATCCCCATTGTTTACAGGCAAAAACAAAAGGTTTATTCGGGAGCATTACTCTGATCTATTCCTAAAAACTACAGGTAGATCAATGCAGCTCCAGTTATCGAGGGTTTCCCCAGGACGGCAAGGGCGGATGTTGGTCAACATTTTGCTGCCTCGGTCCTTTTCAGCTATCATGTTGATGTACATCCCTTCAAATGATTCACTGAGTATCTCCTCCTGGTTGAGTACTTTATTTTCCTTCGTTGCCTCTCCAGTATCTTGACCTGGCTGGTAGAACCCTCCAGAGACAAAAGTGGTTTTCAAACTAGGAAAGGACATTGGTCTCCACGGAATGTCTTCTCCTTTAGATCTGGCTTTTCTTTGCTCCTCCTTCCTCTTATATTCCTCTTTCTTCTGTTGGACACTTGGTTGGTAACCCAGCCCGAAATGATCCTTCTTGGTTATCATATTCTTGGGTCTCAGGTTTCCTTGTAATTTCTTCCCCAGCCCTTTTCCTATTTTGGCTCCTCGGCCTAAAGTTTCTGCGACGGTCATCTTGGTACAATAAGATAACCTGGGGTATGGGATCCGACTTCCCTCCGAAACGAATGTTGCATTTACTAGTTCCAATGCTCGGAATGAGCATTCTGCAGCATCTTCATCATTTTGAATGTAGGGGGCGTCTGATGTCACTGAAGCAACAAATTCCTGCTCTGCCTCTACTGTGACCAATTTGCCTTCGACTACAAATTTTAATTTCTGATGCAATGATGAGGGGACAACTCCTACGGAGTGGATCCATGGTCTTCCCAACAAGCAGCTATAAGATGGTTTTATGTCCATCACCACAAAATCGATCACATATTCATTTGGTCCGATCAATAAGGGCACTTCAATTTTCCCCATTGTTCCTCTTTGCGTACCATCAAAGGCTCTTACCGAATTGTGGCAGGGCTTTAGGTGCGAACCATCTATTGGCAGTTTTTGCAGGGTCACCATAGGCAAGACATTCAATGCTGACCCGTTGTCGATCAGTACGCCTGGTACTACATACCCTTTGCAGTGGGTAGTGATGTTAAGGGCTTTGGTAGACCCCATTCCTCCCTCAGGGATCTCGTCATCACTGAACGTTATATGATTATAGGCAGTGATATGCCCCATTATCATGTCCAGGTTTGTTACAGAAATGTCCTGGGGCACAAAAGTTTGATTCAACACTTTTAGTAACGTCTCCCGGTGCTTTTCTGAACTCAAGAGTAATTCCAGTACTGTGATCCTGGCCGGTTGCTTTCGTAGTTGTTCCACTACGCTGTACTCGCTATGTCTCAAGAACTTCAGAAATTCTTTGGCCTGGGCCTCAGTTACCGGCTCATTTATCTTTGGGGGAGGTTCTTCTCCAAATATCTGCATAGGGCTAACTACTGTACTCTTCTCCTTATCTTTTTCAGCTGCTTTCAAAGCCTCGGAGGAATAACATCTGCCGCTCCTTGTGAAATGGCCTGCCTCACCAACGTTCACATCGTTCTGGCTTTGTTGGTCTTTCAGCGTAGGCTCTTTTACCTGACCGTGTTCTAGTTTTTCTGGCGTGGTCACATTTACAGCATAATTCCAGGGGGTTTGCCGCATATCTTTGAATGGGAATGGAGATGGTACTGAAATAATGATCTTGGGACTTATCCTGCTGGTTTCTCCCTGGGAGGCACCTGCATTCCCTGGCCTAGGAGAGATGATAAAAGGTTTATCCTTCCCGTATTTAGATTTGGGGCTATCCGTCATGTGTACGTCCGACCCCTTCTTCCCCATGGGCTCCTCGAAGAATTCTATTTGCTTTTCATTCATCAATTGCTGCACCAATTTCTTAAACTCATCGCACTCTTGAATATCATGCCTTTCAGTCTGGTGGAATTCGCAATACACTCCATATCCCTTCTGCCTTGTTATCATGCCTTTGTCGATCACACGAGCCATGCATAACTGTTGGAATACCCACCGTAAAGGAGACTTGATTTCTGACACATCATCCTTAATCCTCCTGGTAAAGTATTCTTCAATAACATTTACCCCTCTGCTCCCATGATTAGGCAGTGGGTTGTTGGCTACACTCGGCTCTTCAAACTTCAATATCCCAGAATCGATTAAGTTCTGCACAAGTTTTTTGAAAGCAAGGCAGTTCTCAGTGGGATGTCCAGAGGTACCGCCGTGATAGTCACAATACGCGTTTGGATTATACCAAGACGGGAAGAGCGGATTGACAGGAGTAACGATGTATGGACGGACCAAGTTTGCATCATACAACTGGGAGTAAAGTTCTGAGTACGAAACAGGTAGGGGAGTGAAAGTTCTTCTCACTTTCTCTTTTCTGGCGATTCTCTCATCTCTTTGATTCGAGTTTTGTGTTTTTCCCACAGGTGCTTGTGGCTGTGAGACTGTGAAGTTCTTTGGGGCGGTATAAGTGCTGGTGGTGTTTATTTCATTTCTCTTATTATACTTCCGAGACCCTTCCCCGCCATCAATTCTACCGCTCTTAATTGCCAGTTCAAGGGACTCCCCAGTCCTGATTAAGTCAGCAAAGCACTGCGTTGTGTTATTAATGAGACGATCAAAGAGTGCCCCTTTCAGAGTATTGACAAATAACGACGTAATTTCATGCTCTGGGATGGGTGGCTGAATTTGGGCAACCACTTCTCTCCACCTTTGGGCATATTGTCGCAGGCTTTCGTTGGACTTCTGCCCCATATTTTCCAACATAATTCTGCTGGGGGTCATATCTGTTACATGCTTGTATTGCTCAATAAATGCTCTTGACAGATCTTTCCATGTCTTAATATTTGCCTTGCTCAACTGGGTGTACCACCGTAACGCCGCTCCAGTTAGACTGTCCTGGAAACAATGGATCAGTAGCTTTTTGTCCTTCTGGTAGGCCGCCATCTTTCGACAGTACATTGTTATGTGTGCGGAAGGACATGTGGTTTCATCGTATTTGTCGAACTCTGGTGTTTTAAATTTTGGCGGTAGGACAAGATCGGATACCAGACTTAAGTCGCTAGCGTCATTTCCTGATTCTTCATTAGATTGTAACGTTTTAAATTTTTCCTCCATGAGGCGAAACCTTTCCTCCCACTTTTTCTCTACCTCAGTCCTGATCCTTTCAATCATGTTCAGGTCCGGCACCTCTTCTTCATAGAGTGCTTTAGCATCGAGGGGTTGAGTTTCAGGTGCCCCTACTTGAAAACTAGATGACATTCCTGTAGGGTCGATATACACCTTTCTAGCCGGATTCGGTGCAGTTGGTTGAACCTTGTAGCGAGCTGGGGTACCCTCTGGCTCTTGAACATTTTCTCCTTCCACTCTTTTTCCAAGACT
The DNA here is from genome assembly GCA_019671005.1 of Hibiscus mutabilis. Taxonomy (NCBI): domain Eukaryota; kingdom Viridiplantae; phylum Streptophyta; class Magnoliopsida; order Malvales; family Malvaceae; genus Hibiscus; species Hibiscus mutabilis. Next base: position 38,497,484 of record CM033711.1, on the reverse strand, counting down.
CTTAGCCAGCAATGCGGCTATGTCGGATACTATAGATGCTTGCGACTGCGCAATCTGATCACTGAGGCTTCTCTGGGCCTCTTCAAGCCTTGTCTCGAGCTCTTTTTGCCCTTTTTCTAGACTGATTATCCTGTCTTCCATGAGCTTGCTTTGTAACTGGGTAAAGTATGGGTGATGAATGATTGCGGGTTAACTACACACAACACCACAATATTCATAATGTTAATATGGTTGCAAGAAAATAGATGTATGTATAATGGTGCGAATGTCATGATGCAATGCAAGAATTATGCTGATAAGGTACTGATTCCGCTGGTAATCACCCTTTTGAACTACTTCCACGGGAATTAAAGGGTCTGGATTACAACAGAGTTCATATTACAAAATAAAGATCCCTAATACAAAAGATCTAATTACAACACAGAGTCCTATAGATAAGCCCTAGCTCTATCTCCTAATTTTCCAATTGCCCTGAGCAGCTTGAGGAACCTGGGAGCTTCTTCCATTTCTGGGACTATGAAAGGTCGGAGTGTTTCAGCCTCAACAGCCAAATCATTCACATGCCTGGCGACTCGCTGTATGTCCACCATCAGGTTTGTGTAATATTGGTCCCTATCCTGTACCATCTGGGCAGCGTCACGCAATCTCTTTTGCCAATAGGTGTCCCCTCCGGCTGCAACCTCCTCGAACACACTAATTCTTTCCTTGTAATCATCAACAGTTGCTTCGAGGGACTCAATTCTTGCTCGTAACACGCCCACTTCACGCTCTCTTTCTTGCAGCTCAGTGAAGCTATTTCTCTGGCAGTACATTCGAAGGGAGTGTTCAACTTCCGCCAACTTTCCTTTTAATTCGCCATTCTGATTTTGGCTTTGCTCCAGACTTTGAATAGTGTCATCGTACAGTTGTTGCATCTCTAACAATCTATTTCGGCTACTTATGGACTTTCTTTTCCATACGGCGACGCTTTCTCTCTCATGATGGATAGCTTGTTTTCCCTTGCTGATTTCTTGCCTGAATATTTCTTTCTCTTGATCAATGGCCTTCTTGGCGGACCGTTTTTCTTCCTCCATAGCCAAACGGCAGCTTTCTATCTCTTTCTCGATCGCTCTCTTGTTGATTTCTCGTTCTTCTTCCACCAAACGGATGCCGTTCATTCTTTCTCTTTCCACAGCTATGAATTGACTCCGGCCAGCCTTCTGTATTTTTGCTTGTAATAGAAGGGCATCTTTTTGATAAAGAGTGTTCTTGTCGCTCAAATATGCATTTAATTTCTTCAACTGCCTAATGATCCCGTCCCGCTCGTCAACCTCTAAGCTTGCCTTATAGAGCTCGCCGCATGTTGAGTTTGTTGGATGTCCATTTTCTTTTAATTTCTTGAGTTCATTCCGTAAGATATCAGCTTCAGACGGTACCACCCTTGTAAGCTCTTGAGTGACACTATTGGTCCTTGATCGAGATCGGGAATCATATCGTTTTACCCTCAAACGCCTCCAAAGATCGTAGTCCGGGGTGGTCATGTACTCGGTGTCTCCTTCCACCCTAATCTGGTAACAATGGTCCCAAGCCCTCATGATAGTCCGAACTTTCTCTTTGAACTCCCTTTAAAAAGAAATTCAGTTCGCTTAACCCGACGGTGTTGGGAATGAACTGTCGCGATCCGAATTGTCGGGACACCGTAGTGTGGGGCACAAGCAATTCCTCCATGTAGTCCTAACATCATCAACCAATTGAAATCACCACAACTATATAAAAAGTAATTAACTCTACCGAGCCACGGGACCCTCCATACTATGTCTTCGCCTTGGATATTTCTGAAGAAACCGGCCCATTTTCTTGTTTTCAAGTCCTCTCGCCACTCTTTTGTTAAGTATTCCTGTAAAGGCGAAAAATCTCGGAAGGATATTCCCGGCAGAACCCTCGTCGGTGTCTTCCACATGTGGCTCTGAATCCATACCTGTAACAGTTGTGCGCATCCTCGAAAACGCCCTTCTTCGTGCTTTCGACTGGCATTTAGAGAAATGAAGGTCTCGGCCAAAATAGCTGGTACTGGGTTTGCTCGCCGTTTTATCCGCTCAAACAAATCTAGAATGGCCACATCAATGTTTCCTAGAATTCTTGGGAAGATCACCAATCCATATATTCCCAAGGCAAGCATGTCTAACTTTTTCTCCTCATCCGGATGTGCAGGTAGGATGTCTCGAATATTTTCCCATGCAAATACTGTACTATCTCCTCGAATTCGGATCAAGCCATTGACCCAATCGTCGCTCATTCCGGTAAAGGTTTTGAGCTTGGAAGTGTAATTCTGATTCCTCGGAGGTTTTGCGTAAATCCAATCTTCCTGAACATTTTTATGATTAAGAAGAGCGGTGTATTCTTCTCATCAGGGCATCATGTCCCGTCCATTGAAGGTGAAGCAAAGAAAAGGCGTGATTTCGTAATCAAAAATGGCTCGGAGTAGGGGCTGGTTGACCGGATGTACATCACCAGCAATGTCACCATAACTATCACGAAATCTATCTTGTAATCTCTGGTCCCATTCTTCCCGGATACTTTGAAGATCCCTAAGTTATTCTGTTGAAGACTCACATAGGTGTACCCGGCTATCACGCGCGTTCACTTGGTAAACCGTCCCTTGGGCCTTCGGGCTGACTTGACCAATGTCTAATGCAAAGTTGAGTTCCTCTTTTCTAAGGCACCTTTTTCCATGGTGAAAGACTTTCTGATCGGGTAAACCACTTGATCCAGTACCTTTATGTAATGCGAATGTAATAATGCATGAAAAAAATAACCAAAAAAGGAAACAAGTCAGTACCAGATAGAATTAATTAATACACAAATAAAAGGACAAATTAAATAAGGTAAACAAACAAAAACAAAGAAACCTATTTATCCGTCTAAAACACCTAAGGTTATCCTCATGGCTCTAAAGGGGTGGGTTTCTCTATGTTCTCTACATGTAGTGTTGGTGCTAAGAGGTACCCGAATTGTCCTTGTTGTCCTCTACTAAGAGTAGCAAGGCCCCCGATCATCACCCATTATAGGCTCCTTTCAACCGGGTTCAATTCAGGGGGACCCATTCGCTTATGCCTGCACGAAGGAACGATATCCTTACGAAAGCATAAGGTACTCGAGCCCCGAAGGTACTTGCTAGGCCTACACGGGTGAACGATATCTCTACGAAAGCATTAGCGTTTTCCCCCACTTAAAAAGACGGGTTTATATGCCATATTTTAAATGCGTTAAAATAAACGCGCAATTATAACCGAATGTTAATTTAATAGTCACTTTAATCCGGAACTTCTAATATTATTAAAGCGGTAATTATTTGAAAAAGCTTGACTCTCATTTGTTTTTTTGAAAAAAAATAAAAAATGTCCCCAGCGGAGTCATCATCTGTAGCGATGTCCTTGTTTCTTTATCGCTAAAAAACGATGGGTTTTCGAAGTGTTTGAAAAGGTGTTTGTGATTCTTTTGGATATAAAATATTTATTCCGTGGGGTTTTAAAAACCGCATTTTAAAAAAATGGAGTCGCCACCGGCCACTTATGTAGGCCGGACACCATAAAACCAGAGATTCGAAAAAAATATTGAGTTCGGGAGTCGGTTACGGATGGGGAAGGATTAGCACCCCCACACCGCCCAAAATTGGTACTTTAATAATTACCGCTTTATTAATATTGGATTTTTCGGATTAAAGTGACAATTATTTTAAAATTCGGTCATAATTGCGAATAAATTTTAAGGGCCCCGTTATCCGAGAGTAAACGCCCAACCACTATCACTACGCCTGATACTGGCCTCGTTTACGCTCGGATAAAAGGGCACCGCATTAACAATTTATATACCATATGCAATCTTAGTGACAAAAATATAAGACATAGCAGATAATTTAAAAACAGTAAATATTCACATATCAGAATACTAGTCTAACATAAATGAAATACGTAACTAAAACACACATATACATACCAAGCTTAATATCAGATAAAAGCAAACTTAACATGCCACAATAACAAGATAGGTATAAATACATATAGGCAAAAACACATATTTCAAGAAGACATACATAATAGAAATAAAATATATATCAACATATATGGGACAATATATTATACATAAAAAGGGGTAAATATGCTAACATGTAACCTAAAAGAAAAAGAACGATACACACATACAAAAAAATACAAAATATACCATGTAAAATCAACTAGAACATAATATGCTTAATATGAATAACCAACAAAAAGGTACATAATCATTAAAAACCTAACACACATATACATATGAACATAAAAATACAAGGCATATACGAGGATATATATAATAAGACAAGGGACTACATTAACATATACGATTATAATACGAACATGAGTATTTACAAAGAAACAGACTGAAAATGAAAGAAAAATAAAAGTCATGGCGAAATTAAAGAACAATAATATGTAATTTAAGGACGAAAATGCTAAGTAAACGGAACCTAAAAGGATCAAAACGTAATTGGACCAAGGGCGGACCCAAAATGAAAAGTTAAAAACGCAGGATGGTTAAAGGCGTAATTTTACCATTTGAAAACTGATTCGTGTAATTTAGGGACTGGATTGCAAGATTTTGAAATACAAGAGGGACCAGAGTTGTAAATATACCATGCGGCAAGACAAAAGTGAAAATATTGGGAACGCGAGGGGATTTAGCATGTAATTTACCCATTTAACGAAATAATAATAACTATATAAACCCTATTTTTAGGCGAAAACCAATTTTTCCTTCATTTCTTTCATTTTCGCTTTATAACTCAAATTTTTGTTCTTCATTTTCTCTCAACTCTCTCTATAAAACCCGAAATCCGGTGGCGGCCGCGCGTTTCTTCTCCGCCGCTAATCAAGCGTCGGCGAGCCTAAAAAACCTACCAAAATAACCCCCGTCTCACCATCGACACGAATCCGAGGTTGGATTCAGAGGATACGCCTCTATTTGCCCTAGATCTAGGAAATCCGAAACGAAAAAACCCATTTTTTAAACCCAAAACGAAACTACAAGGGGTCTCCCCTTCCCTTCAGTTCACCGTATCTGGCTTGGGGAAGCCGAAAGGCTTGTCACTGAGGAGGGGAGACTCACAAACGGCGACGGTAAGACCACTCTCTCTCTTTTTTACCTCTTTTGTATATGCATGCAAAAATAAAAAAAGGGAAACAAGTATTTACCACTGGACTGACTTTTGTATTTCGATTGTAACTTGAATGGTTCGATTACAACTTGTTCTTTTGATTACAACTATGTTCTTGTCTGTTACCACTCTCTCTTTTTTGTTACAAATCTCTCCCCTTTACAAAATATTTGTTTCCTACATATATATGCCTGTCTTTGGTTTTGGTACCAGTTGCATAATACTTGTTTTTTCAGATCTGGACTGACAAATTTCTTTCTTGTTGTGTTTGACATGTTCTGAGCGCGGTGGTTGAAGATCGGCATGGTGGCGGTGTGGGGGTTCTGCCAGCGGCCAGAGTGCGTGGGGCTCACGCATGCGTGGGATATCAAAGCGTCCGCGCGTGGCACTCGAACGGTCCAGATGTGATGAGCACGCGGCTGGTAGATATTTTGGCTCCTTGGTTGGATCGTGGCCGTTGGATCAGATCTTGATCCAACGGCCCACAGTCACCTGCACACAGAGTAACTGTAATTAGATAGGGTTTGGGTTTGGGCCAACCGGGCCTTGTAATTATTTGTAATTGGACTTGGACTGTAATTTATTTATTTGATTTAATATATATATATATATATATATTTTGGATTTCATTTTATATATTAGCCCAATAATATTAATAATAGTATAATTACAATACCCATACGATAATACAAACGTATATACTTATACAAACATTAATTAATATAACATACTAGCATACGTACATATAATCATACACATAATTAACATAAATTCTATATACATTAAACAAATATGCTCGTACTCTATAGATACATACGCGACACACATATACCATTAATACGTATACATACATAGCTTATAATAAACATGCACACACCACACCTTATATATATATATTAGTAACACGCATGCAAATAATAAACATATAATATAATAAGTATACATGCAACACTAATATGTATTTACAGGTAAAAATGAGTGATTACAACCAGACCAGTGCAAAGCTAAAGCAGAGTCAGGCTTGTGTTGATAAGTTACAAGCTAAGATAGATGATCTAAACCACTTGTTGCACAAACTTCAGAACCACCACGCCTTTATTGAGATTCAAGCCTGTTTAAGTGAGAATGATGCCTTGAAGAAACAGGTTGAAGGAATGGATAGCATCATCTAGGAATGTAGGATAAAGATATTGGTCCTTGAAGACATCACAGAGGGAGGTGATGACTATTGGTTCACACGTCTTAGGGACATGGCTCGAAGATTCCAAGAACGAGATGAGTTTGATATGGCTGTCATGACCCAGGTACAAGATATGGCTCGACACGTGATTATGCTAGCCACTGAAGCTGTAGCTCTTCGTTAGTACATTAAGCCAGTAGGAGAAGTGGGACCGAGGCTTATGTGGCTCATTGAAGAAATCAAAGAATTGAGAATTCAAGCTGAAAATATTTGTAAACAAAACTTGATGTAATAAAGATCATTTTAATCCAATAAAAAAGTTGTTTTTTGAGCAATTGTTTCATGGAATTGATGGCCCTTCGCTTGCATCCATGCATTTGCATTTTATTCTTTTGTGTTTAATAGTTTTTCTTTGCATTAGTGCTTACATTTGTGTATGAATACATGACATAATAAGAATCTAACTTAAATAAAAATGACAAAAAATCAAAATAGCAAAAACAAACCACAATTACGGTACTCGGTCTCAAGTCAGAGCAATGGAAGATAGAGTGACAACCCTAGAAAGCAATCACAAGAGTACCCAGGACAGGTTAGACAAGCTGGAGATAGATTTGAAGCAACAAATGGAGTTGGTTCACAAAAAGATGGTTGGTTCAATTACAGCCATGCTAGGTTTTAAGGACCCTGATGCAGTAGAAACTGGTGAAGAAGAAAATGCCGTGCCAAAATTTCAAGGGATGACTTTTGTTCATCCAAATATAGCTCAATCTTCTAGGGTCAAGATTTCACCACATATTGCTGAGGCGTCAGCGAGGAATGATAGGAAGATAAGTTCTAAGGAAGTCATTGAGGTGCATGATCTCGATGAAATGGTCGACAAGGTGAAAACTGAGAAGAAATGGGAGGATCGTTATGAGAAATTAGAAGAAATGATTAAATCATTCCAAGATGGAGATATATATAGAGGAATGGATGCCAAGGATTTGAGCCTGGTAACTAATCTAATAGTACCACCAAAGTTCAAAGTTCCTGAATTTGAAAAATATAATGGAATGACATGCCCTACAGCACATTTGACTATGTATTGCAGAAAGATGTCAATGTATCTAGAAAATGAGAAGCTGCTTATCCATTGCTTCCAAGACAGCTTAGTAGGGTCAGTTGCGCGTTGGTATACGCAGCTAAGTCAAATTAACATCAGATCATGGAAAGATCTGTTTAGAGCCTTTAGTGAGCAGTACAAGCATGTTTCAGATATGGTACCAACTCGCTTAGTTCTGCAAGGATTAGAGCAAAAGCTCCATGAGAACTTCCGCCAGTACGCGCAGAAATGGAGATACGTAGCTGCCCAAGTCCAGCCACCATTGTTGGAGAGTGAGATCACCCCGATGTTTGTAGAGACACTAAAGGGATCTTTCTATGATCGTATGCTCAATCATGCCACAAAGACTTTCACAAACATTCTTATAAATGGAGAATTGATACTTGCGGCAATGAAAATGGAAGGTTGGACAGTGGGGAAACTAAGAAACCCTACAAAAAGAGAGATAATGAAGTCAATGTTGCTAATGTCTATAATCCCAACTATTCGAAAGGGATGGTCTTCAACAAACCCAATGTCTCGACCATAGTTCCAGCAGTCACAAATCCTCCAAAAGAAGAACGAAGGTATCAAGGAGCTCAAAACCATATTTTCCTCCTATCCTGATGACATACGCAGAATTGTTTGCTGAATTAATCAAATCCTAGATGATGCTGCCAAGATATGTTCCTCCATTCTCACCACCATATCCACAATGGTATGATGAGAAGGCACAATGTGAATATCATGCAGGAGTTAAGGGGCATACCATAGAAAATTGTACTACGTTCAAAAGAGTGGTAGATGACTTAAGAAAATCAGGTATGCTATCATTTGATACGTCGAAGGATAAAGGTAACCCCTTGCCAAATCATCAAAAGGCAAGAGTAAATGTAATCATTGAGGAGGAGGATAAGATGATTAAGGAATATGTTGCTGAAGTTAGGGCTCCCATGAGGTGGATATGGGCTCAGATGGTGGCAGTAGGGTTGCTGAAAGAAGGAGCCCAGAAATTGAAGATTGCGAATGAATTGTACTGTGAGTACCACATGAAGAAAGGACATGAGATTGATTATTTCTTAGAGTTCAAGCAACTAGTTCAGGACAAGATGAATAGGAAAGAACTTGAGTTCTTTGAGAAAGAAGACAAAGAATGTTTGCTGGATGTATGTGCATCAGAGGAGTCGTCCTCTAGAAGAGACTACACCAAAATAAAGCCTTTGGTGATTAAGGCTAAAGAAAGAGTCGGTGAGCCAGCGATGAATGTGACCCCATGGCTCATAATTAAGGTACCAATGTCATTTCCCTACAATGATAGTAGGTATGTCCTTTGGAATTACACTTGTGAGGTGACAGCTCCAGGAGAAATGTCTGTTCAAGAGAAGAAGAACCAGCCAATGAGGTGAGCCATTTTATGAGGAGTGAAAGGCTCTATTCCCAGCCAATAATAGAAGATAGAGATGCAGCGCAGAGGAAAGAAATTGCTGAAGAGCCTGGAAAAGAAGATGATATAGATTTCTTCAAGGAAAAACTGACAACATATCATGAGCCTGTAAATGAGTCAGAGGCTCAGGAATTCTTAAAGATCTTAAAGAACAGTGAATACAGCCTCGTGGAGCAACTCCATAAGCTTCCAGCTTGAATTTCTATGCTTTCGTTACTACTAAGTTCTGAGGGCCACCGTGAGGCCTTGTTAAAGATTTTGAACTGGAATTTCGTATCAAAGGAGATCACAATTGATAAGATGGATATGTTAGTCGGTAACATTACCGTTAACAACTGCATCTCATTCAATGATGAAGAGATACCAGGTGAAGGAACATGATCTTGTAAAGCTTTGTACATCACCACCAGATGTAAGGGGCATATGTTACCAGGTGTCCTAATCGATAACAGGTCAGCACTGAATGTTCTACCATTAGCCACTTTGAAGAAACTGCCAATAAACAGTTCTCATATGAGGACTTATCAGAAAACACGGTAAGAGCATTTGATGAAACTCAGAAGGATGTGTTAGGGAAAATTGAGGTGCCTTTGCAAATTGGACCAGTGACCTTCGACGTTGAATTTGTGGTCATGGATATAATACCTAGCTATAGGTGCCTATTTGGACGTCCATGGATTCATGCAGTAGGAGCGGTCCCATCTACTTTACTCCAGAAGCTGAAGTTTGTGATCGATGGACAATTAATAACTGTTGGTGCAAAGAAAAAAATCATTGCATCAGTAACCACTGATGCACCCTTCATTGAGATTGATGAGGGTGCGCTCGAGTGTCATTTCAGGACATTGGAGCTTGTCAATGCAACCTTTGTCACCGAAGGAAGCAAGGTGCCAAAACCAGAATTATCAAGCTGCGCAAAGATGCAGGTAAAACAAACGCTCGGGAAAGGAGCTAAAATTGGAAAAGAACTTGGAATAAGACATCAAGTAAGATTGTATCCTGTAGTAATCCTGGCGAAAAATGATCGGCTCGGTTTGGGTTTCAAGCCAACAAATGGAAAAGAAGCATTGAAATCAGAAAGCATCAAGAGAGGAGAAGAGCTAGATTGAAGGGAGAGGAAATCGAATGGGAGCCGATGACTTTCCCTCTCCTGAGTCATAACTTTATATCTGGAGGTATGTTGGATCTAAATACCTCAATCAGTGAAGAAGGAAAAAGAGAGAGTACTCTGTGTGAAGCATTTGGAAAGCTGAGAATTAATGTTGTGACTGACAATAAAGAAGAGAACCAGTACCTGTCAATGATCCGCCCTTGCTCTGAGCTTGACAATTAGACTGCTGAAGAAATTCCTTTAGTCTTTAAGACATGTTCAGAGTAATTATCAAAACTAACATCTTTGCTCCAGGCCCGAAGACAATAGGGAATCTTATGTAAAGGGCCTATGTCAAACATTTAATTTGAAATCAATAAAAGATGCATTTCCTTAAATCTTGTGTGGCAAACTTTCCTTCCATAAACAAAACCAAATAAAAACCATAAAATTAAAAGCATAAAAACATTCCATTCATTTTGTTTCTTCCCTTTGTATATATCTTTTGCATATTTCTTTTTCAGGTCTTCATATATCATTAATTTAAATGAATCCGAGTCTTAATTTAAGGTGGATTTTGAATTACCACAATGCTTGGAAGAAATTGGAAATATTGATGATGAGGAAGAATATGATATACCCATTGATATGCTCATAATGGTAGAAGATGAGAGAAAGTAGATTCTACCACATAAAGAGGAACTGGAGATATTAAACCTCAGAACCGCGAAAGTAAAGCGAGAGGTGAAGATTGGTACTACCATCACGGCTAAAACCAGACAAAGTTTGATCTAGTTCTTGAAAGAGTTTAAAGATATTTTTGCTTGGTCGTATCAAGATATGCCCAGCCTTGACACTGACATCGTCATGCACAGGCTCCCTATAAAGGAATGATGTAAACCGGTAAAGCAAAAGTTTAGAAGAATGAAGGCTGAAACACTTCTCAAGATCAGGGATGAGGTAAAGAAGTAATACGATGCAGGATTCCTCAAGGTAGCCAAGTATCCGAAATGGGTGGCGAATGTTGACCCAGTACCAAAGAATGATGGAAAAGTACAAATGTGTGTTGCCTACAGGGACCTTAATAAGGCAAGCCCAAAGGATAATTTCCCGCTCCCACATATTGACACTTTAGTCGACAACACGATAGGTCATTCACTCTTCTCTTTCATGGACGGTTTCTCTGGGTATAACCAGATCAAGATGTGCCCAGAAGACATGGAAAAGACGACTTTTGTGACACTATAGGGGACTTTTTGCTATAAAGTGATGCCCTTTTGACTTAAGAATACAGGGGCAACCTATCAGAGGGCCACGGTCACTTTTTTCCATGATATGATGCATAGATAAATAGAGGTATACGTCAACGATATGATCGGCAAATCTCGATATGAAGAGGAACATTTGGTAAATTTAGAGAAGCTCTTCCTAAGATTGAGAAAGTTCCAGTTAAAGCTCAATCCGACTAAATGCACATTTGGAGTCACATCTGGAAAAATTTTAGGTTTTGTTGTAAGTAGAAGAGGAATTAAGATTGATCCTGATAAGATAAAAGCCATACAGGAACTTCCCCCACCTCAAACACAAAAAGAAGTTTACGGTTTTCTGGGACGGTTAAATTACATCACGCTTTATTTCTTAGCTAACTGATAAGTGTGATCCAATGTTTAGGCTACTTAGGAAGAATAATCTAGGGACTTGGGATGAAGAATGTCAAGCGGCCTTGGAAAAGATCAAAGAACAGCTGAGCAATCCTCCAATATTAGTACCACCTATTTTAGGGAGACCATTGATCTTGTACTTAATGGTCTATGAAAATTCCATGGGTTGTGTGTTGGCACAACATGATGATACTAGAAGAAAGGAAAAGGCGATATATTACTTGAGCAAGAAGTTCACTGGTTGTGAAACCAGATATTCGTCAATTGAAAAGCTGTGTTGTGCTCTGGTTTGGGCGGCCAAAAGGTTAAGACAATACATGTTGTATTAGTTATATGGCTAATCTTGAAGTTGGACCCACTAAAGTCCATGATGGAAGCTCTAGCCTTATCAGGAAGGTTACCACGATGGCAAATGTTACTATCGGAGTTTGATATCTAGTATGTGAACTGAAAAGCGATAAAAGAAAGTGTCATAGCAGACTTTTTGGCAAGTCGTGCCTGTGATGGCTATGAAGCATTAAACTTCAACTTTCCTGATGAAGAATTGATATGTATCACCAAAGGTGATGAAGCTTCAATAGAATCTTGGGTTATGAATTTTGATGGCGCAGCAAATGTATTAGGGAGAGGTATTGGGGCAGTTTTGGTTTCACCGGAAGGAGATTATTATCCTTTTACCAGTCGTTTGAAGTTCTTCTGCACTAATAATGTGGCAGAGTACGTGGCCTGTATAATGGGATTAAGAGAAGCCATAAGAAGAAAATTTTGTACTTTAAGAGTTTTTGGGGACTCTGCATTAGTCATTTATCAAATACGTGGTGAATGGGAGACAAAAGATGTAAAGTTGGTGGAATACCACAAGCTGGTCCTCGAATTGACCAAGGAATTTGATGAGATCACTTTCAAATATCTCCCTAGAGAAGACAATCAAATGGTTGATGCCTTAGCCACCTTAGCCGCCATGTTCAAGGTAAATGAAGGTTCTGAGATGATACCCATCAGATTATATATGCTTGACTCTCCAGCTCATTGTTATGATGTGGAAGAAGAAGTGGATGGATTGCCATGGTATCATGACTTTTTGCAATATGCACAATTATAGCAATACCCACCCCAAGCTACAGAGAATAAAAAGAAAATGATCAGGAAGATGGCATCAGGGTATGTCCTTGATGGAAAGATTTTATACAAGAAAGTTGTGATCAAGTTCTTCTAAGATGCGTGGGGGGGAAAAGAGGCACAATTAATTGTAGAAGAAGTTCATGAAGGAATTTGCGGAACTCATCCTAGTGGTTTCACCATGGCCAGGAGAATCATGCGTCTTGGATATTATTGGTCAACCATGGAAGGTGATTGCATCAACTATTCTCGCAAATGTCACAAGTGCCAAATTTATGCTGACAAGATTCATACACCACCTCAACCTCTTCATGTTATGGCAGCCCCTTGGCCGTTCTCCATGTGGGGCATTATGTCATCAGTTAGATTCACCCTAAGGCATCAAACGGGCATCGTTTTATCCTGGTAGCCATTGATTATTTCACAAAGTGGGTAGAAGCAGCCTCGTACGCAAATGTCACCAGATCCACGGTCTGCAAGTTTTTAAAAAAGGAAATCATATGTCGATACGGCTTGCCTGAAAGTATCATCACCGACAATGCTTCAAATTTGAACAATAGGATGATAAGTGTTGTCTATGAGCAGTTCAATGTTAAACATCATAATTCAGTGGTGTATTGCCCAAAGATGAATGGGGTAGTGGAGGCTGCAAATAAGAACATTAAGAAGATAATTGCAAAAATGTCTGATACCTATAAAGATTAGCATGAGAAGCTGTCGTTTTCCTTATACGCTTATCGAACTGCAGTAAGAACTTCCACTGGGGCAACACCTTTCTCATTGGTATATGGAATGGAAGCGGTGCTACCCATTGAAGTTGAAATACCATCGCTTCGTATCTTAATGGAAGCAAAGTTGGAGGAAGCATAATGGGTTCAAGCAAGATATGATCAGCTGAACTTAATTGAAGAAAAGATATTGAAAGTACTATGTCATGGGCAAATGTATCAGAGAAGGATGATAAGGGCTCATGAGAAGAAAGTTCGCCTAAGAGATTTCCAAGAGGGAGATATGGTGTTGAAGAAGTAGCTGCCAATCCAAAGCGATGCTCGAGGAAAATGGGCATCGAATTGGGAAGGACCTTATGTTGTAACAAAGGTTTTCTCATAAGGAGCGTTAATTTTAGCCAAGATGGATGGAGACGAACTCCAAAACCCTATAAATTCATATTCGGTTAAGAGGTATTATGTTTGAAGGAGAAAAAAGGAAAAAGAAAAAAGAAAAAAAAGGAAAAGGAAAAGGAAAAAAGAAAAAAAAAAGAAAATGAGAAAGAGAAAGAGAAAGAGAAAAAGAAAAGAAAAGAAAAGAAAAGGAGGGGTTCAAAATGAAAATCCGCAAAGGGCGTTTTGAAACCAAAGGAGGATCTGAGTTGAAAACCCGTAAAAGGGCGGCTCAGACAATTTGTAAATAAGACCTTCCTCAGAGATTGGCTTGGGAAACTTCATATCTTTCCACATAGTCAGTATTTTCGAGATCTGATCAGCATGGTGGACATTTAAGACATCTTATGAAGTCATGAAGGGAGAAGTTTACGTTTATGATATCTGAATGCCTATTCCTTTCTTTGTATTCCCTTTTTGTGTTTGCCACAATATCAATAGAGTTTTGTTGTTAGACCTTTTCTTTCTATATCCTTTCATAAAGCATCTTGTATTGAAATGAAAATGAAAATTTGACATCATTCAAAATATTCATAAGATTTTTTAGCATTACTTTGAAATTTGTCTAGAAGGGTATTGGAACTATGAGGTATTCAATGGTCAAATTTGGGGCTTAGGGCGTAAAAAGCAGCAAACTTATAAGGAAATACAAGATGGAAATAGGTTTTGCTACAAACCTTGGCGGAAAGAGATGCTTTGACTTTGCTTTAAGAAAGCATGCTGCAAAACAGATTTGCTTACAATAGGAACAACTTTACAGACATTGGAGGAAAAGCTAAACGAGACATTGGGAGAGTAACAAGTTTCTATGAAGCTTGTCACTAAATATTGATGTATCAACCACAATGATAACAGAGTATTGAAGAATATGAGGATGAAGTCAGTCTTTCCGACCAGGAGTACAAGATAACTGGATGTAGTGAGCAAATGTGCAAAGATCATATGAAGCAAGGAAGTGCTAATAATGACAATGGTAAAACATAAGCGATGGAGATGACTATCTATGATTAATCATCGAAGCATATAGAGACTCTGAGTTAATGAAGGAAAACTGATGCATTTCCCTTATCCCCACAGAGTTTTGCTTTAGGGTGTCCTAGCAGCAAAGAGCTTCCCTGTTTTAAAAAATTAAGACATAAATCACATGAAGTAATGAATAATCCATGTTATGGAAAATGAAGCAGGCAATGATGAAGATTACTTTCCAAGGAATAGACGATGGAATTTTAACAACAAGAAATTGGTGAAGCCAACTAGTATTGGAGAACCGACCTTTCTGATAGGATGGGCCAAAGCAGACATACACTATCAGTTGCCAGAGTTGAGAAAATGTTTGAGATGATATAATCCGAGTTTCCTGGAGCTTCACAGTTTTCTTTTGTGTTAATTAAAGAAAACGTTAAGAAAAAATCAAAAGAAATAAGACATGCATACATGACTAGGCATCCCTAGAGGCATATGCATTTTATTTGGATCATATGAATTTGTTTTGACAGATTTTGGAACCTGCTTATCTATTCGAGCATGAGGAGAATAGAACCCGCCTATCTATTTAGGCATGAGGAGAATAGAACCTGCTTATCTATTCGAGCATGAGGAGAATAGAACCTGCTTATCCATCCGAGCATGAGGAGGATGGAACCCTTTTTTGAACCTGCTTATCTATTCGAGCATGAAGAGAATAGAACCCACCTATCCGTTCAAGCATTTGAAAATGGAACCTGCTTATCTATTCGAGCATGAGAAGAATAGAACCTGCCTATTTATTCGGGCATGAGGAGAATAGAACCTGCCTATCCGTTCGGGCATTTGGAGAATGAAGCCTACTTATCTATTCGAGCATAAGGAGAATAGAATTCGCCTGTCTTCTCAAACACAAACGGTTTGGTAGTCGGTGAAAATCAGCGTCTTCTTTTCTCTGTTCTATTCCTGTTTCACCGAAATGAGGAGCAGCTGTTGTCACTAGATTTTCACCTTTGTTTTAATTGTTAATTTAGTATTAGCATATTGTAATTATATAATATTGGTAACATAGTTAGTTGGTGTATTAGAGTTATAAAACATAGTATATTAATGTGTTTAGTAGTATTAGAATAGTTTAGGTCACATACAATATGTTACAATGTGTATATTTGTTAGCTTATTAGAATACAGTATATAGCTGTTATATAGGGTACTTAGAATTAATATAGATTGTATATAGTAGTTAATATAATAAAACCAAAAAAACATAATAAAACACATAGCCTAATTGTAATTAAAAATAAATAAGAGGTCCATTTAATTCAATTTAAATCAGAATCCATTAGGAAAATACAAAAAATAGTCCAATGTACAAAGGGTCGTTGACCTGTTTATAACAAAAAAAAACCCTAATTTCTGTTTTATTCTTTTGCGCAGCCAAGGGGAGACCGTTGGATCTGCCTGGAATCCAACGGCACAGATCGCGCCAGCTAGGGAAGATATAGCGCCTCAGCATCTTAGCAGCACGATTAGGATGCTATCCAATAGCCTAGATTGCTTCGGAGTGTTCACGCGGATCACTACTCGCGCGTGGCAGCCACGCGCGCGACGATTCAACTCTGGCCGTCTGCTTCATCTTCTCCGATGCGTCACTTGCTTCGGTCGTTCCTCACCGGCACCGTTCGAATCATCAAAAACATGTAAACAGAGGAACAAGAGGGTTAAATTCAGATTAAAGCCCAAAAATTTAAAGGGGAATAAAATCCCTGAATTGGTGCCCTAGCCAAAATCAAGTTGCAATCAGATATTAACAAATATGCAAAAAGGCAATTCAGAAGACCAGAATCCCCAAATCGGTGCCATGGCAAGAATCAAGCAAATCAGAGGGGAAGAAATAAGGGATTTAGGCTTAGGATTTTAGGCAATTCTTGTACTATAAATAGCACTGTAAATCATTGTAAACGACATGAACAAATCCACACAAGAATTACACACAACAACTACAGTAACCATACTAGCATTCGGAAGTTGTAGGAGCAAACATTTGTAATCGGCATTCAAAAGCAATAAAAGGAGCAATTTCAGGTAATTTCTTCCTATCTATTTACTTTCAATTTCATTATAAATAAAGAAGAAATGAAATTTTTTACCCTTTTTGTGTTTGAAACGTCGCCGGAATCTGGAAATTTTGGTCAGAATCTGGGAATTTTGTCGTCGGCAAGGGCGGCCAGCACGACGGATGTTCATCGTGTTCTTCATTTTATGAAGAACACGATGAACTTGGCAGAGAGTTTAAAGAGGGGACATTTTGATCTGTTTGGGTGAAATATGAAAGAATGAAATATGTTTGTTATAACAACTATTTATAGTGACCCATTTGACCCGACCCAAAACCGGCTATAACCAACGCCCTTCTTTCCCAGATCTCACGCCGCAGCTCCTAAGTTTTTAATTGTTTCAATTTCATTCTTTTTCCTTCAATTCAACACTAAACTTTTAATTTTTTTGAATTAACCCCCACATTTTGGTTTTCTTTCAAATTAGTCCTTAACTCAAATTTTTCTTTAAAAAATATAAAAAATCCTTTTCTTAATTTAATTTTAAGTAAGTGCTTAGTTATTCATTTAATTAATTATTTCTTTTATGCCTTTTATGTGTATATATTTGTATGTATGTAAAACCTTAGGATTAGGGACTTAAAACTTAAATTAGAGTCATGTATGTTGTAAAATATTCTTCATTTTCAATAAAACACAATTATATTATAACTATAATAGTTAAAATGAATGTAGATGTTTCTTTAGGTGTTAATTACTGATTAAATTTTAATAAAAAAACTTAAACGCGTCTAATTTTCCTGTTTATTTGTTAAAAAAGTAAAAACTTAATTAATGTGGTGTCTTATCAAACGTGAATGACGGTTAGCACTAGGAGTGTTGGCGGTGATTAAAGTTCACTTCCCGGGCGATAAGGCCGATAAAATAGATTTACATTCATTTTTTGGACAAATAAAAACAAAATTTTGTGAACTTGCAAATTCCAGTTTTAAAAATACTTTTTGAAATCAATTAAGGTACCAATTTTTTGGCGTTGTGGTGGTGCTAATCCTTCTCCATGCGTAATTGACCCTCGAACCTATTTTCTCATGTTTTTGTGAACCAAATGTAATTTTGATAAATAAAACATTTTATCAAAATACCCTTATTTTAAAAGTGATCCAATAACACTTTTTTTCAAAAAAGATTGGTGGCGACTCCCTGATTTTATAAAGTTTTCCAAAACATTAAAATCTTCCTAAAAAAGGGTTGCGACAAATAGTTTCATAGAAATGGATCAATAACAATAGTTCAGTAATCATACATTCATGTCAATCAATGATAATATTTTAATGATCTCAATAATAATAGCAATAGTGTTTCCAATATGGATTCAATGTCATACTTACTCTCACTTACCAACATAGTTTAACAATGGGGTTTTTACACAAAAACCTTCAATATGATGGTTAGTAGCATCAAAATCGATATTCAATAAACCGAGTTGGGCACCTAGCCAACTCTCAAGACACCGGCTACACTCACCTTGATACTAAGGCTCTTGGATAACGATTCCTTTATTCCTAGCCTTTGTTGGAGATGATGGACTAGCTTCTCTCGAACCTTGAGCTAGGAAAAACAATAGGAGGATCTTACAATCGATATCAGTAATTAAAGCTTAGAATAACCATTAGCTATTTAATAGGTTCATGGAATAAAACTTCAAGAATAGGGGTTTAGCTTAAGGATTCCAATTGAGAATTAAGCATTCATTACTCCATGAAATTCACAATAGGTTTGGGGTTTTTACTTACCCAATTAAAGGCTATGGATCAAAGCTTTCAAAACAAGGAATACATAAGTATAGGGAGTTCAATAGAGAGGTGTGTGCTTGCTTGATGAAGGGGATATCAAAGGATGTGTGGGCTTAGGTAGGAGATGAAGTTAACAAAAGATGGGGTTTTAGCTCTGGTGAAGGTAAACACTGAGAAAACCCTTCTCTTACTCATTTTAAAACAAATTTGGTCCCCAATCATCCCCACCTCATTTGCAACCAATAGGAAGATTTCCTACACCTAAGGGTTTGCTAAACTCAAAGCCCATCATTTCATGGCTTTCTAAGACAAATAATGATTAATTGTCATCTTTCTTTTGCTTCAGATAATCCCACGTGAAGTGGGTGGCAACCAAGCAGGTGAATCATCACCCAATTTCCTTTCTTTCAATTTTGTCTTTCGAAACAAATTTGAATAGAGGACCCATATCGATACACTTCCAACCATATCGATACAGTTAACCCTAATTTGGTAAGTTAGTTATAAACCGTTAGACCGTACTAATATGGTACCTACAGTATCGATACCCTTAGCTCAAACTTAATATTTTAGGCATTTTTATAGGGTTCTTAATCGGGGGTTGGACTTAATCAAAGTCCTACATCAATGAAAGGGATCCTAAATCAACATCGATACAATATTTAAGCTTGTTCGGTGTAGGGTTTTCAATCGCCGAAACTCAATTCTGACTAAACCAGTTTTTGAGATGTTATAGAAACACTGTCCTCAATGCATGCAAAATAAAACAAAAGAAAATAAAAAATAAAATAAAATAAAATGCAAATGAACTAATAAGAGAGGTCGTCACCTCGAAGTTGTAGTCTTCTTTTGGCCATATGCTTGGTTCATTTGCCGACTCATGGTGGTTGCTACCATGAAGCTGGTGCAGGGTCACAAGCTTTAATTTCCCCGACCTCCTCAACCGTCTCACCCTCATTCTCAGCCTCCTCATGTATGGAAGCTTTTCGCTTCAACATTTGCTTTGATGGTTTAATCGGAGGTGGTGACTTCAACGGTGCATAAGTGGTGTCTTCGGAATCTGAAAAACCATAGAAAGATTCAATACATTCTGGTTTATTAACGGTTCCTTACCTTTACGTAGGGCAGTAGTTGCTGCGACATTGTCACCTGTAGCCGACTAAACATTAGTTGTCGGGGCAAGTACACTTGAAAGGGTATAGTGCTATTAGAATAGTTCTCCAAGATAACTCGTTCCAGGGAAATATCACGGTCCTTCATATATTTCCTTAGCAGTAGTTCTTTCGCCTCTATTCTATCCAAACGTTACAACAAAGGACGAATGAGATCTTCCATCCATGGAGCACTTGTCGTGGCATGTTCACTTGCTGAGGTAGAGTCTGGAACAAAGGGCGTTTTCACAACTACTGGTGCTTTTGGTAAGCCATCTTGCTCATCTGCATATATTGAGTCTTTGTCCACCAATTCTTCTTGACAGCCTCTCATTCGTAGCCTCGAATGGTACTTTATCCTCTGCGTATAAGATCAAAATAAAATTAGGGAAATAGAGCATGCCCACATCCTTCTTGCTACAAGCATAAATCTTATCAACAATAATCTGTCCAATACTAATAGTACGATTATGCAAAATAGAGTGCAACAACAATAAGCGAGAGTAAAAAACATTAGTGTTATGAGTTGTGGGCATCAAACGAGTTTTGAGGAAGTTATTCCACAACTTTGTCGTGGGTTTCAGCAAGACCTGATTCACTGTGTCTTTCAAATCTCCATCATTCCACTTGGCTCCTTTGATGGTAAGGTCCTTGAAGACTTGGTCCGCCTCTTCCGGGATGATATTATCCACAAACTCGGTATGCTCATCATAAGTCATGAACAACCCAAAATATGTTTTGATTTCAGATGCTTCAAAAAGAGTATCCCTACCATGCACATAAACATGCGGATTATTCAGATTAGAAACATGTGAATAAATTTCTCTTACCCATGAGATGTTAACCAGTGTGGGTTGTTCAAAAAAGATCAGCCACTTGTGATTCGCAACAATGGTGTAAACAGAATCCTCAAGACCATAATTCGGCTTGGTAACATCATAGATGAACCTTTTTCTCTTCCCAGACCTTTTGCGTGGAAAACTTCTTCTCAAATCGTTTCTGGATAGCTAGTGTTGCGAAACGGCAGAAAGATGGCACAATTGCTTGTGAGGAACTTACCTCGGGCATGGTTTTCAAGTTCTTGGTCATGATGTTTGGTAAGAATTGAAAAAGAAAAACAAGAAAAGCTCAAGAGTTTTAAGAAATAGGGAGAGAGTGAAAGAAGAAGATGAAGAAGATGGGTAGTAATGGGGATGTAATGGTGGAGTGCAAGGTTGGTAAAGAAGATGGATTGATGTATCACCAATAGGTGAAAAAGAAAAATAATGATGGTAGGAGGTAGATGTGATGTGATGTGCGGCTAGGGTTAGAAAGAAAGGGAGGGAAAAAAATTTAGATGAAAATTTTCAAAGGGTATTTAAATCCCTTGAACCTGCCACCCTTCCACCTTCTTTGGGAAAATTTCATTCAAATGAAAATTCTATCCTAAAGCTCAATCTCCATTCCTTTTGAAACTCTTATCCTAAAATTCAAAAAGAAAACAAAAACAAAGAGATAAAGATCAATAAAAGAAAATAGAGATAAAGATAAAAAAAATAAAAAGGAAAGGATAAAAGACAAAATTTGAAGAAAAATAGGGTTAAGGGTGTAAGAAGCCCTTTAACTTTTGAAAAAAAATCAATTAAGCCCTTAAACTTTTTGTACCTAATTAAGCCCTTGAACCAAAAAATTAATCAATTAAGCCCTTGAACCAAGAAATTAATTCAATTATGCCCTTTGACATATTTTGACCGTTAAATCTTGAGAGTTTTTTTCTTCAGATATTTCCAGCACATGATACACTACAATTCTATCATGTTGCATTTACAAAAAATTTCAAAAAGTATATTTTATAAATTTTATAAGCTTTTTAGAATGTCTAGAACATTTAAAGACATTTTTAAATAAAATAATAAATTCTGAAAAATGTCAAGTGGAAACATTGTGACACGGCGCACTACAACAGTGGATCAAAAAAATTGTTCAAATTTAATGGTCAAAATTGATCAAAGGCCTTAATCTCTTGGTTCAAGGGCTTAATTGATTAAATTTCTTGGTTTAAAGGCTTAATTGGGTGCAAAAAAAAGTTCAAGGGCTTCATTGATTTTTTTCAAAAGTTCAAGGGCTACTTACACCCTTAAGCCAAAAATAAAAAGAAAATAACTGAAAAAGAAAATTAAAAAAACACTTAGAAAGAGCATTCGCATGCATCTTCTAAGGATACCACTATCTTATCACGCTCAACATGAGTACCAACGTAGTGCTTTAACCTCTTTCCATTGACCTTAAACTCATGTCCATCCGTACTTGATTTGATCACAATAGCCCCATGGGAATAGAGTTTAACTACCTCGAATGGCCCAGTCCATCTTGACTTTAGTTTGCCCAAAAAAGTCTGACTCTAGATTTATAAAGAAGCACCAGTTGCCCCGGCAAGAAGTGTCGCAGCAGTAGGTTTTTGTCATGCCATCGTTTAGTCTTCTCTTTATAAAGTTTGGCATTGTCGTAAGCTAGTGCATGGAATTCTTCCATCTCGTTCAAGTCCAATTAGCGCTTTTTCCTACTTTCTCCCAGTCCATGTTCATTGTCTTCATTGCCCAATAGGCTTTATGCTCGATCTCCACTGGCAGGTGGCAAGTCTTACTGTAGATAAGTATGTAAAGAGACATGCCTAGGGGCGTCTTAAATGTTGTTCAGTAGGCCCAAAGTGAATCATAAAATCTTGCAGACCAATAATGATTGAAAACCTTTTCAAGGATAAGTTTTAACTCACTGTTAGAAATTTCTACTTGCCTGTTAGTCTGCGACCGATATGCCGTGGCAACTTTGTGAGTCATTCCAAAGCGCTGTAACTTCATGGCAATAAGCTTATTGTCAAAATGTTTTCCTTCATCACTGATAATTGTGCTCGGCATTCCAAACCGTGTGAATATGTTTTTCTGCAAGAATCGTTGCACAGTCTTTGAATCATTTCTAGGAATTGCAGCTACCTCAACCCATTTGGACAGGTAGTTCACGACAAATAGGATGTATAAATTTCTGAATGATGATGGGAAGATCCCCATGAAATCGATGCCCCACGTGTCAAACAATTCTACCTCGATGATGTTATGTAATGGCATCTCATGCCGCCTTGATATATTCCCCGTTCGCTGATATCAATCACACCTCTTGTGGAATTCATGGGCATCTTTATAGAGAGTTGGTTAGTAAAAGCCTAACTGTAAGACTTTGGCCGTTGTGTGAGTACCTCCAAAATGGCCTCCATAGGGTGATGAATGACATTGTAGAAGCACATTTTGTTGTTCCTCCTCGAGAACACATCGTCGTTTGACCTGATTTGTATATTGTTTAAACAAAAGAGGCTCGTCCAACAATAATGCTTAGCATCATGTAAGAACCGCTTCTTTTCTTGATAAGTAAGGTCAAAAGGTAATGTAACACCCCATTCCTGGCCTGGTCGAGAACCGAGTTGGAGAGTGCTACCGGATAATAGAACGATGATCGGTGCGATAAAATTTCAACAATGCATAACACTTAATCATTACTTTACCTTTCAAACATTACCCAATATCAATATTAGCTTGATTTATCCCATTTGAACAATGACTAATGAATTACGACCAATTTCTAACTTTTACGAGTTTTAGGGACTAAATTGTAATTCTAATAACTTAGAAGTCCTTTCTTGCAATTTACTATGCAATAATGAAATTCTAATAACTTAGAAGTCCTAGTTGCCTTATTCAATTTTTGATAATCTATGAAGATTCTCCAACCGGTGAAAGTTCTAGCTGGAATGAGTTCATTGTTTTCATTACTTACCATAGTCATACTGGCCTTTTTCGGTACACATCGTACCAGACTTACCCATGAGTTGTCAGAAATTGGATATATGATACTGACATCAAGCCACTTTATGATTTCCTTCATCACAACTTGTTTCATGGCAGGGTTGAGCCTCCTTTGGGCCTCAATGGAATTGTTGTGGCCTTCATCTAACGGGATCTTATGCATGCATACTATCCGATTGATTCCCTTCAGATCTGTTGTTGTTCAACCTATTGTTTTATGCAGCACCAACATGTCAATCAATTTCTTTTCCTGTTCAGCCTGCAACTTAGAAGAAATGATTATAGGGAAGGTGTTATCCTTCCCGAAATAAACATATTTCAACTGCTCTAGAAATGGTTTTAATTCTAAAACAAGAGGTTGCTCAATGAAAGGTTTGTCAAGTTTACGTTCCTTACTAGAGTAATCAAGAGATTTGAAACTTTTACCTTGTTGACTTACAATCCAATTTGCTTCATGTTGCGCTTCATTATCTAGATCTGGTTCCTCAGGTTCTTCAGGCTCGACAAAGAAATTCTCATGGCAATACTCCTTCACATCAAAGTTAAATTCTGTGGTGGCCTGAATAGTCGGGCATTCTTCTGGATCATCGGCATAATTGAGGATTTTAAAAATATTGAACGAGACTCATTGCTCATTCACCCGCATTGTGAGCTCTCTTCTCTCAACATCGATCAAGGTCTTTCATGTTGCTAAAAATAGTCTTTCGAGGATAATAGGGGTGAATTCATTTGCTTCACAATCCAAAACAATAAAATCAATGGGGAAAATAAATTTATCCACTATTAACAAAATGTCATCATTTTTTCTCTCTGGATGAACATAGGATATGTCCGCAAGTTGTAGCAGGACTGTAGTGGGTCTTGCCTTTCCTATGCCCAATCTTTGAAAAACAAATTTTGGCATAAGGTTTATACTCTCTCCAAGGTCGCAAAGTACTTTCTCGACATAGTGATTGCCGATGGGACAAGGTATTGTAACCCCCTTTATCAATTGATTATGCAACATTGCCATACACCCCATTTGTCAAGGCTATTGTCTCAAACTCGCTCAGCCTTGTTCGCTTAGAGACAATGTCTTTAAGGAACTTGGCATAATTAAGCATCTGCTCTATTACCTCAACTAGTGGTAGGTTGATGTGAACATGCTTCAAGATGTCAAGAAACTTCTTGAACTGGTATTCATGCTTCTGCCTCTTCAGCCTCTTTGGGAATGGTGGTTGTAACCCCCTTGATCCGGCCTAGTCGTTAGACCCGAACTAAGAAGATCACATTAGGTTTGCTAAAGCGAACCTGAACAATCTTACTCGAATTATGGTCCATTTTTTCTTTAAACTTGTCTAGATGCATTATTAAGACCTAAGGAATTCATACAAGTAACGATTCAATTTTCATTCGATAAGAACATCGATAAGGCACTAAATTGCAAATACAAGCATTTTGGGGACCAAAATGTCAATCTAAATATTTATAGGGACTTATACAGGTTTTAGCTTACAATTTATTAATTAACCATATTTCATGCCAGTATTTCAAATTACAGCCTCAACGAATAACAAATAAGCATCCAATTTAGCAAAATGTGAAATTAAGGAAAAAATTGTAAAACTACCAAAATACATGGATTAACATGTTTGTTAAATCTTCTTACAACAATTAGACACATTTAAAACATGTTTGCAAAAAAACAAGTCAACCGAACATCATTTACCTATTCAATTGATGCAACAATATACTGTGACCAAAGTGAAAAAAATTTAAACTCAGTAAAATCCATTAACTGAATTAACCATCAGCCATACCGATATACGGGCTGTACAAAAAAGCATTTTGGGGATTCAAATCCCAACTCGAATTTATCTAATTACTTATGAACAATATTGGCATGCTTCTAAATTATATCACCATTAAACACATAGACTCGAATAATCACATACCAATTATTCAACACAATTCATAATTATACAAGTAGACTAGAGGCATGCTTTCTAACAATATAAAACATTATCCAAAGCACCAAATGGTCAAGACATCAATGTAGGCTATAGATTAATTAAGGAATTAAAGCATATGATCATATGTACTCATTGAACACAAGTAAATCAATCCAATCATTATTTAAACCATTTAAATCATTTAATCATAACTATCAAGGATACAAAGCATTAAAATAAAACCAACATGTTAATCATTTAATACAACCATCATCTAACGTAATATAAAATCAACCAAGTTATCATTCCCTAAATAAAACAAATCATCCCAATATTTTACCCACATTGCCTTATTACAAATAATAATAACACTATAAATGTACTCTTTTAAATACGTTTGTCTTGAGATCCAACCATGCCTCGAACCACACCCTGCGCTTGCTTAATTCACTGCATTGACGAAAGAAAAGAGAGCGTAAGCATATAATGCCTGGTGAGTGTGCTCAAAAAGTAAAATATCAATGCATTTTCAAATCCAAAACAGATATTAATAAACTGCAACAAAGCAAGTCAAATTCTATGTTTCCAAAGCATTTAAATAAAACATGCTTATTCAAAACATATCCTCATGCTTTTATAACCATCTTTTTATTCTCATAACATTTTAATAAAACATGCTTAACAAAATCAAAAGCATCATCTCTTTCGGCATAATCCATGCCTTCATTGTAAAATAGGATATAAGTGTAAAGCCAACACAATTTGCTTACTTCTTTTAAAAACATAACATGCATAACAACAATATGCATCAAAACATTTTTTACAAGTCTCGTACTTAATCAAACCAAAGCATTTTCTCATTTGTTTCCCAGCAAAGCATGCATAACAACCATGTGCATAAACATGTATCATGGATCAATAGCAAAATCCCATTTGCAATCCCTCAACTTGAGCTTTCACATGCATAATAACCCATATGCAAGGCTTAAAGAGTAAACATGTATAAACCAACATTGTAACACCCCCTTCCTAGCCTAGTTGGGAACCGGGTCGGAGTATGTTACCGATGAATAATTCAATGATCTATATAACAATTCCAAGAAATAATCAAGGTTACTAAACTTAACAATATTAAACGATATTAAGATTCCAACTAGTCTTCTACGAGTCTATGATTACCTGATTATGACCAATTTTAACTTCTTACAGGTTCTAAGGACTAAACTATAAATTCCGTATTTTAGACGTCCTTACTAGAAATTAACTTGCCATAATGAAATTCGGCATGCAAACAATGACCATGTAAATTTTCATGTTATTCAGAGTTCGTTTGGTCATCCAATTTAACTATGCAAGATTTAGTGACCATTTTGTAAATAATGCAAAACTGTGTTCTATAGCTTTTAACATAATTAACTGTCACCGTACCGATGCACTTAGGATCGTATTAGTATGCTAAGCCTAATTTCCAATTTCCAAATTCAAGAGTAACAAGCTCATATCGATACGGTTAAGGGTCATACTGATACTGGTTGACCACGTTGACTTCGTATCGATACGCCTTGAACCCATATCAATACCATTTTTGCAACCAAATTCCAGTAGCCAAAATCCGTACCGATACGCCTAAGCAGTATCGATATGCCTCTTTTTAACCAACATTGACCTGACCAAATATGCAAGGTTGTATCGATACACCATCACCTGTATAGATACCCCTTAACTGTAATGACAGATTTTTGCTGGTTTTTATTCTACTTGACCTATCAAACTATGTCCAAATGCAATGAAACTTTACGCATAATACTTCAATGCAAAAACTACTTGCATGCCAAATTTTAGGACCTTTCGAATTCGTTTACTAAGATTTCACCTATTTGAGCCGATTATGCACTTTTAATCATTTTTAAGCCATACAAAAAGACCACTTAGAGCCTTAAGCACTATTACACCACAAACATAAAAAATACATATCAAAAGAGCCATATATGACTATTTCAAGTACTTTGCCACCCTACTAGGAGTTCATAGTTTTGATATACATTACTTTAAGCCTGTTTGTGACTTGTTCAACGCTTCAACTTCTTCGATCTCGAATGATGATTCCCTTAACCTGAAATGGATGGGATGCAATGCGTTAGGCATACATTTCCTAATAAGGTAGCCATAAATGATGACAATAACAACATAATGCATTTCAATTCAAGTGATGACAATAGCAATACAATGAACTATTAATATCAATGCAATGATCATGTTAATAACAATATTTCCTATTTTAACAATAACCCTTGGATCGATTTCGGATAGTAGATACGTGAATTCCTACACCTCGCCAAATCAATGAAATGGTCTAGTCCCTCCGCCTTGCCAATATGACCAACATCACAACACATCCCTCTGCCTCGCCAATATGACCAACATCATAACACATCCCTCCGCCTTGCCAAATCAATATAGGTTGTAGCCCTAGGACCGTAGTCCACCCATACACTGAGCTCATGAATTCTATGGCATGCCAATTGTATCCAATGTCCTTCGAATCCAAGGTCCGATAACAAAATAAATGATCGATGTTCAATAGCAATATCAATGTTCAATGTTTCAATGACTTTATTAATAAAAAATGATTGGATATCCATGGTCAACGACAATATAAATGACGATAGCAATGACAATATTCTATATTCCCATGATTCAAATGACGATGGCAATAGTAGTACATAATGATAATAACGATACCTATGTTCGATATTCAATAACAATGACGATAACGGTGACAGTGCTCAATCCTTAATGTAATAACTTACCAATACTTACCACAACGTCCACTAAGTGGTTCGATGCAATATCCCTTGACCAAAAAGGGTTAGCGATGATAAATTTAACAAAAATGAAATTGGGAAAGGCACCTAGCTCAAACCCAAGACTCTGACTACACTTACCTCAATATTCCAAAACTTTCAAGGCTCTCGAATAGTAATCCCCTTGTTCCTAGCTTTCGTTGGTGATGGTGGATGATCTCTTTCCACTTCTTGAACTAGGAAAATCAATAGGGAATTTATTAGAATTGATAATACAATATCGAAATCAATATAACGATATCAAAATCGATATTTAAGCTCAATTTAGACAATAACGATGAATTATCCATGGATAATCAATAATAGTTTGGGGGATTTCAATAATAGTTTAAGATTACCCTAGCTTGGGATTACACTCAATATCTCCATGGATTTCAATAATAGTTTGGGGGATTAAGCTTACCCGTTCGATAGCAATGATTCGATAGCAATAAATCGAAGAAACGTAAGTTTTTTGATACTCACTAATGGAGGTGCTTGCTTAGGTTGAAGACAATGAAGATAATGATGCTTGCTTATACTTTAATTGAGCGAGACTTCTATTCCTCGTTTCTTTCTTTTATTCTTTGCACCCGAATAGTTTTCCTTAAGGTGAAGAAAGTTGTTTTCCACCATCCACGTAGATGGTAATTATAATTGAGGAGGGGCTAATCGCAAGGTTAGTCCCTCAACTCTCAATACTCTATGGTTTTGCCCCCAAACTTTCAATTTCTATAGTTTAGTCACTAAAAGATTCTCAATATATGCGATAGGGTCCTTAAACAATAATTGGACTCAATTGGGACTCAATGTCGATGCAATTGACCTCATGGTCAAAGTCAATACAATATTTGGACCTTTTCGGTGTAAGGCTTTCGATCGCTGGAACCATATTCCGACTAGACCGGTTTTTGGGATGTTATAAACATTATACAACTTAATCCATCAACATGATACGTTATCAATTATATTGGCTTTTAAGTGATCATAAACCAAGTTCCACTTTACAAAATATTGCATTGGATACACGGATTCAACAAGTGTCCTCCCAACACTTAATACAATCTCAACCGGAAATAAGGTACAATCACAACCGGGTACCATCACAACCCAATCATCGGCTAGATGTATAATCCACTAACAAGAGTTTTTGGTACCATATAACCGCTCAACCGATAGGGTACTCATGGTGGAGTATTCGGTACACATAAACCCCTCAACACCCGAGACGACTTATTATAGTGCACTATCAATCCTATGACCAGCCAACTATATCTGATAACATTTTAAACCACATCACTTGCCAATATAATTCATTAAAAACAGGTTACCTCACTGTTTTGCGTATGCATCAACAAAATAAATTTTCAATCCAATAAACCATGTATTTAAACCAACATGAATTCTCTTTTCGTAAAACATTTGCCAAACCTCTCATAAGCATTCATTTATAACACCATTTACAGTGCATTTCACATGGAAAATCATGTATAAAACAGTAAATATCAAATCATGTTTGAAATCAATTCGTATGAATAAATACTCATATCAAATCAATATTCAAAGGCAAAATAGGGAAAAACATACTTTCGAGTTTAGTGAAGCTTGCTAGACTATAATCAAACCCCCAAACTTTAGTTCAAATTTATTTGAAGAACCAACTTATAATTGCACTCGCCAACTTGCTATTGTCTTGGTGCTAATGTCTCAACGTCAACACTTCGACGTCTAATCGAAAATCGTCCGAACAATTACCATCTTCTACAAGAAAACACAAGAATTAATATAAATTTGATCACACTAAAATAACTACTTGAATAAAATAACTTACGAGACAATTAAAAACCAAACAAAAATCCCAATTTTCGATTTTTCCACTACACTCTACAGCTGGGAAATAAATTCTCGATTTTCCGATTTTTTTTTTCCATTCATGCTACTGCTCCGCTTCTAGTCTCCTTTTCATTTTTTTTTCTTAATTATTATTAAAGCCATTAGATGGCAGCAGCTCCTTAACCCTTAGCACCCCCTGCCATGGCCACGCCTTCCTCTTTTTCTCCTTTCTTTTTTTACACGGTCTGCTGCAGCCTGTTCAGTGCACAACTCCCCAGATCACGCCCCTGTTTCATACCGTTCGAATGACCCTTTAATTTCCTTACGTGCATTTCCTCAAACACTCGCAATGCACAATAATATATGATCCAGCAATTAAATCAATCATTTTATTACTTACCTCATTTAAGAATCTAATTCTTAATTCAACTAATTAGTTTAATTCTGGAAATTAAATTATAAAATTAACTTTATATTATTATTTTCTTTGAAATATAAAAATTTTATTACTGAATCAATGGAAAGCAATAACACTGGTTTTATTAAAAAATTTCTCTAAACTTAATTGGAAGAAAAAGATAATACAGTGTAATTACTTAAACACAAAGGCTCCCAACAGCCTGAGAATAAAAGATAAACAACCGTTCCCACAAAGAACAAAATTACATTCTGCCTTTAGCTACTAATGCCAAAGAACACCATTGCAAAACCGCTCTATATCCCGCAGCAGGAAACTAAGACATTCTTCTCACTAGAAACAACCACTAGAATAAAATTCTGAGAGAAGGTAGACTTAATTCACTCCAATTTCGTGTTTGCAATTCACCCTCAAGCATGGAGCTCGTCAAATACTACCAAAGCATTCCCTCGATTAATCCCTTTCTTTGCCAATCCATTTGCTTTCTCTCGGCACATATTGGATATTCCATTGTATTCCACTGCAATATTTCAGAAAAGAATCAATGACAGGCTTGAAGACAGCAGGAGCCCTATGTGGTTTCGCAACCATTCCGTAACCATTTTGCAGTCGCATTCGATCAAAAGTTTATACAAGTCTCGCCACTCCGAGATGCTGAATAAATACATCGCTTCTTTCATAGCCAAGATCTCCGCTGTAGAAACATCAGTGTTGCCGACCGACTTGGAAAAGTGTATTAAAATCTTTAGAATCCTCGTTGCGCAAGCATCCACCAATGCCTGCCTCTCCAAAACTTCCACAAACCGCACCATCTGTATTGAATTTGAGGACTCCTTTTTCCAGGGCGGACCATCCACTCGATTTAAGATTCGAGTTGCTAAAACTAATAAAGCCAAAATTGGCTGGACAACAAGATAGATTTGAAATAGAAATTACTCATGCGCAAACTCCATAGAAATCATTAGATTACTATAATCTAATCAAGATTTATGAGAAAACTCATTAAAATCTATTTTAACATCGAAAGACAATATAATTTATTTTAACATCGAAAGACAATAGAATTGATAGAAAATCAACACAAAATAATTAAGAGATCATTAGAAAATCAAAGCTTACCTAAATAAATTGGAAATTGAAAATGAAAATTGCTCCTCCAATCATCCAACGTGAAATTCATTGAACAAGACGGGTAAAATCAAAATCTCATGTGTGACTATTGATTAGAAATAGTTTAGGAAGAAAATGAATAGAGATTGGATAAGAAAATCAAAGAAGATTAAAATGGTGTTTGGGAGAATCTTGAGAGAAAAAGAGAGATAAATTTTGACATAGTTTTCTTTCTTGAGAAAATAATAATCATCGTCATTTTCTGGTTAGAAATAGATGGTAAAAATTTTATTTAATAATTGTTCCAAAAAAAAACCCATAAAATCATCACTTTAGTTTTTTTACAATATTGCCATTATTAATATTTTATAATCATTTGCAAAAAAAAAAGTCATCATTTTATTAATATTAAAACAACTCATTTAAAATTACCAAAATTCAATTTCATCCCTTATTAAACTCATTAAATCTACTTTTCATAAATACTTGACACGATAAATTTATAGAAATTAATTTAATTACTCAAATTATTTTTCGGAATTAATTAATTAGCTAAAGCCTAACCAAAAATCTCAACCTGATTCTGATAATTCAACCGAATCTTCTAGCCTATTTTCTGGGGTATTACATCTCTCCCCCACTAAAAGAAATTTAATCCTCGAAATTTACGGAAAGGGAACAAAACAAACATAAAACCTTTCTTCATCCAAAAACTTCCTCAATTACACTTACGCCGCATAATTTCACAAATTCAATCGTCACAAAAAACAACACCTAGATGCTAGGGACTTAACCAGAATACCTCTTACCAATGGTAAAACCAATAATTCTCAACTTTCTCCTTACGAAAAAAAATGAGCAAAGGGTCAAACATACCTCACCACAAATAAATAGGCAACTCATAAATTTAAAAATTCGAGCTCAAACCATCTCGACAAAACATGTCACAAAACCGGTCTTCCCATTTATCTACATATCATCTATTAAGACTTGATCCAACTCACCATTACGAACTATTCTCTACAACCATCATCCACGGAGAAACATCGAGAAACACTCAACCACCCATATGATATCGGGTATCTCGTCGCCTCAATCCGTTCAAAACCTATCTAATTCTTATGTCGGAACAACGCCAAAAATACCAAAACCGCTTTTAACTTGCATCAATCCTTTCTAATATCCAATCAACCCTTCACCAACAATTCTCAATTCACAAACCTTCGTAAAACATCAATATCTCCTCAAAACTACAACCAGCATCAAAGGCTTCACTTAACCAATCATCAATCTCAATCCATGAAGAACAACTATCTCAATTAAGCACTTAAATTAATTTCGGGTCCAAACTTGTAAAACCATTTTTTTTAGATCATTATCAACCAATAAGAAATCATTAGGTTTGAACAACCTAACCATAATACGCTCCTGAAACCATTACAAAATAATTTAACCTAATTAAATTCATTTTAATTACAAATGTTAATAGAAATAATAGATTAACGACACAAAGCGTGTGGAATGTCAATAATAAACCATAGCTCACATTGCTTGATAGGAATACAACCAAAATGAGCTTCCCCTTGTACTCTAACGTGAAAATCATTGTTAACCAAAATCCACCAATTCCCTCAAGTTTTAAAAAATCATTTGGATGAAAAATAGATTAGAAATAAGATCGAAATATCAATTGATCATTGAAAAAAAATTAGGAAAGTAGAGAATACGAAAAAAATAGTTTTTAGTTGTCATAAAAATTTAGAAAACCTCTATTTTAGAGAAAATATTAACCATCAGTAGTAGTTTTTTTAAAACAAAAAAATGAGTTTGTTAAAATAAAAAGGGTGCAATTGCTCCCTAAAGATTCTTAACCTATGTCTCCTCTCTATTTAATTCACAAAAACCACTTTTAAAATCAAATTGTTTCCCCTTTTTAAAAGTAATCAAAAACATAATTATTGTTATTTGATAAACCATTTAAATAACCTTCCAAAATATGTTGATTGCGAACATAAAACTCCTTCAAAAGCGTTCCAAGAAAGAATTCTTGAACAACACAAACATTCAAAACCCAAATATCCTTAAACCTTGGATTACCTTATAAGCCAAAAACTCATCAAACATATTTCAGTCTATTCTTAGACAAACTTCATCGCAAAAACCAACTCCAACCTTCAAAACTACAATACATTCAGCAACTACCTTCAATTAATATGCATGATTGCGTGAAGTCAAAATCCACTAGACGGTGCAACAGGGAAAGATAAACAGACTACACGACCTTCCCCTAATCAAAATACAGATTCCACGATTTCGGTGTGCACTCTAATTTCCGAAGATGAAATTCAATCCAATGTCTTTCGTATATTTCTTTCCTTGACCATCCTCACGAAAATAACGTTAGGGATACTATAAAGTTCCCCTTAACAATCAACATCATTGGTCAGGTTTCGATCCTGAACATCAACTTCCTTGCCTAATACGTACATCATAACCTTATCATCTCAAACACTCCAAAATACTCATTAGAATCTCAACCGACGTTTTCTCGATGATACTTTACGAAAATTGATATTACTATAAAGCAATGACACTTTATGGCGTGCTTATTTCCATTTACACCACTTCACTGACTTCTTGTCTTCAAAATCCATATCATTGACATTGATGGTAATAACCACCTTTAACCTTCAAAACAGTAGACCAACGCTACCCAAAAACTCACGAACAAGGGCAACGTCACTCAAGTTCGGAGACCATTTTTAACTACTCTCGATCGAGGACCAAGTCTACTCAAGATTGAAAACCACTTTTCATATACTATCGATAACTCAAACAACGCTTACTAAGCTCGGAAGTAATTATATATTAAATCATTTCTCATCTAAAATCAAATTCATTATCGGTGTTTAAACTTGACAGTTCGGCAAGTGATCCAAGACAAACCTACAAAAACTTTTTCAAAAGTATTTGTAATACGCAATGTGTTCCTGATTAACCCCAACATAAGTAATTAACAACATGAGTACATAAGAAACACATTTATCAATTTCTCAAAATAACCAAATTAAACTCTAACTGTCTGAGGTTGTGAACCTGACTCTGATACCACCAAATGTAACGCCCTTGATCTGGCCTAGTCGTTAGACCCGAACCAAGAAGATCACATTAGGTTTGCCGAAGCAAACTCGAACAATCGTACTCGAATTACGGTTCATTTTTTATTTAAACTTGTCTATATGCATTATTAATACCTAAGGTATTCATACAAGCAGCGATTCAATTTTCATTCGATACGAACATTGATAAGGCACTCAATTGCAAATACAAGCATTTCGGGGACCAAAATGTCAATATGAATATTTACAAGGACTTACATAGGTTTCAGATTACCAATTATTAATTAATCATATTTCATGCCAACATGTCAAATTACAACTTCAATGGATAATAAATAAGCATCAAGTTTAGCAAAATATGAAATTAAGGACCAAATTATAAAACTACCAAAATACAAGGACTAACACGTTTGTTAAGGCTTCTTAAAGCAATTAGATACATTTAAAACATGCTTGCAAAAAATCAGGTCAAACGAACAGCATTTACCTATTCAATTGATGCAACAACAACATACGGTGACCAAAGTGCAAAGAATCTAAACTCGGTAAAATCCATTAACTGAATTAACCACCAGCCAAACCAATACACGGGCTGTACTAAAAAGCATTTTGGGGATTCAAATCTAAACTTGAGTTTATCCAATTACTTACGAACAATATTGACATGTTTTTAAATTATATCACCATTAAACACATAGACTCAAATAATCACATTCCAATTATTCAACACAATTCATAATTATACAAGTAGACTAGAGGCATGCTTTCTAACAATATAAAACATTATTCAAAGCACCAAATGGTCAAGACATCGATGTAAGCTATAGATTAATTAAGGAGTTAAAGCATATGATCATATGTACTCATTGAACACAAGTAAATCAATCTAATCATTATTTAAACCATTTAAATCATTTGATCATAACTATTGAGGATACAAAGTATTAAAATAAAATCAACATTTTAATCATTTAATACAACCATCATCTAACATAATATAAAATCAACCAAGTTATTATTCCCTAAATAAAACAAATCATCCCAATATTTTACCCACATTGCCTTATTACAAATAATAATAGCACCATACACGTACTCTTTTAAATACATTTGTCTTGAGATCCTACCTTGCCTCGAACCACACCTTGCGCTTGCTTAATTCACTGCATTGACAGAAGAAAAGAGAGAGTAAGCATATAATGCCTAGTGAGTGTGCTCAAAAAGTAAAACATCAATGCATTTTCAAATCAAAACCGATATTAGAAAACCACAACAAACCAAGTCAAATTTTACGTTTCCAAAGCATTTAAATAGAACATGATTATTCAAAACATATCCTCATGCTTTCATAACCATCTTTTTATTCTCATGATATTTTAATAAAACATGCTTAACCAAATCAAAAGCATCATCTCTTCCGACATAATCCATGCCTTCATTGTAAAGTAGGATATAAGTGTAAAGCCAACACAATTTGCTTACTTCTTTTGAAAACATAACATGCATAGCAACCACATGTATCAAAAAAACATTTTACAAGTCTCGTACTTAATCAAACCAAAGCATTTTCTCATTTGTTTCTCAACAAATCATGCATAACAACCATGTGCATAAACATGTATCATGGATCAATAGCAAAATCCCATTTGCTATCCCTCAATTTAATCTTACACATGCATAACAACTCATATGCAAGGCTTAAAGAGTAAACAAGTATAAACCATCATTATACAACATAATTCATCAACATGATACGTTGTCAATTATATTGGCTTTCAAGCGATCATAAACAAGTTCCACTTTACAAAATATTACACCGGATACACGGATTCAACAAGTATCCTCTCAACACTTCATACAATCTCAACCAGAATTAAGGTACAATCACAACCGGGTACCATTACAACCCAATCATCGGCTATATGTATAATCCACTAACGGGAGTTTTCGGTAACATATAACCCCTCGACCGTTAAGGTACTCGTGGTGGAGTATTCGGTACACATAAACCCCTCAATACCCAAGACGATTTATTATAGTGCACTATCAATCCTATGGTCAACCAACTATATCTGATAACATTTTAAACCACATCACTTGCCAATACAATTCATTAAAAACATGTTACCTCACTGTTTTACATATGCATCAACCAAACAAATTTTTAATACAATAAACCATGTATTTAAACCAACAAGAATTCTCCTTTCGGAAACCATTTGCCAAACCTCATAGGCATTCATTTATAACAACATTTACAATGCATTTCACATGGAAAATCATGTATCAAAGAGTGGATAACAAGTCATGCTTGAAATCAATTCGTATAAATTAATACTCATATCAAACCTATATTCAAAGGCGAAATAGGGAAAACTTACTTCCGAGCTTAGTTATGGTTGTTAGGCTATAACCAAACCCCCAAACCATAGTTCAAACTTTATTTGAAAAACCAACTCATAATTACACTCACCAACTTGCTATCGTCTTGGTGCCAATATCTCAACGCCAACACCTTGACGCCTAATCAGAAATCGTCCGAACACTTGTCATCTTCTGAAAAACGCAAGAATTAATATAAATTTGACCACACTAAAATAACCACTTAAATAAAATACCTCAGGAGACAATTACGAGCCAAACAAAAATCTCCTTCTTCGATTTTTCCACTACACGCTACTGCAGGGAAATAAATTCTCGATTTCCCTTTTTTTTTCATTCACGCTACTGCTCTGTTTCTAGTCTCCTTTTCATTCTTTTTTCTTAATTATTATTAAAGCCATTAGATGGCAGGAGCCCCTTAACCCTTATCACCCCCCGCCATGGCCACGCCTTCCTCTTTTTCTCCTTTCTTTTTTTTACACGCAATGCATAATGCATGCGCCCAGCGGTGGCTGCTGCAGCCAGTTCAGTGCACAGCTCCCCTGTTCACGCCCCTGTTTCATACCGTTCGAATGCCCTTTTAATTTCCTTACGTGCATTTCCTCGGACAGTCACGATGCACACTAATATATGATTCAGCAATTAAGTTAACTATTTTACTTACAAAATCAACTTTATATTATTATTACTCATGCTATAATCTAATCAAAATTTATGAGAAAACTCATTAAAATTTATTTAACATCGAAAGACAATTGAATTGATAGAAAATCAATACGAAATAATTAGGAGATCATTAGAAAATCAAAGCTTACCCAAATTAATTGAAAATTGAAAATAAAAATTGCTCCTCCAATCTTCCAACGTGAAATTCATTGAACAAGACGAGAGAAATCAAAATCTCTTGTGTAGCTATTGATTAGAAATGGTTTAAGAAGAAAATGAATAGAAATTGGATAAGAAAATCAAAGAAGATTAAAATGGTATTTGGGAGAATCTTGAGAGAAAAAGAGAGATAAGTTTAGATATAGTTTTCTTTCTTGAGAAAATAATAATTATCGTCATTTTTTAGTTAGAAATAGATGGTAAAATTTTTATTTAATAATTGTTCCAAATAATCCCATAAAATCATCACTTTAGTTATTTTTACAATATTGCCATTACTAATATTTTATAACCTTTTGCAAAAAAATCATCATTTTATTAATATTAAAACAACTCATTTAAAATTATCAAAACTCAATTTCATCCCTTATTAAACTCATTAAATCTATTTTTCACAAATACTTGACATGATAAATTTATCGAAAATCAATTTAATTAACCAAATTATTTTTTGAAATTAATTAGCTAAAGCCTAACCAAAAATTCTAACCTGATTCCGATAGTTCACCTGAATCTTCTATCCTATTTTTCAGGGTGTTACAGTGGTGACAATCTAATCTCCTTGCCTTTACTCGTCTCATCCGACTAGTCATTGTTGGATGTACTTGTCGCGGCATGTGAACTTGTCGTGGCAGCTGCTGGAGGCTCGTCACCTGCGATTTTTGTAGCATTGTCGAGAGGTACATTTTTCTGAATAAGAAACTGCTCCACTAGCTGACTACTCTCTTCAGGTTGAATAGGGTCATTATTTGCCTTTGATCCACTTCAGGTGGTGATCACTTTACATTGTTCATGGCCTGATCCTCATACAACCTCAGTGTCGTTGGTAGACAGTCTTGCGGTATTAAGCTCAAGACTTGGGCAAATTGCTCAACCTACGTCTTTAATGCTTTGCAGTGCTACTTTTTGGTTCTACATCATCATCTTAGCCATGTTCATAAAAGTGTCAATATTTTTCATGAAATTACTAATCTCATCCATATGAGATTCAGTCTTAAGCATAAAAGCATTTAAAGTGGTTTCCAAAGAACTAGCTGGTGACGATTGTTGTTATGGTAGTTGTTGTCGTGCCATGTTCTACCAGAATCTTGATGCTTTTGCATTCTGGCGGGTCTGATTGTTGTAGTTGTTCTGGTTACTCCATGAAAAATTGGAGTGATGCCGCCATGTTGGATTGTATGCGTTGGAATATGGGTTTCTGTTACGTTGTATTTTCCAACGCAAAAACTGGACTCTAGGTTCTGCAGACACTAAGAAGAATCATGGCTATCATTACAAGAATCTCAGAATGAATCTACTACCTTGACTTCATGTGTGTTACTGAGCCGTTGCAAGTTCTTAACCATGTTGGTTAATGCAGCCAATTGTGCTGAGATAGCATCTGATGAATCAAGCTCAATTGCCGAGGCATTTTGCCTTACTGTTTCCTTTTGATGGTTGGGAACTAGTAATCATTGTTGGCAAGTCTGTCTAGAATCTCCAAAGCATCCTCATGTGACTTGTCTAGGATTGTGCCATTTGTTGAGGCATCTAGCATCATTCTCGTTGGTGCGTTGACTCCATTGTAAAACATCACTACTTGCATCCAATCTCCAAATTCGTATATGGGACATTTGCATAGAAGCTCTTTATATCGATCCCAAGCCTTGTACATGGACTCATCATCTTCTTGACGAAAAGAATTAATGTCATTACAATATTTATCAATCATATTTGTAAAATTAAATATGACAAGGAAACTCTGGCTTAGATCTGTCCAAGATTCTAAGGATCTGGATGGAATACTATTTAACCATAATTTCACCCTATCCTCGGTGAATATGAGAATAATTTTAGCCTCAAGACATCCTCGTGGACTCCCTATTGCTTGAATGAATCACAAACTTCTAAGAACGAGTTAAGATGTTGCCTGGCATCTTTAGTTGTTGAGCTGTTGAACTGGATAATTGAATTAAGCATATTAAACATTATTGGCTTCAATTCAAAATGTGCAGCTTGAATCTCAAGAGTGAAAATTCCTAGATTGAGATCACAAAGGTTTGGAAGTAAGTGATCTCGGATGGGTTTGTTTCTTACATGAACAGGTTGCTCGGCTAGAGCTGCTCCGCCTCCTACTGCAACATTCTAGTCGCCTTGGGCATTCAAATTGCTGACTGGATCAATAGGTTGATCTATCATTGATGCTCTTATCTCTCTCATTCTTTGATGAAAAACTTGTTCAATCTCAAATTCAAGTGGGTAGTCTTGTCCTATCGGTCTCGCTCTAGTCATGCACAGACGCAAAACTAAAATTGTTAGCCCTTGAAATAAATAACAAAAAGGATAAATGAAAAAAAGGTGCAAGAAATTAAAAATAAAGTTGTTATTTCCAATCCCCGGTAACGGCACCAAAAATTTGTTGCGTGATTTAAGTACAATGCAAACGATGCAAGTGAACACGTTGCAATTAATAGCATAGATTAAGATCGTCTCCACAGGGATTGGTGAAACTCTGACTTCTAGCTTATTGCACTGAAAGAGAAAAATATTGAAAGTGTTAGATGGTGATAAATAACAAGTAAAATAAACTAAGTAAACAGAAAGAGATAATCGATATGTGAGATTAGACTGGGTTATCGTGAGTAGTGTATGCTTTTCAGATGAAATGTCGTGCCTGGTAATTGCTAAGGCAAATAAATTACTGAGACAAGTAATTGTTTTGGCAAGTAAATTGCCCTTTCAATGTTCGGCGAAGTGTTCTTCAATGACTTCGCATCATCCCTAACCAAAGAACTGATGATTGTGCAAGCCTTGGTGATACATCCCTGCGTTAACCTTGGGTAGACAACATCAATATTTTCACTCTTCTTAGCCGCTGAAATTCGTTCCTTATTCATAAGGCGAATTAGTTTCCACCAACGGTCATTTAAATGGAAACCGTATCCACTCGTTTCGTGAATCTAGCTCTCCTGAGCCTAGATAAATAAATGCATTCAAGTTCTTTTCCCAAATTTCCTTGAAGCGAAATTAAGAATCAAGAATGGATAAACACTAAATCTTATTGAATTAAAAACCAAAACTATTTATTTATCTCTACACACCATAAAACTCGATAACCCAAGTCAAATTAATCTAGTTCATGGCTGGGTTAAAAGAGAACACAAATGAATAAAACCCAGACATGGGTGGATCGCATGATACAAGATAAAAAAATAGAGAATATGAACTCCTCCCATCTATGCTAATGGTTGTGCGTGAATCCTCCTTTTCGATATGATCTCACTCTCCCAGTCGACTCCCCTTGATGTGTTGTTGCGATCTCCTTATTAGATGAGGGAAAGAGTTCGAATGCGTGTGGAATCCGTGGGGGATCTAATCTCTATCTTATCTAGATTTTGAATTTGAATATGGAATAATTATCCACTGCGTTTGAATTAATTCCTAGAGATAAGGCTTTATCGCGACTTGCCAGGGTGTCCTTCGGCAAGTCATCAGCTTGTTAGGGCATCCTTCGGCAAGTCGTCCTGCACAAAATAAAGCAAAACAATAGCGATTTCTTCACAAAAAACTATCAAAACATAAGACCAAGCCCAATAGACAAAAAAACTACGAAACTATGCGCGAATGACTAAGAATGCAACTAAAATGAGCCTAAATCTAACAATAATATGAGTAAAAAATGTAAAAAATATAGTACTTTTACACACTTAACTGTACTCGTGATAGACTTATACAATGTCTAATCTAAATTAATCAACAAATAAATTAAACACAAATAATTACAGAAAAAATGATGGTACAGAATACATATACGGAATACTTACAATTTAGATCATTGATTGAATAATTACATAAAAACAATTTTAACAATCATTTTTAACATGTTACCCTAATTATGAGTATCTTTAGAAAAACACGTTTCATGAGTTATTTAACATGATTTCGAGATTAAAATCTTAAAAGTTTATCCAACCATTCATTTTTTGTCGACTTTTTAAATAATTATTCTTCTCTAAAATTTTCAATATTCAATAATAGTAAGAACCCTTGATTAAATTTTTAAATTCAAGTCAGGTTAGACTCCATTTTACAAAACAAGTTTTTTTTCTTAAATTTTATTTTTATATCTACAAAATTTATATTTGAAACTTCACTTAAAAAAGTCAATATTACTAATGGAGATAGTTAAAGTGGTAAGCAACTTGATATATAGCTTAAGCATTCTCAAGTTTGTAATCTTGTGTATGCAGAAAATCCTCGCTGAAAGACTCACATATAACAACCAAATGTGCGACACAAATCGATCTGAACTAGTTAGATAAAATATTAAAAAAACGGGAGGACAATAAATAAAAAAATTCAATTTTACCACTTAGATATCATAATCATTAATACTTTTAAAATGATATTTATCTATCAAACTTTTTGGCAACAGTTTTTAGCACGCGGAAGAAAATGATGATGCTGCGCTTTGTGCGTGAATTTTTGGGACACCGGCCTTAAGAAACTCGTGCAAAAACAAAGAAAAATCATGAAAGTGAGCTCCCTCTGTCCATAAGAAATGAACTAGGAAGAGGTCCAACTCCTACTTCTTTAATGGAAAAAGATTTCATACTATTTAAGGTCAGTAAAACTCGATTCGAAAAAACTAAAATTTTTAAGCTCGACTCGAGACAAAAAATTCGACTTATTTTGACTCGACTCGATTTGAAAAAATTTCAAATAAAATTTGAGTTATAAAATAGATATTCGAATAACTCAAAAATCTTAGTAATTACTAGATTAATTTTTAAATTCGAGTTGAGTCTCTTAATTTTACACATATATATATGAAAAATATTCGTCACATATGAATATATCTATATATATATATATATGATTAGAGAAGGCAAAATTAAGGGAATATTCCCTTTTAGGGAAATAATTGAAAAAATATCCTCATTAACGGTTATGTAGAAAAATACCCCTTTTCGGTCAACGTAAGGAAAATTCGTGTTTAGCCAAAAGCGAGTTTCAAACTCGCGCTTAGTTAAAAGTTGAGTTCTATTTAAAAAAAACTTGGTAAATTTTTTTATTTCTTACCTACCCACTCAATACATAACTCGCGTTTAGCTAAGCGCAAGTTTAAAACTCGCTTTTGGCTAAACACGAGTTTGACTTACGTGGACATAAATAGGTGTATTTTTTTTTACATAACCAATAATGGGGGTATTTTTCCAATTATTTTCTTAAAAAGGAATATTTACTTAATTTCACCAATAGAGAAAGTCGTTTAAATTAGAATCAAACTGTACTATAACATGATAAATAATTACAATTAAATTTGTATAAGAACTCTAAAACTCAACTCGAATAAAAAAATTCAAATGAAGTCTGAGTTGTAAAATATGGCGCGTCAACTCGAATAACTCAAAATTTTTTGGCTCGATTCGATCGAATGCTCACCCTTAGTACTATCCAAGCGGTAGAAATTATAATTTTTGTCTTGATAATTTATTTTTAAAAAATTGATTTGAGACAAATTTTTTTGTAGAAGTCGGATTTCATTAATTAA
This sequence comes from Hibiscus mutabilis, assembly GCA_019671005.1. Taxonomy (NCBI): domain Eukaryota; kingdom Viridiplantae; phylum Streptophyta; class Magnoliopsida; order Malvales; family Malvaceae; genus Hibiscus; species Hibiscus mutabilis. The sequence continues at coordinate 38,453,725 of CM033711.1, read as the reverse complement.
AGAAAAACTATAATAAAGAAAACACACCATAATCATAAAGAGAATTTTAGAAACTATGTTTACCAAAAATATTCCTATAGTAAACTAAATGCGTAAACTTGAAAGAGAAAACAAAATCTTTTCTTAAAATGTCTTTTCATCTTTCACATCAACCCAACAATTATCATCAAAATTTTATGTTTTTATCTAACTAGACGCGAAAGTATTGGCGTAGGAGATTCGATTGAGAAAAATAATCTTGCATACTGCTTCGCTAACAGTTATAATTACATCAATAAACTATCACAAATAGAGATCTAATCATATTAAACAGTTAATCTTCTCCAATCAGATGACGTGTCACGATGATTGCTACACAAATGATAAATTATAATAAAAATATATGAAAATTCTGTCACAAGACCGATAATATCGTGCCATAGAGACAAACAAACAAACACAATCAAATGTGTGAAAAAGTAACTCAAAACAAAAAAATTATTCAAAATTATAAAAAAATAAACAAAGAAATAAATAAGCATTTTGCCGGTGGCACAAAAATTATGATTGTAACAACCCAAATTTTGGGTTTTGCAAAATTTGGCATCTGACCCAATTTAATTGAGCCTTATGTTGGGCAGCCCAAATTAAGGATAGTTAGATTTGGGCCTTGTGATAAATTAAGGAGATATTATGTGGGAGAATAATTAAAACGAAGAGAAAAAAAGACAAGAAAAAGGGGTTTTAAAATAAAAGGTGGTTGGTGATTTGATGGGGAAGAATAAAGAAAAGAAATGGGATAATTTGAGAGAGAGAAAATAAGGGAAAGAGAGAAAAATAAAGGGGAAGGTTTTGAACCTCGATCTATGGCCATCGAAACTGTTGTGCATGACACTGCCAGCGCCATTAGAAAGGTTTCACCGAGACGAGTCCAACGGTGGTCATCTCGCCGCCGTCCGAGCTGTCGTTCGCAGGAGTAAGAAGAAAGAAGAATCGGAGGAAGTTCGTTCAGCATGTTCCGGTCGTTACCCCCGCAAATAGAGGTCACCATTGAACCAATAAATGGAGAACATCGAGACTGGAGCTCACCGGGGCCGTTCGGCCACCAGAGAGCCTCCAACACGCCACCACGCGCAGCCGGCGAGAGTGGGCCTGCGTCTGGCCTGGCGGGTGCATGCTGCTTGTGTGCACCGCGCCGCACGGGATAACCGCCTACAGGTGCACCTTACCTCTCATGCACTCGCCCGCACCAGATCCAGCGCCTAGGGGTGCACATTGCTTACCATGCGCCTGACCGCACCAGATCACCAGGGTTGACCGGGCCATTGACCGGCATTAACTTTTTTTGGGGGGAACTTACCTAGGGGTTTCTCGACATTTTGGATCTAATAGCGCAGTCTGTTTCGCCAAATTCAAACCCGATAAGCTGTTTTTGTGTATTTGACCCTTGAAATTCCTTAGAGAATGTGGTTAAGTGATACTTATGATATTAATTGGTTTAGGAGGATTATTCGGGATTAGATTTTGGGTCTAATGGAATATTTGGGAAGCTTGGATATTGATTTTAGCGATGTCAGCATAAGGTTAGTACACCTCGAACTCCTATCGTTTCATGAGCATTATAAATGTGATTGCTTTGCAAGTTAGTGCCTGCAAAATAGGTAGACGATGATTAAGTATGTTTAGAGACTGGTATTTAAGAGACTCGATATTTTTTATATGCATGATGATGTGGCTGATGTGATGAGACTATTAGAGACTTTAGAGACCATGTAGGGTCGTATGCGATGCTTGTGTGATATTTGATGATTTGTTGTTTGGTCGATGAATTGTGATGTTTTGTATGCTTGTTCGAGTGGGTTGATGTGATTCGATGGAATATGTATAATAGATGAATAATGGTTATATTTGAATAAATGGTATTAAAGTCGGTAATTGATATTAATAGGATGAATGCATTAGCAAACCAACTCTAATGACTTTTATAAGCCTTAGGGATCGTATAAGCTTGCTAATATTGTAATTCGAAGAAATTGTACGAACCTGAAAATAGGGTATCAGTACGAGCTTTGGCCGTACCGGTACACGATTAGGGGTCGTATCTGTACGGGTCAACCCGTACCGGTACTTGTGGAAATTAATAAATTCCAATGAGCAGTTTTAGTATCGGTACATGTGTGAGTATTGATACCCGAGGGTACCGTATGATAGTCATGTGCGAGTACCAGTACCCAATACGATAAATAATCCATGAATGCAAGTTAAAGATGGAAAATCAATATGAATATTAATAATGGAGATAATGAACGAGATTAATTAATATACACTTCGTTAATGAGTAACAACTTGGTAAAAGTAGGGTGACTTGTTTGTAATATAGTAAACCATAAGGGTCCGCGGTGGATCGTATGTTGAGCCGTGCCAAGTTTAGGAACTTGTGTGGTTGAGTCACCGTTGGTTGTTGGGATTCGAATACCTAGTGGTAGAATGGCAACGCATAAAAAGCACTCGATTTGAGATTTCAAGTGATGATGTTCGATGCGTGATTCCGAGCCATTTCACTCGATGTGAGATTTTGAGTGATGATACTCGATGTGTGATTCTGAGTTTTGATGCTTGATGTGAGATTTTGAGCATGAGTGTACGTTCCCGAGGTTATGTGACGCCGGGTTTCACTCTAGGGTTGTAATGATGTCATTGTATGTTTTGCTCAGAGGATCCGGTGAGATCTCGAGTGTGGTTGGGCCTTGTAGGCCATGTATGATGATATCTATGTTGAGAGCATATGTTTAGGCGAATAGTGGTAGCGCCACCTGTTTATTTATCTCTGTAAAACCAACGTTTGATTTTGATATAACAAATTGTTTAAGGACTTATTTGTAAAATAAAATAAAATTTTAAGTATCTCAAAGACTCACAATTGACAAAGATTTTTCAAGTACAAAATTATTCAAAGTCAAAAACTTAAATCCTATAAAATTTTCTAAGTGTTTTTATAGGTAAATTCAAGTTTTATGCCTAGACGTATCGATACGCCCTTAGGCGTTTCGATACGGGCTTAAATTAAAAGGCCACTATAAGAATCTGTTTCGATATAGTTCCATTCATAGCGATACGACCTTCATATAGGCTAAGGTTTTTACTTAGGCGTTTCGCTACGGTTTCATCCGTTTCGATACGACCTTCATACTAGGTTTAAGATTTAAGAACAACGTACCGATACGGCTATTGGCGTATCAATACGGTTGTTAAGATTTTTTATTTATGATTCGAACGTCGCCTTATCAGTTATTGGGAACATGCATTTTTGAAATTCAGTTAACCTGTATCGATACACCTTCAAGGTATACCGATACAAGTTCAGACAGTAGCCCAAGTGAGAAAAATTGCATCGATACGACCTTGCCTGTATCGATACACCCCTTTGTTTTACACCAAGATTGTACCGATATGCTTCCTCGCATATCGATACACCTCTGTATAAATGTATACAATGGCTCTTTCTATTTTGAGATAGGTATCGATACGGCTAATCGTGTACCGATACAGGTAGTTGCAGAAGTACACTTATGGTGGAAAGAAGAGGGCTCAACGGCTATATTGATGACTTCAACCACCCAAACGGCTAGAAATCAATGAGAAGGTATAAAAGCAAGTCTCCAAAGACTCAGTAACAATTATTGAACTTATTTGCAGCATCCAAGCATATATCGAAACCCTTGAGCTTAAAGAGTCAAATTATTGTTCTCCACTTGTTGTAATTTTCATTGTATACATTTCTTTCAAGTTTGGGGAGAGTTTGTTTGTAATTTGGGAAACAAAACAATCTTGTGAGAGATACTTTCAAGTTTTTCATTCCTTCTTTGTAAAGAGAGAGTCTTGGTTAATCTTTAGGTAGAAAGATTAACCGATTTGTAAAGGTTTCCTCCTAAGCCTAGAAAAAGGGAAGAATATCTAGTGGATATTGGTTCAAAATCTTTAGTGGGAGCTAAAGTAGTAGATGTAGAGCTTATTCGAAGCTTGAACCATTATAAATCGCACTGTCTTCAATTTTTATCTTTTAATTTTGCTTCTTCCAATTTCAAAAAGCCAATTCACGCCCTCTTGGTCAATTCCACGTTGATTGATCCACTCAACAATTGCTATTAGAGCTAAACTCTTTGAGGGACTTATATCCACAAGAGGAGATCCTAGAAGAAGATCAATCGACTACAAATCATAGCCATGGAGTTTACCTCCGACCCAAACTTGTACGAGTCACAATCTATCACCAAACCACTGTTCTTCAATGGGGATAACTACCCCTATTGGAAGAATAGAATGAGGCTCTTCGTCAAGTCCAACGACTACACCCTTTGGGATGTAGTAGAAGATTGTCCAATCATTCTCATGAAGAGAGATGAAAAATGAATACTCATACCGAGGACAAAGGTGGAGATGATGGATGAAGATAGAAAAAGACTATAAGTGAATGACAAGGCCCTACACATCATATTTTGTGCACTTGGACCCGACATGTACGCGAAGATGTCATCTTGTACAAGTGCGAAGGTGGTGTGGGACACGCTAGAGACCACCTACGAAGGAACCAACAATGTAAAGGAGATCAAGATTGGAATCCTTAATTTGAGCTACGAGAACTTCAAGATGGAGCCCGATGAGAGCGTCTTCAAAATGTTCGACCGGTTCTCCGTCATAGTAAATGGTCTCAAGGGCTTCGGTGAGATCATTCTCGAAGACAAGCTAGTCCAAAAGCTACTATATTCTCTTCTTGATTCATGGGATAGGAAGAGAACTGCAATCATCAAGGCCAAAAATTTGAAGATGTTAAAGCTCGATAAATTTATGGGATCTCTTTTTACTCATGAGATCATGAGGCAAGGAAGAGAAGAAGAAAAGAAGAGAAAAGAATGGAGAGCAAGAGGTAAAGAAGAAGAAGCAAGGAATTGATCTCAAGGCTTCTCAAGAGGAAAGCAACTCTAGCGAGGATGAGTTTAAAGAATTGGCTATGATAGCCAAGAGATTCTCTCGATTCATGAAGTCTAACCGAGGAAGAAAATTTCAAAGAAGAATAGACTTCAAGAACAAGAACAAAGAAAAGGAAAAGGATCAACTCATTTGTTATGAGTGTAAGAGGTTGGGGCCTATTAGATCCGATTGCCCTCAACTCAAGAAGAAGAGCTTAGAAAAGAAGAAAAAGCTCAAGGCCCATGTTGCTACTTGGAGCGATGAGGAATCATCATCCGATAAAGAGGAGCAAGAAGTGGTCAACCTTTGCCTCATGGATCTTGATGATGATCTTAAGGTAAACCCTAACTCATCTACTTTCAATTTCACTTTTGATGAGTTTCAAGAAGCGTATGATGAGTTACAAGAGGTTTACGATGAGTTGGTTGAGAAGTATAAGGAATCGGTTTTGAAAAATAAGAAAATAATTTTTGATTTATAAACCCAAAAAGATTCCTTTTCTAAAACCAACTCGAAACTTGAAAAGAAGATTTTGATTTTACAATATGACCTAAAATATTTTCAAAATGAAAATGTTGATTTAAACAATCTTCTTTCCAAAGTTCATGATGATCACCACAAAGTAGTGAATGAACTTAAAGCTTCTTTGAACAAAGTTGGTACTACTACTTTTGAAAAGGGTCAATCTTCTAAAACCAACTATGTGAAAAGAAACTTTGTGAACCACAAACAAAGAAGCTCTCAAAGGTACCCTAAAGGTAAAAGAGTTAGAAGTGTATGGGTTCCTAAGGAACTTGTAGCTTCTAATAACATTCATGCAATTGCATATTGGATTCCTAAGGGAACCAAGTATTTGAGAGCTAATTTACATGGACCCAAAATGATTTGGGTACCAAAAACCAAGATTTAATTCTTTGTTTGTAGGGGGAGCATTGTTACAACGCCAAAGCTTCAAGTCAAAACACATGGTACCTTGATAGTGGATGCTCAAGACACATGACCGGAGACAAGAGTAGATTCATGGAGCTAAAGCTAAATGTGGTAGAGTGGTGGCATTTGGTGAAAACTCCAAAAGCCTCATCGAGGGTATTGGTTCCATTGGTAATCTCTCTTCTATACTCATTGAAGATGTTTTATATGTCAATGGTCTAAAACATAACTTGTTGAGCATTAATCAACTATGTGATAAAGGTTTTAATGTTCTTTTTGATGTTAATGGTTGCAAAATTTTGGACATTAAAACACATAAGATAATGCTCATTGGTCATCGTATAGGTAACATTTACATGGTGCATTTAGATGACATTTATACATTACAATCATGCTTGGTTGCTAAAGATGAAAATGATGCATGGTTATGGCATAGGAAACTAGGGCATGCTAGTGTAAGTGTTTTAGAGAAATTAGTTTCCCAAAATCTAGTATGAGGTTTACCTAAGCTAAAATTTTCTTTAGATAAAATTTGTGATGCTTGTGCTAAGGGTAAACAAAAACATGTCTCTTTTAAATCCATTAATGATGTTTCAACTAGTAGGGTATTACAATTGATCCATATGGATCTTTTTGGGCCAATTAGAACTACTAGCTTGGGTGGAAAATCATATGCATATGTTTTAGTTGGTGATTACTCTAGATACACTTGGGTTCTATTTTTAAGTACCAAGGATGAGGCTTTAGAAAAATTCATCATATTTTAAAAATTTCTCAAAATAATCTTGGTCAACAAATTTCTCATATTAGAAGTGACCATGGAATCGAATTTCAAAATCTAGGTTTTTGAAGATTCTTGTAATTCTAATGGTATTAGCCACAATTTTTCCGCACCTCGCACTCCTCAACAAAATGGGGTAGTTGAAAGGAAAAACCGAACTTTAGAGGAAATGGCTAGAACCACGATTTGCGAAAACAATTTACCTAAGTATTTTTGGGCGGAAAACCACAAACACTACTTGTTACATTATTAACCGAGTAATGATTAGATCAATTATAAAGAAAACTCCTTATGAGATTTTAAAATCAAAGAAGCCTAACATTAGCTATTTTCATCCTTTTTGATGCAAGTGTTTTGTTTTAAATAATAGAAAAGATCATTTAGGAAAATTTGATGCAAAAAGTGATGAAGTTATTTTCTTAGGTTACTCTTTAAATTCTAAAGCCTATCGAGTTTTTAACAAAAGAACTTTAGTTGTAGAAGAGTCTATACATGTGGTTTTCGATGATAACCTCCTTCCAAGGAAGGATTCTTCTGATGATGATAATGTAGGGATCATTGAAGCCAATGATGGTGGACAATCATCAAAGGTGGATGAGGTTCCAACCAAAGAAGAAGAAGCACAAGATCCTCCCATAAAAGCCTTGAAGGACATGAACCTCGAAGAAAAGGAAGTGAGGTACCCAAGGGAACTCAACTATGTCAAAGGTAGTGAAATCTTGGGTGATCCATCCAAGGGGTTAACTACTAGATCCTCTCTTAGATTAATGAATAATGTTGCATTCATTTCATGCATTGAGCCTAAAAATATCAAAGAAGCATTAAAAGATGATTTTTGGATATTGGCCATGCAAGAAGGACTTGATCAATTTGAGAGGAGTAAAGTATGGACATTGGTTGATAGGCCTAGTAATAAATCTACTATAGGAACTAAATGGGTTTTTAGAAACAAGCTAAATGAGAGTGGTAACATAGTAAGAAACAAGGATAGACTTGTTGCTCAAGCTTACACTCAAGAAGAGGGAATTGATTTTGATGAAACATATGCACTCATAGCTAGAATGGAAGCTATTAGGATGCTTCTTGCATTTGCATGTTATCATGAATTTAAGTTTTTTCAAATGGATGTAAAAACTGCATTTTTAAATGGTTTTATTAATGAAGAAGTGTATGTTGAACAACCACCCGATTTTGAAGATCCAAATTTTCCAAATCATGTTTTTAAATTAACTAAAGCTTTATATGGTTTGAAACAAGCTCCTAGAGCTTGGTATGAAAGGCTTTCAAACTTTTTGATTGAAAAAGGCAAGGTGGACACTACACTTTTCATTAAAATAAATGAAAATGACATCTTAGTAGTACAAATTTATGTTGATGATATAATTTTTGGTTCTACTAATGAGTTTTATTGTCAAGAGTTTGCTAAGCTAATGCAAGGTGAGTTTGAGATGAGCATGATGGGGGAGCTTTCATTCTTCTTGGGACTCCAAATCAAGCAAAGGAAGGATGGTATCTTCTCAATCAAGATAAGCACATTAAGGATATGCTCAAGAAGTTTGGCTTGGAGAATGTGAAGCCTCAAGCCACACCAATGAGCTCATCTATAAAGCTTGACAAAGATGAAGGAGGTAAGTGTGTTGATTATAAATTTTATCGTTCTATGATTGGTTCTTTGCTTTACCTTATCGCAAGTAGACCCGACATTATGTTTAGTGTTTGCTTGTGTGCTAGGTTCCAAGCTAGCCCTAGAGAATCATACCTTATAGCCATTAAGAGAATCTTTAGATACCTTATAGACACACCATGTTTAGGTCTTTGGTATCTTAGAGACTCATCATTTGACCTTCATGCTTATTCTGATGCGAATTATAGGGGTTGTAAGATAGATAGAAAAAATACCTCCGACACTTGTCAACTCCTAGTTAGTATGCTCATATCTTGGTTCTCTAAGAAACAAAATAGTGTAGCTCTATCTACCACCGAAGCGGAATATATATCTGCCGAAAGTTGTTGTGCTCAAGTCTTTTGGATGAAGCAACAACTTCTAGACTATGGAATTGATGTAGGTACCATACCCCTTAAGTGTGACAACACTAGTGTCATATGTCTCACTAAGAATCCCATCCAATATTCTAGAATCAAGAATATAGAGATAAGATATCATTTTATTAGGGATCATCTCTTAAAGAATGATGTTGTTCTAGAGTATGTTGTTACCTCAAACCAACTAGCAGACATATTTACCAAACCATTAGACAAAGAGCATTTTTGGACTCTTAGGAGAGAGTTAGGTCTAACTAGCCTATCTTGACCTTTTAGAGCCCTTTAGTGCCAAAAAATTGCTTGAATTTGAATGATGATCATGCTCTTCTGATTTTGCTTCTTGATGCATCTATGCTTGTTGCTAGAGGGAATATGCATCTATCTTAGCCTATGCATGTTGTTCATACATCATACACATACATTTCGGTTCGAATAAAATTAAACTTTTGAGTAACTTGTGGCCCAAAATGCATTTTCTGGGTTATTCGTATCGAAATAGGTGAAGGTGTTTCGATACACCATTCTTGACTTAACCCATATTGCATTCCTCAGCACAAGTGTATCGATACAGGTCCAACCGTATCGATACGGGTTCAAGAACATGTTTCGATATAGGTGAGTCTGTATCAAAATAGTGTCTGTGTTTCGATATACCTATATCGATACGTCACGTGGCATATCGGTACGCGCGGGTGCAGATCCTTAAATAAGTCTTTAAATGGGTTTAACTTTTATTTAAACTCTTCTTCTCAAAACCCTAGCCATTTTTCCCTTTAAATACACACCCAAATCTAAAATTTTTTCACATCAATTCATCAAGGATTTTGAGGGGTTTTACTCTAAACATCATCCCAAGCACTTTTCATCAAAGATTGTGCATTACTTCATCCTCATTCATCCATAATCCCAAATTCAAGGTATAAAACTCTTTTCTTTTCCTTTTAATTTCGTTTTGATTTCTATAATGTTTTTACTTAGTTTTTGTGTTTTAAACATATACATACTATAGTTTTCATGTTTTTGTAAACATTTTTCCAAAATCTGAAAATTTTCATTCGAATATAAATTTATACTGTATATTTTTCTAAACTATTTTTTTGAAATTCTTTTTACCAAAATTATATTTTATACTTATATATGTTTTTAAAATTTTTTACACCTTGAATTATTGGATTGAATATGATGATTTATGCATACATGGTTTTGTACCTAAATTGTTTTTCAGATTTTCTCTATGGCACCAAGGAAAAGAGCTAGAACAAGCGAGGTTGGCGAGTCTTCAACTGAAGATAATTCGGCACGTCCCAACCTTAGTGTCATTTATCAAAATAGTTTTCCAACCCCGACGACTTTAAATAACTTCAAGCAATACCAAAACTACAAAATCCGCCGCGAAAGAGTAACATCTCTTTCTTTTTTAGACTCTGAACGTTTCAAGTTCAAATATCTTCATCTTTTGAGACGTTGGAACTTTATTCATTTTTTGACTATCCCCAGGTTTTTGTATCGTAATCTTGTTTTGATTTTCTTTGCTAATGCTCGGTGCATCCCCAACCAAGATCGTTCTAATGTCATTGCTATTGAGTCTTTCTTAATAGGGAAGAAATTTCGTATTGATTTTCAAACTCTAGTCAATGTTTTTAGGTTCGAAGATGAGGGAATCAATGATGAAGACTCCTTGGGACATATCCTTGGAGGCTCTGTCACAGTTCTTGATGCTCATGATCGCTTTTTGCATCTCATGATCACTTGGTGGTTTCGGCCATCCGGTGGTAAGTTTTTCACCATCCGACAAGTGGACGAATTTTGGGTAAGATGTTTTCGTGAAGAGAAGCAACCCAATCTTGCTCAAATAATGTTCGCGAAGCTAGTTTACCTCATCCAACATCGACACACCTCTCTAGTTTCATCCTTCACTTATGGGACAGCTTTAAGTTACTTGTTTACTTAATTGGAGATCGATTGCTCGTAAGACTTTCCCGAGCCTCTTACTGATCCCATTGATGAGCGTTCTCTTGTTCGTGCAAAGTTTCACTATTTCAGTGGAGAGTGGCTATGTCTCGCTGAGCTTCCACATGATGCAATCCCTGAAGAGCCATAAGCTCCTCCACAAGCTGCCCTTCAAGCTCCAATAGCTCCACCGGCTATGGATGCTCTCATGGCTTATCTCAATGAGCAATTCACTTTATTGAAGACAACCATGAACGAAGTGTTTGTGGCCATTGATACTCGATTTACTTCCTTGGAGGATCGAGTTCAAGCCATTAAAAGCCAACAAGGTTCGATGAACATATCTCTTACGGCTTTCCATGGAGAATGGAGACAATCTCAGGCTACTCAAACCCATGACAGAGATGAAGATCAAGAGGACGAGGATGATGAGGATGCTCCATAGACATACATTGCATTGCATATCATATTAGGCTTTTTTTATTTTTATGCACCTATGTTATTTACTATATGAACCTATACTTTGATTTTAGTTTGTGTTTAAGTTTTAAGCTGGATTTGGATTATGTTTCTTTGAAATTTCAATGATAAGTATGTTGCTTTAATTATGCTTTGAATTGTGCTTCATTTTTATATTTCTTGTTTCTATCCTTTAATATCATTGATTTTGATCTAAAAAAATGGGGAGAAGAAATAGCTGAAAATTTCAAAAATGTTTTTAAAACCTATCTTAAAGTAAGGGGAGTTTTTCATAAAGACTTAAAACTTTAACTTGGTTTTGTTATATCAAAAAGGGAGAGATTGTAAAACTAAAGTTTGATTTTGATATAACAAATTGTTTAAGGACTTATTTGTAAAATAAAATAAATTTTTAAGTATCTCAAAGACTCACAATTGACAAGGATTTTTCAAGTACAAAATTATTCAAAGTCAAAAACTTAAACCCTATAAATTTTTCTAAGTGTTTTTAAAGGTAAATTCAAGTTTTATGCCCAGACGTATCGATACGCCCTCAGGTGTTTCGATACGGGCTTAAATTAAAAGCTCACTGTAAGAATATGTTTCGATAAGGTTCCATCCAAATCGATACGACCTTCAATAGGATAAGGTTTTTACTTAGGCGTTTCAATACGGTTCCATCCGTTTCAATACGGCCTTCATACTAGGTTTAAGATTTAAGAACAGCGTACTGATACGGCTATTGGTGTATCGATACGGTTGTTAAGATTTTTCATTTATGATTCGAATGTTGCCTTGTTAGTTATTGGGAACATGCGTTTTTGAAATTCAGTTAACATGTATCGATACACCTTCAAGGAGTACTAATACAGGTTCAAACAGTAGCCCAAGTGAGCAAAATTGCATCGATGCGACCTTGCCCATATCGATACGCCCTTTTGTTTTACACTGAGATCGTACCGATACGCTTCCTCGCGTATCGATATGCCCCTGTATAAATGTACACAATGGCTCTTTCTATTTTGAGATAGGTATCGATACGGTTGTTCGTGTACCGATACAGGTAGTTGCAAAAGTGCATTTATGGTGGGAAGAAGAGGGTCCAACGGCTATATTGATGACTTCAACCACCCAAACGGCTAGAAATCAATGAGAATGTATAAAATCAAGTCTCCAAATCCTCAACAACAACTATTGAACTTATTTGCAACATCCAAGCATATATACAAACCCTTGAGCTTAAAGAGTTAAATTATTGTTCCCCACTTGTTATAATTTTCATTGTATACATTTCTTTCAAGTTTGGGGAGAGTTTGTTTGTAATTTGGGCAACAAATCAATCTTGTGAGAGATACTTTCAAGTTTGCCATTCCTTCTTTGTAAAGAGAGAGTCTTGGTTAATCTTTGGGTAGAAAGATTAACCGAATTGTAAAGGTTTCCTCCTAAGCCTAGAAAAGAGGAAGAATATCTAGTGGATATTGGTTCAAAATCCTTAGTGAGAGCTAAGTTAATGGATGTAGATCTTGTTCGAAGCTTGAACCACTATAAATCGCATTGTCTTCAATTTTTATCTTTTAATTTTGCTATTTCCAATTTCAAAAAGCCAATTCACCCCCTCTTGGCCAATTACACATCGATTGATCCACTCAACAATCTCTTCTTTTTTTCTTGTACTAGCTTGCATGCTTATGTTTATGATTAGCATGAAGTATAGTAGAGTAGATGTGTACCACTGAGCTTTGTAAGCTCAACGTTCAAAATCATTGTTTCCATGCGTAAGTTGATCGTTGGATCGTGGTTTCAAGAAGCTTTATCAGTGCAGAATTCTAGCATGTGGAGGTCTTTAGATTATAGTACTTGGGTTTAGTGGGCTATGTATTCATAGGGCCTTACGTGGTTGAGTCTATATTTCTTATTTTGAAATTGTATAAATAAAATCAATGTTTAAATGTTTTAAATTAATTGGAGCTCCTTTGTACTGTTTTGATATCTTAATTATATTTTCAACTATTGGTTTTAGATGTTTTGGGGAAATAACTTGTTTGGGATAAACGCCGTTTGAGATTTTTAATGGTTTTAGTTTGGGCTTGAGGCCTAAATTATGACATCTGGGTCAGGGGTGTTACAAGATTGGTATCAAATCTTAGGTTTAGCCGGTTCTAGGAAACCCTAAGATGGTATAGGTGTTTTGGTAAGGTGTCTAGTGAATACAAGTCCTTAAATTAAGTTTGTACTCCTTAAAGACTGGAATCTTGATGGTGCATTTATTGTTGCAACAATAAAATGGTTGCGATCGTGGCCGATAGTGCCGAGTTAAGTGTTGAGCCGCTCATGGGAGCTATTCCGGTTGCAAGTTCGCCCTAGATTGTCGAGATGCAAGTTAGTTGAACGATGTCAGAGTCGAGGATATGTCCTCCTCTCGTCACCTAAATGGTGTCTTCGTTGCGTGTTGTGGTCGGTCCAGAGCTTCGGATACATTATGAGAGTTTGTGGCAAGGAAATCTTCATCGTTATACGTAATTAACTGTTGTGTTGCGGATTTGGACAAATCGCTTTCGAAATTGATTAATGGATGCATGTTGGTTGGAGGAACCTTAGTTCGCTTTAAGGTGAGTCTTGTTGATACTTGGAGAGTATCATCACCCTTCTTAGAGGCGTTTCTCGGAGATAGTAAATTTGAGATCCACTAGTTTGTTAGAGTGTGTTAGAGGTTGGACGTTTTACCTGTTTGATGGAGCTAACTTCTTGGAAGTTGTTGTACCTTTGGAATTTATTTGGTTAATCAAGCACGATTCTAGTTAGCAATATCGGGAGTTGTTCTCGAGGTTAGGGACCCCGAGGAAACTTAACCTTTGGTAATGAGGATGTTTGGATCGTTGCCCTTTTACCGCGATTTTTGTGGTGGGTTGTGAGTTATTTTTAAATGGTAAGCATATATCGATGAGTATGGTTTGATGCTTGGGAGTTTTCAGACTGTCGAAGCGTTTGTTTATGCTTCTTGGAGGAGTCATCAGGACTTTATCTCTATCAAGAACGTCAGTGGAGGTTGAGGTAAGATCGAGTTAGACATCGGTTCCTATTGCTATTGTCAAAGGGCATCAACCCAGTTGAGGAAGTTAGAGGTTTAGTTGCAAAGGCGCAACTCAAACGAGGTTTTTTATGTCTAAGTGTTTCACCAAAGGAAGAATCGAGCTTGTTCGCTCGCAAGTAGTGGTTTGTGGAGGTGATGTTTAAACCGTTGATAGCTTGTTAAGTAACAGTGAGTGACTGTTACGTGTCTCCTAAGGTGGATGACTCGTTTAATCATTTGTGAAGTACCGTGTGTTTTCTCGGATTGGCTCGAGATTAAGATGGTTATGGTTAAAGTGTTAAAGGCTTGTAGTTTCGATATAAATTTGGAATGAGGATTTCTCTTTTTAGGGTATGTTGTGGTAACGTTTGATGTCTACAATGACATTTAAGGTGTTTCAGCGATGATAAGGTAGGGGTCCATCGTGTCATCTCTCGAATGTGAGTTGATGTTTTGTGACACGTGTGAATGTACAAGGAATATGGAAAGATGAACGTTGGCAAGATAGTTACCTTAATGTCCTTGAGTATGAGAATAGTTAGTTACCGTATTATCAGCTAGGGAAACAAGGGTTTGAGACTTCGTAAATGCTTCTAGTTGTATCATAGTTTCTTTGAGAGAGGTTGAGGAACGTTGGTGGAAATTCGAGCTACGAGAGACTATTTTATTGTGACAATGGTTCTGACTTGACTAAGGTCGAGTAGGGTTTTGAGATCTTCGAGGATGTTTTGTTGTACTATTAATGCGGTAATTTTTGTGCTTAAAAAGAGAAGGTTGTTTCACCCCAACCGTGTGAGTTTTGGGTACTCGACCCTTAAGGAATTTGAGATTGGAACAACAACGTGAGTTGAAGTAATTAAGACCTGTTGATCGATTATCACCTAAGAAAAGTGAACTTGTTAAGTGATGGATTGTATAAAGCTAGTACGAGTTAGAGTATCATGTTGCCCGTGTGGGGCGGTCAAGGATTTTCAATGATGGTTGTGTAAGAGAGTACCAGAACTAGCTTATGCGGTATCGGTGCTCGTTTCTTTTAGGTATCGGGACTGAACGGTCAGTACCAGTGCCTATGTGTTTTGTTGGTTAAGCTCCAAGTTGAGGACTAAGTAACTTTGGAAGTCGTGAGAAGTAGCACCTGATTATAATTAAAATGATATAATGTTGTGATTGAATTTGGGTTTAATGGTTTTTGGATAGACTTGAGATCTTGTTGTGGGTGTTTTTAGAGAAAGTCGTGTCAAGGCAAGTGGTTCTTCCTTTATGATAAGGTGGTCAGAATGTGGTGAATCTTGAGAACAATAGTTGGTACCAACTTCCACTGCGTGCTTTGGGAAACAACATAGAGTAGTGTGTTAAAATAGTAGTAAGTGGTTGACTTTCAGTCAGTTAGAAGTCTAGCATCAAGTTCTTCAAAGTTGTTGTGTTGTTCCTTAGTGGAAAATTAATTGGATGACCATGGATTTTGTAAAGGTTTATGAACGTGCAATTTCGTTGGAATTATGTTAAGTAATGAAACAGTCCTTGCTGGGTATCGTTCTATATTTTCAGCAAGGTGAGATCTAGATAGAAATTTTGCTTGGTTTGGATGTGAGTCGAGTTGTACGACATTACAGTGTGAACATGCTACCTTTTGGGGAACAAGATTTGAGGGTTGTGTTGGAACCTTATCCCTTGATGGGATATAATGCGAAGACAGATCTGAGTTATGAGAACTGTTTTAGTTGCCGATATGAGTTATCATGCCGAGTTTAAGGTAAGTGTTTAAGACAATTTGAGACAAAGTTTGTTTTCGAAAGTCTTGCATTGGGAAAGCAATGTTTTTGATAAAGGATGCCATTAGAGTTAGAGTCTCCTTTAGGGAGTCACCACGAGAAGAACTGCTTCGGTTTGGTTGCACCAGTTGTTTGATCTCCGATTCTTTTAAATCATACGAAGTCGTGGAAGGATTTTGTTGTGCAACAAATCCTTGAGATCTATAGCCCAAGTTAAGTTTCTTTAATGACGTATTCGTGTGACAATTTTTCCAGGATACCGTTGGGTTTGTTCCATGGCTTTGGTTATGCATCAAATTGTGATGAGTCCCTTTAAAGGAAATGATCAGTTGAATTGGCTTGTACCGAGCGGGGATGGATCTTGTCTAATGGAAGAAATTAGTTGAGATTATGTTGTATCGTTCGAAGATAATGTTTATATTTGACAAGTGTAGTACGAGATTAGAGTAGCGCAGCGGGTTATGTTTGTGGACGTTATAGATGTATAAAAGTCTTTAACATCTACTATGGTTTACCGGTATAAATTTCCAGGAGGAAATTTCTTTTAAGGTGGGGAGAGTTGTAACGACCCGAATTTTGGGCTTTGTCGAATTGGGCCTTATGTTGGGTAGCCCAAATTAAAGATAGTTGGATTCGGGCCTTCTGATAAATTAAGGAGATATTATGTGCGAGAATAATTTAAAATGAAAAGAACAAAAGAAAAGAAAAGAAAAAAGGGGTTTTAAAATGAAAGGTGGTTGGTGATTTGATGGGGGGAGAGAATGAAGAAAAGAAAGGGGATATTTTGGAAGAGAGAGAAAAATGAGGGAAAGAGAGAAAAAATAAAAGGGAAGGTTTTGAACCTTAATCTACAGCCATCGAAGTTACCGTGTATGACACCGTCAGCGACATTAGAAAGGTTTCACCGAGATGAGTCCAACGGTGGTCGTCTCGCAGCCGTCCAAGCTGCCGTTCGCTAGAGTGAGAAGAAAAAAATTGAGGGAAGCTCACTCAGCATGTTCCGGTCGTCACCACCTCAAATGGAGGCCACCACCGAAACCAGCAACCAGAGAACAACGGGACTGGAGCTCATCGCGGTCGTCCGGCCACCAGAGAGCCTCCCACGTACCACCACGCGTTGCCAGCGAGAGTGGGCGCGCGTTTGGCCTGGCGGGTGCACGCTGCTTGTGTGTACTGCGCCACACAGGATAATTGTCCGCAGGTGCACCTTACCTCCCGTGCTCGCACCAGATCCTGCGCCTAGGGGTGCACATTGCTTACCATGCGTCTGACCGCACCAGATCACCAGGGTTGACAAGAGTTGACCGGGCCATTGACCGGTATTGACTTTTCCAAGGGACCCTACCCAGGGGTTTCTCAATTTTTCGGATTTAATGGCACAGCTCGTTTTGCCAAATTCGAACCCGGTAAGCTACTTTTATACATTTGACCCTTGAAATTCCTTAGAGAATATGGTTAAGTGATACTTATGATATTAATTGGTTTACAAGGATTATTCAGGATTGGATTTCGGGTCGAGTGGAATATTCGGGAAGCTTGGATGTGGATTTTAGCGATGTTAGTATAAGGTTAGTACACTTCGAACTCCTATCATTTCATGAGCATTATAAATGTGATTGCTTTGCAAGTTAGTGCCTGCAAAATAGGTAGACGATGATTAAGCATGTTTAGAGACCGGCATTTATGAGACTCGATATTGTTGAGATGCATGATGATGTAGCGGATATGATGAGACTGTTAGAGACTTTAGAGACTGTGTATGGTCGTATGCGATGCTTGTGTGATATTTGATGATTTGGTGTTTGGTCGATAAATGGTGATGTTTTGTATGCTTGTTTTGAGTGGGTTGATGTGATTCGATGGAATATGTATAATAGATGAATAATGGCTATATTCAAATAAATGGTATTAAAGCCGATAATTGATATTAATGGGATGAATACGTTAGCAAACCAACTCTAATGACTTTCATAAGCCTTAGGGATCGTATAAGCTTGCTAATATCACAATTTGAGGAAATTGTATGAACCCGTGAATAGGGTATTGGTAAGAGCTTTGGCCGTATCGGTACGCGATTAGGGGTCGTATCGGTACGAGTCCACCCATACCGGTACTTGTAGAAATTAATAAATTCTAATGAGCAGTTTTAGTATCAGTACATGTGTGAGTACCGATATCCGAAGGTACCGTGTGATACTCGTGTACGAGTACCGATACCCGATACGATAAATAATCCATGAATGCAAGTTAAAGATGGAAAATCAATATGAATATTAATAATGGATCTAATGACGAGAATAATTAATATACACTTCGATAATGAGTAACAACTTAGTAAAAGTGGGGTGAGTTGTTTGTAATAGTAAACCATACGGATCTGCGGTGGATTGTGTGTTGAGCCATGCCAAGTTTAGGCACTTGTGTGGTTGAGTCACCATTGGTTGTTGGGATTCGAATACCCAGTGGTAGAGTGGCAACGTATGAAGACCATTGGATGTGAGATTTCAAGTGATAATGCTCGATGCGAGATTTCGAGCCATTCCACTCGATGCGAGATTTCGAGTGATGATACTCGACATGAGATTCTGAGTATTGATGCTCGATGTGAGATTTCGAGCATGAGTGTACGTTCCCGAGGTTATGTGACATCGGGTCTCACTCTAGGGCTGTGATGATGTCATTGTATGTTTCGCTCGGAGGATCCAGTGAGATCTCGAGTGCGGTTGGGCCTTGTGGGCCATCTATGATGATGGGTATGTTGAGAGCATGTGTTTAGGTGACTAGTGGTAGCGCCACTTGTTTATTTATCTCTCTTTTTTGCTCGTACTAGCTTTCATGCTTATGTTTATGATTAGATGAAGTATAGTAGAGTAGATGTGTACCACTGAGCTTTGTAAGCTCAACGCTCAAAATTGTTGTTTTTGTGGAATCAAGAAGCTTTATCAGTGCAAGATTCCAGCATGTGGAGGTCTTCAGATTATGATACTTGGGTTTAGTGGGCTATGTATTCATAGGGTCTTACGTGGTTGAGTCTGTATTTCTTATTTTGAAATTGTATAAATAAAATCAAATGTTTAAATGTTTTAAATTAATTGGAGCTCCTTTGTACTGTTTCGATTTTTAATTATATTTCCAACTATTGATTTTAAATGCTTTTGGGAAATAATTTGTTTGAGCTAAACGTCGTTTGAGATTTTTAATGATTTTGATTTGGGCTTAAGACCCAAATTATAACATCTAGGTCGGTGTGTTACAATAACTGGGAGCAAAACTTTTAAAGGAAAAAAAAAAACAAACTACTAGAGTTTGATTTCACGTATTAATCTAGATCATTAACATCATTGAAAGGATGACTATTTTATTTAAAAAAAAACTATCGATATTCAAAATTTTACGGGGCATTTAAAAAGTGAATTTATAATTATCAAAATATAATATTTAGTGTTTGGATTATTTTTTTTAATTTCACATTAGTTAACTAATGAAATCTTTTAGTAGAGTTGGTAACTAGATTAAGGCATAATATTAAGGGTGAGTTTGAAGTGATTTTATAATTGAATTTAGATGTAATTGTGTTTAATTATACTGGTGTGACGTATTTGAACAACCTTCACAACTTGGAGTGTTGTTGAATTGGATGTAATTGCAAGTCTCGAGTTACACTTCAATTTTATAATTAATATTATTTTAAAATTTAAGTTTATACAACGGTGTAATGACAAATTGTACTATTAAACATGACATAGAAAATTACAATGTAATTACACTGTCAGTTAATCATATTCAGTTAATAATTATACGCGATATAATTGTTAGGTAGCAACTACATTTTCATGCAATTATATGACGGTGCCTAAACATATCCTAAAAATATACGAAGAAAAGAAGATAATGTAATTGTCATATATGCATTTTTTTCAATATTTATTATTATAGATTTATTTTTATTTTTTTCAATACTTGTTATTAAGGACATGAATTTAAATAGCGGTCCGCAACTGCAACAACGATTGTTATTAGCGACAACAATATTGTCTGAAACCACGATATTCACAACTGTTATGTTCACAATAACACATGTTATTTAAAAAATTCACAATCGTTATACTCACAGCGATCGAAAATGCAGCCTCAACCGTAGTTTAAATCCCTGATTAGGGGTTTAATTTTTTAATTCCCTCTAATGCTACCAAAATCTTAAAAACGAGCCAAATTAAAATCCATACAATATGAAACAACATTAACATGCTTAATCACTCGAAATAAGTTAAATAACAATGTAAGTCTTGTTATCCCGAGTTATGTTTTCCCTAGTCATTGACTAAGATTGGTTAGTAGTATTTAACTTAAATATAATATAAAGAAGAGATTTTTTCTTCCATGTTCAGAATTTGTATTTTTTTTCAACAACATCGTTAATAGAGTCTGAGCTTTTCTTTCCTTAAAATATAATATGTATTATCATCATAATCATGAACGGATATACATACAGACCAAGATAGGGATGTAAAATCATGTAATTGTTCAGGTTTTAGGTCAGGTCATGTCAGGTCAGATTAAATTAGATACGAGTTATGTCAGGTCAATTTAATGGTTCGACTCGGATCAGGTCGGGTTCGAGTCGACTCAGTTCAAGTCATTATCAGGTTGATTTCAAATCAGATTGAGTTTGGGTTCGAGTCGGGTAATTTCAGGTCGAGTAAATTTTAGTTCAGGCCAAAACGGTTTGGGTCCGAATCAGTTAATTAATGGGTTAATTCAGGTTCGGATGGACTTCAGGTCGGGCCACGTTCAAGTCGGGTCACGTCGTTGACGGATAAAATTCAGGTTAGAGAATATTCATTTCGGTTAAAGTTCAAGTTGGGTCTTACGTGTACAAATAGACTTCGGTATGGTAATTGTGGGTAAATTTCATATAAAAATAAAATTTTAGGGATTAATATGAACCAAACTATCTCTTAGGATGCCGAAATATTTTACAATTTAAAATATATATAATTATGACCAAATTGAATTAAACTAAAATTTAAAAGTGAATGTTAGGACTAAAATGAAAAATTTTAAACAAGTGAAGACCTAAAAGATAATTAATCACTAAACAAAAAAATTAGGAGGCAAATACCAAATGGACAATTAATTATTGAATCAAATTTAAAAAAGATTTCATTTGAATTTTGGAGAGAAAGAACTTAAAATTAGGGGGCTTAATACCCTCCAAATTTTTGTCCCCTCCACCAATTTTTTTTTCATGATTTATTTAAAGTGAAACGGTGGGAGGGAAAGTTTCCCGGGTTTTTAGGTTAGGATAAATTATTTTTTAGCCCTTCCAACTTTAGATGTTTTTCATTTAAGTCTAAAATTTTCACTTTTAGGTTTTAATTTAATTCAATTGAGTCCTAATTTAAATTAATTTAATTGAAATTCCACATTTAGTTTTAGAATTCTTTTAATTATGTTCGTGATTTATGCTTCTAAGTTTTAATTTAGCTCAATTAGATCATAAGTTTAATAAGTTAATTCAATTCGAACATTATTATTATACCATATAAATTTTGATTTAATATAATTATACACAAATTTTTGATTTGGATGTAAATATGTAATTGTACACATGAAAGTTGAAACTTTAATTTAGTTCAATTGTACACATGAAGCTATGATTTAAATATTTAATTAAATTCAAATGCATAAATTAGCAAGTTGAATCGGAATTAATCTCGTAAATCAATAACCTTATACTAAACCATAAGTCATTAATACTAAACCCAAAACCATAAACCTTAAGGGATCGAAATTAATCTCATAAACCAATAACCATAAGCTAAATCATAAACTATTGATACTAAACCCTAAACTTTAAGGAATCCAAATTAATCACATAAACCAATAACCCTAAACTAAACACTAAACTAAACCATAAATCTTAAAGAATTAGAATTAATCTCATAAACAATAACACTAAACTAAACCATAAATTGTTAATATTAAACCATAAATCATAAAGCTTAAGGAATTATGTTGACATCATTTAGATATTTAATAAAGCTTTTAAATATTTTATATACTGTAATTTATAAATATAAAAAGTAAACATATTAATTTAATGATCATAGTTAATCATGTACCTTAAATTGTGGAGATGTATTTTGTCATACTATAATATAATAAATTCATAATCTCACAAATTCATCAATTGTAACTTATTAGTTAATTACAAGTTAGATAAATACCAAGTGAATTAAATATCAGAATAGTTCAATAACAAGTCAGGTTATTTATAGGTTGAGTCAATTACAGATCAGGTTCATAACAGGTCAGGTTGATAACAGGTCGGGTAATATAAGTTATTTACAAGGTTAATCTCATGTTTAGGTTCATATTAGGTCAGATGCAAGTCGGGTTTGGTCATCACATTATTAGGTTGAATTCAGGTTCAGGTCAGGTGCAGGTCGGGTTCAGATATAAAAGTTCTAAGTCCAACTCGGGTTCAAGTCAACATCAGTTCAGAATCGAATCAATTTCAGATCACCACTACCTCGGGTCACAAACAGTTCTGACTCAAGTTGGTTTCAGTCAGTTTTGCGGGTCGGGTCAGCTTTTTACATTCCTAGACCAAGGGTAGGAGGGGCCATGCCTCCCACCCCAGGTTTTTTAACTTTTATTACATATTATTTTTTTAAAAATAAATTAATTATACATTTGTCTCTATCACTTTTCAAATATTTATATGTCTTTTCAAACCTCAATTGTAACTTTATCCTTGTATATAAAGAGAGAGGCTCTTGTCCTTCAAAAAAAAATGGTCTAATAGTATTTTAGGCCACTATCAATTTAAACTTAAGTTGATTAGGCTTTTATCTCTCCAAAGTTTGAGATTAAATACTTAATAAATCTCTAACGATTTAATTTATGTAACTTACCCGCAACTATTTAATTCGAACTTCGTCCATGACCGCAACATTTATGGGTAAAAAAATAAAATTCTCTTTAACCACGTGTAAATAGACAATAATCTATATAAAAACATTTCATGCACCGACGAAAGTTTCCACAAATGACTTAGTATTAGAGTTTATGAACCCAGTTTAAGGTTTAATGTAACACTCCCGACTCGGATGTCACAATTAAGCCTCAAGCCCAAACCAAAAACCATAAAATTTCTCAAACTGGGTTTAGCCCGAACAAGGTATTTCCAAAATATTTATATCTAAGAGTTGGAAACATATATAAACAATTTAAATCGTTACAATGGAGCTACACTTTAATTTAAAACATTTAAACATTTGACTTGATTAATACAATTTCAAAAGTAAAAATTACAGACTCGACCACGTAAGGTCCTATGAATACATAGCCCACAAAACACTAGTACCATACTTTGGAGATCACCACATGCTAAAATCATGTACTGATAGTGCTCCTCAAACCCACGATCCGACAATCAACCTACGCACGGAAACAACGATCCCGAGCGCTGAGCTTACAAAACTCAGTAGTACACATCTACTCCACTATACTGCATGCTAATCATAAACATAAGCATGCAAGCTAGTACGAGCAAAAAGGATAAATAAATAAACACGTGGCGCTACCACTAGTCGCCTAAACACATGCTCTCAACATAGCAATCATCATACATGGCCCACAAGGCCCAACCATACTCGGGATAACACCAGATCATCCGAGCTAAAGCACACAACGTCAAAACCACAAACCTGGAGTGAGGCCCGATGCCACACAACTTTGGGAACATACACTTTGAGTGAGGCCCGTTGCCACACAGCTTCGGGAACATACACTCTTTAGGTGAGACCTGGTAGTACACAGCTTTGGGAACATACACCCATGCTTAAAATCTCTCGTTGAGCATCTCCAAACGAGACATGGTGCCACACATCTTCAAGAACGTACATTCGACATCTCTAAACATAGTGTTGCAATACTTTCTCATTGGGTATCCAGAGACTCAACCAATAAAATACCTATATGGCATACAAGCAACGCGATCCCAATGATCCCCTATTGTTGCTAATCATCAACACATCATTTATTTTACATTACCTAATTGGTAATACATTATGGAGAAGTATATAATTAATCTCATTTATTACCTCCATAATCCTCGCTATCTCATTTATCAAGGCATAATTTAATTATTAATATACACATCCATTTCCACCCTTAATTTACATTTATTGATTATTTAACATATCGGGCACCGGTACTCGAAAAAGAGTATCGATACGGTACCCTCAAGTACCGGTACCCACACGTGTACCAATACAAAATTGCTTACTAGAATCTTAGATTTCTACAAGTACTGGTACGGGTCAACCCGTACCCATACGACTCCCAAACGTGTACTGATATGGCCAAATCTCGCACTGATACCCTATACACGGGTTCACACCATCGATTGATATTGACTACCAACTTCATAATCATTTAATATCAATTCTTATTTTTATGATCGATTATTTGAATATTACAAATTATTAGTCCATTTAGCATAATTTTCATTAAAACTCATTAATTTATTCGAACAAACATACAAGCCATCACAATTATCTCAATCAGTCAAACAAGCATCAAATAATTATACGAGCATCTCAAACGACCATACACGTTCTCTAAAGCCTTCACGAGTCACATCATATTCACGACATCATTATGCATTTCATAATTATTGAATCTCATAATATCAGCCTCTACACATGCTTATTCATTGCCCACTTATTTTACAGATACTAACACGTAAAGCAATCACATTTATGATGCTCATAAAACAATAGGAGTTCTAGGTGTACTAACCTTAAGCAGATATCGCTAAAATCCTCATTCGAGCTTCCCGAATATTCCACTTGATCTAATATCCAAACCTGAATAATCCTTGTATACTAATTAATACCATAAGCATCACTTAAACACATGCTTTAATGAATTTGAAGGTTAAATGCGTAAAAACAACTTATCTGATTCGAATTTAGCGAAATAGACTGTGCCATCAGACTCAAAACGTCAAGAAACCCCTCGGGTAAGATTCCTGAAAAAAAATCAACAGTCGGTCAATGCGGTCAACAACTAGTCAACGATCTGGTCAATAGTGTTGGGTGATCTTGTGTCATGCAGGTGTACGGAACATATGGTGCACCCTAAGAATATGATCCAGTTCAAGTAGGTGCACGAATGCTGTGGTGCACCCTAGGGAGCCAAATCCAGTGCGAGCGGGTGCATGGAAATCCAAGTGCACCCGCCTCTATAGCTAGACCATGGCCACTCGCGGTGGTGGCGTGTGGGGCGCGTAGGGCCTCATCTGGTTGTCAGACAGCAGCGACGAGCTCTAACCCCGCTATCCTGACACAGGTGAACACTGTAGTGCCATCCGTTTCACAATTTGGCCGCCGAAATCTCATTTTTTTCAAGCAATTCGAACCTTGTTGCCCCTCACCCCAACAAATAGTGCCGATAACGATGACTTGACAAGAACTTCAAAACTCTTCCCTTCCCTTTTCTTCTATTTTTCTATTTTTCTCTCATTATCCACTTTTCTCTCATACTTTTTAGTTTCTCTCTCTCTCTCTCCATCGTATCATCTTTTCCACCGATCACACTTTATCTCTTTTCTCCTATATTTAGATTTCAAACCCCCACCACCTCAAATAAAATATGATAACCACTTAATAAAAGCCCAACATCATAATCTTCCTTTTGTCACCAAGCCCATAACCAAATTTTTAATTGGGCTCCCAACATAAAAACCCAATACCCGGGTCCAAGACCTGACTCACTCACCTGAAATCCGGGTCGTTACATTTAAAGTTTAGGAATTTAGGATTAAGGATTTATAATTTCAAGGTTGTGATTAGAATTTAGGGTTTAGAAGTCAGGGTTAAAGATAACATGTTAGAGATTTAGGTTTTAACCTATAAACCCTAATTTCTAACTCCTAAACTATAAATTCTAATCACAACCCCTAAATTCTAAACATGTAATCCTAAACTCTAAATTAAGTCCATAATCCTAACTCTAAGACCACTTGTGGAAATTAAAAAATTTCACCATCAATGCATGATATAATTATCCATAATCTATTATCAAATTTAATTTTTCAATTTATACTAATTTCAAATTTGGTCTCTAATAAAAATCAAAACAAATGGTCCAATGACAGAACTCTAAACGAACCGAGTACAGTACCTATAAATGCCAAATATCATCGTCAAAAATATGTTAGGCACTGTGAATCCGATGCGCAGCCGGGGAACCATGTCTCTACTATAAGATGCCTCTCGATTGTCTCTAAACCCTGCAATCAGCCGAAGTAACCTCTCACAGTGTATTGGCAAATTGGCCAACTCTCAAAAAGCAACCAATATTTTCTCTTCTCTTCTGTTTTTCTTTGAGGAGAGAGAACAACAATGAGGGAAGGATCTTCTAAGGCTTTCGTATTAACAAAACATTGCGTCCTGTTGTGAAATCTCTGTTTTTCTCACCTCGTTTATTTCATTTCTCCTTAGATTATACACCCTTTTCTTCAAAGATTCTTTCTTTTTCCTGTTTTCGTTGAACTTTTCCTGGGTTTTCAATGGCGAGTTTTGTTATATCTGTTTTGAAGCCTCTTCCTTCAATCTACGATCGACCCGCTGCTCGAGTTGTTTTAAACAACTCTTTAAAACCCAGTTTTTTACTTACGAACAAGAGCTACCCAGATCTAAAAACGACGAATCGAATCGAGTTCTCGTCTGGGGTGTCTAGGAACTGGGGTCTGAACGTGAGTGCTCCGCTGAGAGTTGCATCCGTGGAAGAGGATGAAGGAAGAGAAGAGAGAAATCATGGTGTTAATGAATTTGGAGAAGATAAAGAAGATGCAGGGTTCGACCCCAGGGCGCCGCCGCCGTTTAATTTGGCTGATATAAGAGCTGCCATACCGAACCGTTGTTGGGTGAAGGATCCATGGAAATCTATGAGCTACGTTGTGAGGGACGTTGCCGTGGTGTTTGGCCTGGCGGCGGCTGCGGTTTATGTTAACAACTGGATTGTTTGGCCTCTTTACTGGGCTGCTCAAGGGACCATGTTTTGGGCTCTCTTTGTTCTTGGCCATGACTGGTAAATTCACAAATGCTTTCACAAGTTACAACCTTTTGTTATTAGATCTGTTTTATGGTTTTTTTTTTCAATTCTTAATTGGAAAAGTTTGGATTTTGCAGCGGCCATGGGAGCTTTTCAAACAATCCCAAGTTAAACAGTGTGGTGGGGCACCTCTTGCATTCTTCAATCCTTGTGCCTTATCATGGATGGTATGCCAAGTGTTTGATAGTTTGTCTCTTCTCAATTTGTTTATCTAATTGGTTCTAATTAGATTCATTTCCATTATGATTACCTTTTTACAGGAGAATTAGCCATAGGACTCACCATCAAAACCATGGCCATGTTGAGAATGATGAATCATGGCACCCGGTTGGTTAAAATCTCTGCCTTTTCTTATTGAAAATGGTTGAATCATGGAATCTAGTCTAAATTGGGAAGTTTTTGTCAATTCTATTGCAGTTGTCTGAGAAGATATACAGGAGTTTGGACAACGTAACGAAAATGTTGCGGTTCATGCTGCCGTTTCCAATGCTTGCATACCCTTTCTACCTTGTGAGTTTTGTTGTAAGCTTTGGTTGAATGAATTGATGAATTGGTGATGATATTAACGGCTCTGATTGACTTTGATCGATCGCAGTGGAACAGAAGTCCAGGGAAGACTGGCTCTCACTTTGACCCGGACAGCGATTTGTTTGTTCCTAGTGAAAGAAAAGATGTCATTACTTCCACCATTTGCTGGACGACCATGGCTGCTATCCTTGTTGGCTTGGGTTTCACAATGGGTCCTATGCAGTTGCTTAAACTATATGGCATCCCATACGTGGTAGGTTTCAACTTCTTAAATGACAAAGCATACTTGTCTCTTTGTCAACAAGAAAACACAATTTGACTTGCCTTTGCTTGCTTTGGTGTTAAGATTTTCGTCATGTGGCTGGACTTGGTTACATACTTGCATCACCATGGTCACGAAGAGAAGCTTCCTTGGTACCGTGGGAAGGTATGAAAACTCGGTCTAATTCGATCTGCTAGCCACTTAAGTTGAAAACTTTCGGAGATTCATACGGAATTCAATCCGTAACTTACGAATAAACTAATATTTGGTAGGAATGGAGTTACTTGAGGGGAGGTCTTACGACGCTCGACCGTGATTATGGATGGATCAACAACATTCACCATGATATTGGAACTCATGTCATACACCATTTGTTTCCTCAGATCCCACACTACCATTTAATAGAGGCGGTTAGTACCTATATGGTGTATTTCTCTACTTTGATGTTCTTGTTTCATATTTTCTTCTAATTGTTATGATTTTCTTACAGACCGAGGCAGCGAAGCCGGTTCTCAGGAAATACTATCGGGAGCCGGAACGATCAGGTCCTTTACCTTTCCACCTGATTGGAAATTTGATAACAAGCTTGAAGAAAGATCACTTTGTGAGTGACAATGGAGATGTTGTTTACTACCAAACCGACCCAGAATTACAAGAGCCTTCTAAGCTATCAGCTTGATGCGTTCATAAATATATTCCCCAACCACTAAATAATGGGTGGGAAGTTCAATCTCTTGGCTTGAAGCTTGCTTTGCTTAATCATGGGAGACCCCTAAAGAATTGCCATGAATATGTAAAAATCATATTCAAGTTGAAAAGTAGAGGGCAATTGGAGCTCTGTTTTTAACCTTTATTAGGAGGAAATTATGGTATTTGTTTTTTCTATATTGGCATTCTACTAGTAAATGAAAATGTATACTTCTATTCTTTTTTGAAGGAAAAAATGAAAATTTATTGTTTTCTTCTAAAAGTGGAAGAAAGTGGTTGGCATGAAATAGTAATTAGTTTTTGTCCATATTCTCTGTTTGGTTTTCAAGGTTGTGCGTGTGGACAACAATTCAAGAGCTGACATTATGAGTTTGGGTTAAAGGAAAACCTACTAATCATCGTATCCTATTAGCTTCAGCACTATCGGAATGGTTAAATTCTATATAAGGTTGATGCATTACTATGTGTTTTTGAAAAATTTAGTTGCTTTATTTCTGTCTTATTAAATTTGTCTAGTATTAACTTTTTAAAAATTATTTTTTTAAATACTAACAATAAATATTTTAAATAATTAAATTTTATAAAAATATATATTTTAAAATACTTGATTTAAGGTTTTTAAAACATATATTTTTATTTTTTATCAATAATAAATTTAAAGTGATAAGGAGTTAAAATTTTAAAAATTTGACCTAAAAAAATCAATGTTGAACAAATTTAGTGGGACAAAGTAATTTTTCTCATCTCTTTACTTGTTTATAATTGATAATTTTTTGTTATTAGTTCATTGCATTCTGATTTGTTCATTTTTTGTTTTGAACCTTTGTATTTTTTTCTTCAATTTTTGAATTTCAGTTCTAACATAAATATGTAGCATTGGAAAATATAAAGACAAATCATTCTATTAGTTCATGTATTACATGTAAGTCGTAAATTTAGTTTGTGTTTTCTAATTTGATCATTTTAAATTAATGTAGTTTAATTATAAGGTAAAATATACAAATAGTCACTAAACTATTCCTAAAAATATTAAATGGTCACCAAACTTTCAAAAATTACATAATGGTCATTAAACTTTAGGTTTCATTACAAAATGGTCACTGGGCTGTTGCAATTAAGAAAATTTGTATGATAACATATTTAATCATTAATATTTACACATTCAATTAATTTAGACATCAATAATGAGGGTTACATCAGGAATAAATTAATTAAATGTGTCAATATGGATGTTTAAATATTATATTATTCAAATTTCTGTAACTGTCACGTCACCCAATTAACGACAATTAACGCTTAAGTGACCATTTTGTAACAAAACTAAATTTAATGCTCATTATGTAACATTTGAAAGTTTAATGACCATTTTGTATTTTTAGTGACAAGTTGTGAACTTTACCCATAATTATATTGTCTTTATATCATTTCGGTAATGATTAAAATTCACAACTTATGCAAAAGTTCTACAAATAATTTGTTATAATTTTTGGGTAGACTACAATGGGGTCATTCTATTATGGGTAAGGTTATATTTGGGTCACTAAATTATTAAAAGTTATATTTGAGTCACTCAATTATGGGCAAGGTTACATTTGGGTCATCCAATTATTAAATGATACATTTGGATCACTCAATTATTGGTAAGGTTACATTTGGGTCACCCTTTATATTTAAAAAAAGTATATCAATTTGTGTATTAGATTAATGATTTCAAATGAAGAACTCCAATATTAATGAGGGTATACAAGTGATTTGGAAGAAAAAATGACTAAATTGATATACTTTTTTAAATGGGTGACCCAAATGTAACCTTACCATAATTGAGTGACATCCTTTGTAGTTTACCCATAAACATATGATAACGGGACTTACACACCTTAATTTCTTTTTATACAGTTCGAAAAGTTTTTGGCACATGTAAAACAAATATCACATGTTCTTGACAAATATATATTTTTAAAAAATAAAAGGAAAAAAACAATCAAATTATAATATAAATACACATGTTTTTTTTAACTTTCTTAATATAATCTTATAATAGTATTTATTCTATTTTTTTACCCTAATTAAAACTTAGACAAATTATTTAAACCTAAATTATCTAAGAAAAACATAAACTCTTTTTTCATTAAGACCACTCCTTAAATTTAACTTTTTCTGAAATTAGTTCCAAATTTGTTTCTTACTATATTAATTAATGGAGTCATTAGAATTAACAGCTATGTTTTTGTGTTTTAAGCGTCGTAATGAATCCTATCAACAATCGTTATCAATACTACTGAGCAACAACCCTCGTTAATGGTATGTCATTTTCCTCACCCACCATTTTTAATTTCTATTGTTTCTGCTTTTACTTCTTATGGCTAAAGCCTGTTTCAATCACATTAACTTTAACATATGTTTTTTAATATAAAAAAGGTTTAAGTCAAGAGATAACAATTGTAGGGTAAATTACGTAAATCATTACCAGGCTTTATTCTTAAACTTATTTTGATCATTTAGGCTTCATAACGTTTAATTTACTCATTGGAGTTTTGATATTGAACTTTTTTGTCACTTTTCCGTTAACTTTTTGACGGTGTCTATTTATCGACAGATGAAAGAACTTCTTCAAGATTCAAACGGTGGAAAGCTTCATCGACATGAGGGAAGCAATATACTGAGAAACGAGCTCCATTCAAAGGCAGATGAGGGAGATCGACAAGAGAGAAACTGAATTTTTTTTGTCCGATTCGTGGATTTCGGTGCTTTTTCTGACAAAATGGACGTTAGATTTAAACTCAAGGAGACGAGGCGAAGTGACTGGTGAAATTTGGTACCAAACGACCACCATCTACAGTGTGTGTCCGAGGACGATGAACAATGGAGTGACAAAAAAGTTCAATGTATAAACTTTAGTGATACAAATGTTCAATATCTAAACTTCAGTGAGTAAATTGAACGTTTTGAAACTTCAGCACCAAAATAGGTTTTAGAGTAAAGTTCAATAATGATTTACGTCGAAAATTAATTACATTCCTTTTTAACAAAGAACACAAATTGTTTTAAAAAACATCATCATACAAGTTTAACTGAAAATTTGAAATCGCCATTAATCTGACCATGTCATTGTTGGTTATATGTATCCCATATTGGGGGCACATCCCTTGGGAAAGGTATATAAAGAGTCTTCTATACCCTCCCTTGTTGAATGTGGTTAAACAACTCTCTCGCCCACGCCAGCGCTCGGGTCGTGGTTACCCGTGTCTTTGACACGTTCATGCGTGTTCAATCTTTTTGGCAAAAATTCAGAATAATTTCTTTAAACCTATTTTCTAAACCTAATTTATAGGCGATTTATTAACCAAAATGTTTTAATTAGCTGTAAATTAGTCAGTTAATTAGAATAAAAGCAGAATTAATTTGCTGGTTAATTCTTTATTCTTATCCCCTAATTAAACGAGTGGCTTAACTTCAACAGTTGACCAGGCTTAAAATTCGGAAATCAGTGTTCAAGGCTGATTCTATTTGCCATATTTAGCCTGTGTATACAACCTATAAATAGATATGGTTTTTCAAAATTCTAGGTATCTGAACTCTTCTTTCAAACTTCGATTTTATTCTTTCTATTGAGAAGAGCAATTCCACTGTTGTCCACCCTGATCTTTGAGTGTACAATTATCGGAGCTACCGTGTTAACTTCGGGGGATGACCGACTGTTGCATCGATTACACACACGAGGCGAAATCGTTTCTAAGGTAGTAGTTTATATCATGATACAGTTTATTAATTTGCCTTTGATTTCTGTTTATATTATCCTGTCAGTGCTAACAATTTGATTTTGCAGTAATCTTACCAACAATTTATAAATGATTTATATACTGTAATATGTCAAACCCTGTGTCAAAGCTTGTGCCTGATTTGTCAAAGCTCGACGCACTAGATGGGACCAATTATCGGAGGTGTTCCAAACAAATAATCATCTTCTTCAAGCAACATGATCTTGATTATGCGTTGCTCAAGCCCTAGCTCCAGTCATCAATGACTCAATCATCCTTAGACGCTGCTCTCGATTCTACTAGTGGCGATAACACTACTACCCCTACAAGTGTTGTCTTGCAGACTACAAATGTTCATGCTTCTACTCAAGCTTCTATTGATAAGTACGAGAAGGAAAATAAAACTGTTCGTGGCTTTCTCTTAAGTAACATGTTGAACAAACTGTTTGACATGTTCTTTATTGAGAAAAGTGCAAAGGTCATATGGGATACGCTGGAGAAGAAGTATGGAGCCGGCGATGCTGAAATTAAAAATTACGTGGTCAGCGAGTGGCTAAAATTCTAGATGTCCGACGACAAGCCGATCATGGATCAGGTCCATGATTACGAGAAGCTGGTTTCTGACATCCTGGCCGAGGGCATGAAGATGTGCGAACTCCTACAAGCAAATATCCTCATAGAGAAGCTACCCAAATCCTGGTTTGACTACCGCAACTCTCTAAAATACAAGAAAAGGGAGTTTACAATTGAGGAGCTACTGAGCCACATGAAGATAGAAGAAGCCAACCGACTTAAAGATAAGTTGATTTCTCCTAGTAATCATTTTTAAGGCTAATCTGGTTCAACCTGGATCTACCTTAGGATCCAAATTTAATAAGACTATAAGAAGCAATGACCAGAAGCAGAAGGTCAAAGCCCAAAAGGCTATCAACTTCAAGAAGCATGTGAAGGATAATGCTCGACAAAAGCCTCTCAATTGCTATGTGTGCGGACGGGTCAGACACAAAGCTTACTAGTGCCAACAACCATCAGACCGCTAGAACGTGAACAAACCATAGCTGAATGTTGTTGAAAATACTGACGACATCATAGCAGTGATGGTTTCTAAAGTTAATCTGGTGGAGAACAATGTTGAGTGGGTTGTAGACACTAGCGCTTCTAGATATTTCTGAGCTAGACGGAGTTGTTCACCGAGTTCGAAGATGTAAATAATGGTGAACAAGTGTACATAAGGAACTTTAATAGCTCTGAAGTGCTAGGCAAATGAAAAGTTTTGGTCAAACTGACATCAAGTAAAACTTTAGCGTTGTATAATGTTCTATATGTACCTACCCTGCGTAGAAATTTGATTAGTGGTGGGTTACTCAACAAGGCATGCATTAAACTAGTGTTCGAAGCAGATAAACGTGTATTTTCCCAGAATGAGGTTTCTTTGGGAAGGGTTTTGTGAGCGGAGGTTTATTTGTAATCGAAGCCCAGTTTAATGAAAGTAATAAAACCACCATTTCTGTTTATATCACTGAATCTTTTAATATGTAGCATGCTAGATTAGGACATGCAAACTTTCATTCACTATAAAAACTCATTAAAATGGATATTCTTCCTAATCTAGACGAGAAAAGCTTTAACAAATGTGAGATTTGTGTAGAAGCCAAACATGCTAAACTTTCTTTTAAGATAGTTTCTAAGAGAGAAATAGAATTGTTAGAACTTATACATTTTGATCTAGCAGACTTTAGAAACACCGAAAGTGAGAGAGGTAAACACTACTACATAACCTTTTTAGATGATTATTCAAGATACACAAAGGTTTATCTCCTTAGAACTAAAGATGAAGCTAAAACTTCTTTCTTATTTATAAGGCAGAAATTGAAAATCAGCTAGATAGGAGAATAAAATGGCTTATATCCAATAGAGGTGGTGAATACGGATCTAATTTGCTTAAATAGGTGTGTAAGAAGAATGGCATAATTCATGAGACATCTGCCCCATATTTTCCTCAACAAAACGACATAGCCGGGAGGAAAAATAGAACTTTAAATGGGATAATAAACTCATTGTTGATAAGTTTTGGTTTGTTTGATAACATGTGGGGTAGGGGAGGCCATTCTGTCGGCCAATCATATTTTGAACAGAGTACCTCATAAGAAATTAGATTCTACTCCATATAAGTTGTGGAAAGGTTATGCACCCAATTTGCAATACCTGAAAGTGTAGGGGTGTCTAACAAAAGTTGGTTTGCTTGACTTTAAGAAGTCTACCATCGGTCCCAAAATTTTTGATGTAGTGTTTATCAGGTATGCTTCAAACAGTGCCGCATACAATTTCATGTATCTGCATGACTTCTCTATTTGTGAAACTAGGGATGTTGTGTTCTTTAAGGATATCTTTCCTTTAAAGAACCATAGTTTAAGTGTTGAAGCACAAGTAAAAGTCGTGCCTCAACTTCTTTTGATTATGCAAAGGATTCTCTAGAGATAGAATTAGAGCTTAGAAGAAGTAAAAGACAAAGGGTAGTTTTTACCTTTGGTCCAAATTTCCTAACTTCCTTTATCTCTAAAATAAGTGGTGTAGACTCAACCTCTGTCCCTATAGCTTAGAATTTCCTTTTAGATGAGGATCCAAAATCATATGATAAAGCTATAAGTTCAATTGACTCTAGTTTCTAGAGAGCTACGATAAATGATGAACTAGAGTGAATAATGTCTAATCACTCATGAGAGTTGGTTGATTTTCCTAGAGGTTTTAGACCTATTAACTCTAAGTGGGTTTTGAGAAAGAAACTTAGACCCGATGGGTCAATCCAGAAATATAAGGCAAAACTAGTAGTCAAAGGGTTCACTCAGAAGTTTGATATAGACTTCTTTGACACCTACTCCCATGTCATAAAAATCTCAATGATTCGTGCCTTGTTTGCGATAGCGTCCACTCATAAGTTGCACGTACATCAAATGGATGTAAAGACTACATTTTTGAATGGAGATCTTGACGAGGAGATCTATATGGAGCAACCACCATGTTTTGAGACACCAAACATGGAAGGCAAAGTTTAAAAGCTCCTGGCCTTTTGGGATTTAGTTTGACAAAAGTGAGCATCAGGCTAAATCATCTTAAACCGACTAACACTTCTATATAAATATTCTAATTATAAATTAGATTAATGAAATTTTGGTCCTCAAATATTTTAAAATAAGTTATTTTAGCCCTTAAATTTAAGGAATTAAGTGTAATTTCTTTTTTGATCAACGAGAAAATTCATTAATATAAACGGGAAATACAAAAAGCATGACAGACAAAACTCAGAGTCCAATAAAGGCCACACATGTCAAACAAATAACTGGGCAAGAGAGCCCAAAACAAAGACCGGGTTATCCTAAACCTAGAGAGCAAGCCGAAATAGTTGGTGGCGGTGAGCTTGAGAGGAAGAGAAGCGGCGTTGATCGTAGGGGCCAAACATGTGGTTCTTGGCGATCAGAGATTTTGACATGTATTTCAAGGGTTCAGACTGACGAGAATGGCAAAGGTCAAGCTACACGAGCCATTAAACTGAGACATACACCCTTCACAATGATGATACCAACATAGAAGCCAACGACCACCAGAAAGAAAGTAGAGAAGGAAGCTGAACCAAAGTGTAACGAATCAGATATTGAAATATGCGGGTCAGTTTAAACCGAGCTATGGGCTTGGTGTTGTGGGCCGAGAATTAGGCTTTTGTTGGGGGGCTCATGGATTCCTTAGTGGGCCTTCCTTGTGTTGTGAGGCATGTGTGTCTGGGCTAGAAAGTTGATGGAAGGGTAAATATGTAATTCCCATAATTTGAAGAAGAAGAGGGATTGGTCCTTTTAATTTATGCAGAAAAGCGGAAGTGATGATCTTACCCTTTGTATCCCTTGCCTTCTTCATATCTCTTCTCCATCTCCCTTGAAAACTCAAAGGCAAAGGTCTAATCTTTTTTGAATTGGAGTTGAAATTTCAGAGTATATGTTAAGGGTAATGTTATCAGTATTAAGTGATCTACCTAGCAAGGTAAGAATGGTAGGTTTTGGTGGAGTTTGGAAAAAATGAGTGTTTGGTGGGGGTTGAAGAGGAAGAACGGGAATGAAGGATTTAACTTTATTTTCTGTTGTAAAGTTTCTTCTTTTATGTTTCTTAACCTTCTAGTAATGTTGTAACCCGTTTTGCAACATATCCTTGTAGTGAAAGAGGTTGGAGAGCACTCTAAAGCTCAAGGAAAAGGGAGGGCTTGAGTGTAATGCCCTTAACCCGACGTCACGTTTGGGCCTCAAACCCAAACCCACACATAAACTTTTCGACTAGATTTAACCCAAAATATCATCATTTCATAAAATCCAACATGTCATAATATAATGCGATACAAAATAGTTTAAACGTTTAAATAGAAGCTCCAATTTAAAAACCAAGTTAAATAAAACATTCAACATGATCAATAAATCCAAAATCAAAGTTATAGACATAAAATCAAGGGTCCTATGAATGCATTGCATGACAAATCTAAGAATTATACTCTTGATCACATCATTGTGCTGAAGTCTTACTCCGATGGGGCTCATTCGATGTAACACAACAACCTAAATACCTGCGTATGGAAACAACGATTTCGAACGCTGAGCTCATAAAGCTCAGTGGATACACCTTTACTCTACCATGCTTCGTCCAGATCATAAACATAAGCATGTAGCTAGATAAGATGATATGGTAGTTTAAAAGATACATGGCGCTAATAATAGTCGCCTAAACACATGCTAACATCATAAAAAATATCAAGGGGAACACAAGGCCTAAGCATACCATACCACAACAACACTGGAGTGAGGCTTGACTCACACAACATCGGGAACGCACATTCTATGGGTGAGGCTGGGTCATATAACATCGAAACATACACCCTAGGTGAGGCTGGGTCACCTAGCATTGGAACATACACCCATACTCGGAATCCCCCCTCAAGTACATACGAATGAGGCTTGGGTCACATAGCATCGGTAACGTCCATTCGATATTTCTCTTGCCATGGTGTTGCAACACGTCTTGGGTATCATGATCCCATCAATTAAATGCCTACATGGCACAACACATCAACATATAACCATATCATCCTATGGTTGCTATCATCACATAAGTCATACAAGACTTTTACCAAGTTCTTAAGTGTTATGCTCGAGTAGGAAGAGATTTCTCAATTTTACAACCCATTTTAGGCCTTTAGGGTTCTACTGGATTGAATGGTATAATTTTCCAGCTTTCCAGGCAAAATTCAACATTTTTGGACATTTTTCATGCTCGCGTACCAATACGAGTACCCTTTGGGTACCGGTACTCACATGCATACCGATACGATTTGAGCTCACTGGAATTTCTCAAAGCTATAATATATCGATACGGGTTGAACTGTGCCGATACCAGATTGCATGGTGTACCGATACAGGTTGAACATCGTACCAGTACCCCTCTATGTATTCATCCAATGAAACAATGTTCTTTAAACCCAAAACACAAGGTATTGTACCACCTCCCCGTGTACCGATACCAAAGCCCATAAATGGTTTCCTAGGCTCGAGAAATCACTTCTCGAGCCCTCAAATCACAACCATTAACCTCTAAACTCGATCCTACATCTTATGAGAGTGTTTATGGTGGTTTACTATCATTTTTACGAGTTATTAACATGAAATCTGAGTTTTTCTATTAATGACCATATTCAAGCATTCAAACACCCAAATCATCAAAACAAGCATACAAGGCATCATCCTTAAGATGTGCATGAAACAAAGGAGTTGGAAGTCTATTAACCTTCTTCCAAACACTAGAAATGAACCTCTTTGCACCAGCCTCAAACCTCCAGTTGTCTTGAGCTTTAGAGTGCCCTCCAACCTCTTTCACTATAAGGAGATCTTGCAAAATTGGTTACAACATTACTGGAGGGTCAAGGGACATAAATGAAAGAACTCTACAACAAAAAATAGAGTTAAATCCTTCATTCTCGTTCCTCTTCCCCAACACCCACAAAACTCTCAAATTTCTCAGCCACCACTAAAACCTTCCATTCTTACCTCAAAAGATAGATCACTTGACGTAGATAGACTACCTTCAACAACAATTCTGAGATTTATACTTGATAGGATAAAGATCTCACCTTTACTCTTGAGCTCAAAGGAAAAGAAGAAGAAAAAAGATGAAAAGGATGAAGGGGAGACAAGAGTGACCTCACCACTCTTATAATCTATAGCAATATTAATGCCTTTCTACTATTCCTCTTCAAAAGTGGGGAAATTCACCCCTTCAACCTTCCATCATCCTCCAAACCCACATGGCAACCCATAGGTTCAAGCCCAACACACAAGGAAGCCCACACAGGCTCTCAAAGCTTCAACATAACACTCAAGCCCAAATGCTCAGGTAAAATGACTCGCAGATCCTAAAACTCGGGTCGTTACAACTTTCCCCTCCTTAAAGAAAATTTCATCCTCAAAATTTACCTGATGGGAACAAATATGGATACATTAGTCTCATATCCTCTTCAACTTTCCACATGGCTTTCTCAACCCCGTGGTCCCTCCAAAGCATCTTAACTAAGGGTATGCACTTTTTGTTAAGTTCTTTAACTCCTCTATCAAGGACTCTTATTGGCTCCTCCTCATAGGTCTAGTCGGTGTTGATCTTGATCTCCTTAAGTAGGATAACATGCGAAGGGTCGAAACAGTAATGCCTCAATATAGACACATGGAACACATTATGAATGCGTGCCATTTTCATAGGCAAGGCTAACTGGTAAGCCACAGGTCCAATCCTCTAAAGAATCTCATACGTTCTGATAAACCTTAGGCTCAACTTGCCCTTCCGCCCAAAGCAGATTACTCTCTTCCACGGTGACACCTTAAGAAATGCCCTATTACCAACCTCGTACTCGATGTGATTACGCTTATGATTCGCGTAAGCTTTTTGGCGATCAAAGGCCGCTTGCAATCTTTCTTTAATGATCTAAACCTTCTCCTCAATTTGTCTAATCAAATTCAATTCCACAATCCTCCTCTCATTGAGCTCGGTCCAACACAACCCTGTTCTACACTTGCATTCATACAAAGCCTTAAAAAGAGCCATCTTGATACTCGACTAGGAACTATTGTTTATAGGCAAACTTAACAAGTGGTGGATGCTCCCCCCAACACCTCTCGAAGTCAATGATAGAACATCAGAGCATATCCTCCAAAATTTGAATGACTCGCTCGGACTAACCATCAATCTAAAGATAAAAAGCAATACTGAAATGCAACCTTGTATCCAACAACGGCAAACTCGTCACAAAATCCATGGTCGCACGATCCCACTTCCATTGTAGAATTAGGATAGGCTGAAGCAAGCCCAAAGGAACCTGATGTTCCACCTTAACTTGCTAACACGCAAGACACCTAGTTACGAACTCTAAAACATCTTTTTTCATGCTAGGCCACTAATAAAAAAGGACGAAGATCTTAGTACATCTTATTACTGCCTGAATACATATCAAATGGACTACGGTGCGCCTCTCGAAGAATATGGTCTCACAAATCCTTTAAAGTTGTAACACATAACTGACGTTTCAAGTACAAGATCTTACCATTCCGTACCTCAAAATTAGATGTCTCGCCTTGCTGAACCACTTCTATCTTTGCCACCAACTCCTCAACTAACACTTGTGTTCTCTTGATCTCTTGCACTGGGGTAGGCTTCACATGAAGCTTGGCTAACAACCTACCATCCTCGGTCATCCTCAAACGGGCAAACATCACCCTCAAGTCTAACATAGACTTCTGAATCAAAGCATCAACCACCATATTAGCATTACTGGGATGATACTCTATGATACAATCATAGTCCTTTAACAGCTCAATCCATCACTTTTGCCTCATATTCAACTCCTTTTGGGTGAGGAGGTACTTCAAACTCTTATGATCGGTGTAGATATAACATTTTCCCCATACAGATAATGCCTCCAAATCTTCAACGTGAAGATAACTATGGCAAGTTCCAAATCATGCATAGTGTAATTTTGTTCGTGAGGCTTAAGTTGTCTCGATCCAGAAACAACCACCTTACCCTCTTGCATGAGAACACAACCAAGCCCATTCAAAGAAGTATCACTAAAGACCACATAATCCTTACTCGGCTCAGGTTGTATCAAAATTGGGGTTTCTGTTAGATAAGCCTTCAACTGTTTAAAGTTTTGTTGTATTCTCTCGTTCCACTCAAACAGAACTCCCTTTTGCAACAACTTGGTCATAGGCGCCGCTATGATAGAAAAGTCCTTGAAAAAATGGTGGCAATATCTGACAAGTCCAAGGAAACTACGAATCTCCATGATATTCCTAGGTGGTCTCCACTCTACCACTGCCTGAATATTTTGTAGGTGGACTCGAATCCCATTTGCTGCAATAATGTGGCCCAAAAATGCCATCTTAGAGAGCCAAAATTTGCACTTGCTGAACTTGGCAAAAAGCTGTCTTTCCCTCAAGGTCTAAAGGACAACACGAAGATGATAGTCATGCTCCTCATCCAAGAGCAAATAAACCAAGATATCATCGATGAAGACCACCACAACCTAATCTAGGTAAGGCTAAAAGATTTGGTTCATCAAGTCCATAAAAGGTGCATATGTATTGGTAACCCTCAAAGGTGTTACCAAAAACTCATAATTCCTGTACCGAGTCCTGAAGGTGATTTTCTGAACATCCTCATCTACCATATTTAACTGGTAGTAACTCGACCTAAAATCGATCTTTGAGAACACACGGGCACCCTTCAACTAGTCAAACATGTCATCTATCCTTGGGAGGGGATAACGGTTCTTCACCATTACCTTGTTGAGCTGAAGATAGTCAATGCACATCACATTGAACCATCATTCTTCTTGACAAACAAAATTGGTGCACCCCAAGGTGAGATGTTTGGTTGTATGAAACATCTTTCCAACATCTCTTGGATATAATTCTTTAACTCTCTCAATTCTGTCGGTTCCATACAGTATGATGCATTAGACACTAGTGTCGTGCCAGACATCACGTCTATTAGAAACTCTAGCTCATGATCTAGAGGTAATCTAGGTAACTCTTCCGGAAACACATCGGAAAAATCTCTAACAGTCTGAAGGTTCTCAAGCCTTAGATTCACAAAACTTGTGTCAACCACATGAGCCAAGAAGGCCTTGCAAAATTGTTGAATCATCTTTTATACCGCCAAGGCTGATATTGTTGCGCGTATTAAGTGCTTCGCAATTAGTGCAAGTGTACACGTCGCAAGTTATAGTATAGTATAGATATCGTCTCAACAGGGATTGGTGCTACTTCGGGTATCTAACTTCTCGCACTAAAAGTAAAAACACAAGTTGGTTATTGTAGGAGTTCTAATTAACAAGTAAAATAAAAGAGCAGTTAAATAAAGAATGATGTAATCGAATAAGAGAGAGTAGACTGGGCTATTGTGAATCGAGGCATGATAGTTGAATGGACTGTCATGGTAATTAGTTCTAGAGTAGATCAATTGCTTCAACAATTGAATCAAGTCAGATTGCCTGGGCAATTCTGTGATTGCCTGGGCAATTCTGCGATTGCCTGGTCAAGTCTGCGATTGCGCGGGAAATTAGGAATGGAGCGATTGCTTGGGCAATTGGGTGACAACCTTCAAAGTTTGGCAAACCGTTCTTCAATGGTTTCTCGTTATCCCTAACTCGAAACACTGTTAATTGTACATGCCTTGATAATACATCCCTGCGTGAACCAAGGGTGGACAACAACCTATCTTGCGCTTCTTTTAGCCGTTGAAATTCACAACTTATCCCTAAGTCGAATTAGTCTTCACCATCGATTGATTGAATAAAGACCATGCTCATTCGTTTCTTGAATCTAACTCTCCCGATATTAGATAAATGGATGAATTCATGAGATCCTCTCCCAATTCACTCGAAGAATTTAAAAACCAAGAATGAATAAACTTTGAATTAAAATTGCAAACTTAAATACCTAAACAAATCCAATTGTTCTCACAACCACAAAAACATAATAACCCAAGCCAAATAAAATTAGTTCATGGCCGGGTGCAAAATAAACGTAAGATAAAAATACCCTAGCATGAATCTAATCGAACAAAAAGAAAAAGAAAGAAGATGTCGAACAGCCCCTGGCTTTTTTCTCTCTAATCGCTCCTTCCCTTGTAGTTGGCGGCTAGGGCTTTATATAGGAGATGGCTAGGTCAAAGTCTTTCTTGAGGAGGAAGTTAAGTTGGAATTAAATACAATAAAAGAAATAAATTCCTTTTATTATTATATTTTTATTCCTCTAAAAACTTCTCCTAAAACTCTTAGAATTTAATCTCCTTTTGATCTCTGCATGGAACTCCAACTTCTTTGCTTCACGCCATTTATCTCGAACATGTTGGATTTATCCAGTCATCAAATCGGCTGCCACTTCATCTTATCCTCCATTGCCTCGGTAATCTGCTCAGCATGGCTTTCAGAAATCAGCTTCGGTTGCCTTGACAGACCCTTCATTTTTCTTCCTTAATTGCCACGGCAGTTCCTGATTGCTTGGGCAATTTGATCCTACACACACAAAACACACATCCGCAGTATCTTTTTCTACAAAAACAACTCGATTATGGAATCAAGCATGTCGGTGAAGGAAACTATGCAATTATGCATGAATGACTAAAAATGCAACTAAAATGAGCCTAAGTCTAACAATAATATGAGTAAAAAGGGTTATAAAAATAGTACTTTTGAACACTTAACACACCCTCAAACTCGAACTATTGCTTGTCCTCAAGCAATGCAAACTAACAATTACCTGCCAAGACTTTAATCATCAAAAACATGTTTCAAACTTGAATTTAAACCTCAAAACCGTGGCACAAAGTATGATCACCTTTTAAATTTTTCGGATAGTACAAAAATTTCCCAGAACCAAACTATAATGCTTGTGACAATGTGTGTGCGTAGTTGCATACAAGTTGATTTTCAAGATTCTACGTGAACAGTAGGCTTTTATCAATTTAATTACCGGGGTATTTATTTTTCTTTTTACTAGAGCCAATTTCGGGCACCTCTAGTAAAGCAAGCAATTTCTTATTTTAATTAATTTTTTTGTCAACTAGAGCCAATTTTGGGCACCTCTAGCGGTGTCTTTAATGTGCAACTACTAGATCCGGTTTCAGGCACCTCTAGCAAGAAATTAACTTTAATTTTTCAATTTATATTTACCCAAATTTTAAGCAACCTAAGTTCACCAAGTTTCTTTCAATCAACAAGCCATAACCGTGTTCATAATATTTAGCATCATGGTAAAATTCTAAGTTCTTTTCATGCAATCCTAAAATTTAAAGGTTCTTTCAATTAAGTGCAGTGGCAAAAATTCATCATTGGATATTCAACAAGTTCAAGCAATTAAATTCAATTAAAGGCATGGCAAGTAACATATGCAACCTATATGCTATTACTAAATATGAATGCAACTAATCATGAAACTAACTAGAAACAAAAACCCCCAAACTCGAGAGAAGCATTATTCTCAATGCATGCAAAAATTAAAATAAAATACAAATGAGTTAGTCGGAAAGGTCGTCACCTTGAATGATGAGTTTCTTTCAGGCCGTTTGCTTGATTCTTTTGCCGATTCGTGATTGTTGAGTACGTGTGGCTGGTGTTGCCTCTTGTACGGCAGTTGTCGTGGCATCCTCA
Source organism: Hibiscus mutabilis (assembly GCA_019671005.1). Classification (NCBI taxonomy): domain Eukaryota; kingdom Viridiplantae; phylum Streptophyta; class Magnoliopsida; order Malvales; family Malvaceae; genus Hibiscus; species Hibiscus mutabilis. The sequence continues at coordinate 38,409,659 of CM033711.1, read as the reverse complement.
GTTGTCGATGCGAGTAAGTCAATTGTCGGGCCTCTATTTTCACCAAAGTAGGGTCGGTTGCCTGGGCATCAAGACTTGCAGAGGTAGTAGGAATTGTCGAGGCAATTTTGGTTGCCCGAGCAAGTTTCACTGTTGGGGCTTTCTTTGGCACTTCTTGTTCCTTAGCCGATGAGGAATTGTCTTGATGTTCTTGGCCATGGTGAATGTGGTTGTGGAATCAAAAACAAAGAAAAAATATGTGGAAAGATAAAGATAAGAAGAATAAAATTAAACTAAAAGCATACTTTTATCCTAAAATTAAATCCAAAAATAAAATAAGTCTAAAATTAAAAATATAAAACTAAAAATAAATAAGAAATACCAAAGGAAAGCATGATCATGCTTCTCCTAAAGTAACTACTTCCTTGTCGCGCTCAACATAGTTGCCGGTACAGTGCTTTAATCTTTGTCCGTTAACTTTGAACTCATGCCCGTCAATGGTGGACTTGATTATCACAACACCATGGGAGAAAGGTTTGACGTCTTCAAATGGCCCAGACTATCTCAATTTCAGTTTTCCCATAAAGAGTTTTAGCTGAGAGTTGAAGAGGAGCAGCAATAGCTTCTTATCATGCCAACAATTCATTTTTTCCTTGTAGATTCTTGCATTGTCATAAGCTAAGGCATGAAATTCTTCAATTTGGTTAAGGTCCAGTAGTCACTTTTGTCCAACACTCTCCCAATCCATATTGACAGTTTTGATCGCCCAATAATCCTTGTGTTCAATCTCTACCAGAAGGTGGCAAGTTTTGCTGTAGACAAGTCTGTAAGGTGACATGCCTAAATGCATCTTGAATGTTGTTCGATAGGCCCATAGTGCTTCATCAATTCTTGCCAACCAATCATTTCGAGAAAGATTGACAGCTTTTTCAAGAATAACCTTCAATTCACGATTGGAAATTTTGGCTTGCCCGTTTGTCTGTGGATGATATGCCATGGCAATTTTATGCGTCACTCCAAATCGATCCAACATCTTGGCAATTAACCTGTTCTCGAAGTGTGTGCCACCATCGCTGATAATTGCCCTTGGTGTTCCAAATCGTGTGAATTTGTTTTTCTGTAAGAATTTCTACACAGTCATGAAATCGTTGTTGGGAACTGCAGCTGCCTCTACCCATTTGGACACATAGTCCACGACAAGTAAGATATACAAATTTCCGAATGAAGATGGGAAAGGTCCCATGAAATCGACCCCCATACATCAAACAACTCGACCTCAAGGATATTCTGTAGTGGCATCTCGTGTCGGCGTGAAATATTCCCTGTTCGCTGACAATGATCACACCTCTTGTAAAATTCTTGAGCATCTTTGTAAAGAGTGGGCCAATACAAGCCGGATTGTAAGACTTTGGTTGCAGTGCGAGTTCCTCCAAAATGGCCTCCATAGGGTGAAGAATGGCATTGTTGAAGCACATTGTCCTGCTCCTCCTCGAGAACACATCGTCTTATCACCTGATCTACACATTGTTTAAATAAAAGAGGCTCATCCCAATAATAATGCTTAGCATCATGTCGAAACCACTTCTTTCCTTGGTGAGCAAGGTTATAAGGAAAAATACCACTAACCAAGAAATTAACCAAATCGGCATACCAGGAAGTTGCCGAGGCAACTAACAACTGCTCATCTGGGAATGTGTCATGGACCTCCCAAGAGTCTGGATCTTCATCTCCATTTTCCAACCTTGATAAGTGATCAAAAACTTGGTTTTCTGTTCCTTCCTTGTCCTTAATTTCAATATCAAACTCTTATAAAAGTAAAATCCAACGAATCAAATGAGGTTTGGCATCTTTCTTAGCGAAAAGGTACTTAATTGCTGAGTGGTCAGTATAAACGATTACCTTAGTACCAATCAAGTAGGAACGAAACTTATCAAATGAAAAACTATTGCTAGTAATTCTTTCTCCACCGTGGTGTAATTTGATTGTGCACCATTTAGAGTTTTACTAGCGTAGTAAATCACATGAAAAGTCTTACCTGTGTGCTGCCCTAAAACGGCTCCTACCATGAAATCACTTGCGTCACACATGAGTTGAAAAGGTAAGATCCAATCGGGCGGAACGACAATAGGTGCCGAGGCAAGTTGCTTCTTCAAGGTTTCGAATGCTTGGATGCATGAATCATCAAAATTAAAAGCTTTTTTCTGTTCAAGCAAGTTACACAAAGGTTTAGATATTTTGGAAAAATTATAAATAAACCTCCAATAAAAACCTGCACGACCAAGGAAACTTTGAATTCCTTTGACCGAATTTGGTGGTGGTAATTTTTTGATCACTTCCACCTTGGCTTTGTCGACTTCAATTCTTTTGGAGGAGATCTTGTGACCGAGCACTATACCTTCATCTACCATAAAGTGGCACTTCTCCCAATTGAGCACTAGATCAGATTCTTCACCTCTTCTTAGCACTTTCTCCAAATTTCTAAGGCAATTGTCGAAGTTGTTTCCGAATACCGAAAAATCGTCCATAAAGATTTCCAGGAAATCTTCCACCATATCAGAAAAAATTGCCATCATACATCTCTAAAAAGTTGCCGGAGCATTGCATAATCCAAACGACATCCTTCTGAAAGCGTAGGTACCATACGAGCATGTAAAGGTGGTCTTTGCCTGATCATTCGGTGCTATGGCAATTTGGTTATAACCTGAGTAACCATCAAGAAAATAATAAAACGATTTACCTGCAAGTCAGTCAAGCATTTGGTCAATAAATGGAAAAGGAAAGTGATCTTTCCTATTAGCTTTATTTAACTTCCGGTAATCCATACAAACCCTCCAACCGGTCACAGTCCTAGTTGGGATTAGTTCATTGTTTTCGTTGCTGACCACGGTTATACCTCCCTTTTTTGGTACACATTGTACTGGGCTTACCCATGTACTATCGGAGATAGGATATATTATACCGGCATCAAGCCATTTGATGATTTCCTTCATGACGACTTTCTTCATAGCAGGGTTAAGCCTCCTTTGTGCCTCAATTGTCGGTTTGTGATCATCCTCCAATTGAATTTTGTGCATACACACTACCGAGCTAATTCTCTTCAAGTCGACAATTGTCCATCCTATTTCTTTCTTGTGAAATGCCAACATGTTGATCAACCTCTTTTCCTGTTCAGGTTGTAACTTAGAAGAAATTATCACAGGCAAAGTGTTATCGTTTCCCAAGTAAGCATATTTCAATTGCTATGGCAATGGTTTCAATTCAAGAATAGGAGGTTGCTCAATTGAGGGTTTTTCAATTTTACCTTTCTTACTTGAGTAGTCCAGTGGATCAAAATACTTACCTAGACGACTTGCTATCAAATTGGCTTCAACTTGTTCTTCATCGTCTGGCTCTTTAAGTTCCTCAAGTTCGGCAATACAATTACCGAGGCAATTGTTAAGGCAATCTTCCTCCATGTCGAAATTGAATTCAGTTGTGGCCTGAATGACTTGGCACTCTTCTGGATCGTCGGCATGCTTAAGGGTTTGGAAAACATTAAGCTTCACTTGTTGGTCATTCACCCTCATGGTGAGTTCTCCTTTTTTGACATCGATCAAGGCCCTTCCCGTTGCTAGAAATGTCCTCCCAAGAATAATGGGTGCGAACTCATCTTCTTCATAATCCAGAACAATAAAATCAGCGAGAAAAATAAATTTATCAACCCTTACCAATAATCCTTGATTTTTCCCTCTGGATGCACATAGGATCTGTCCGCAAGTTGTAGCATCACTGTTGTTGGTCTTGCCTTCCCTATTCCCAATCTCTGGAAAATAGAGTTTGGTATGAGGTTTATGCTTGCTCCAAGATCGCATAATGCCTTCCCGACATAGTGATTTCTGATTGAACGTGGTATAGTAAAACTGTTGGGATCTTTAAGTTTAGGTGGCATCCGGTTGTGCAACATGGCCATGCATCCTTCTGCCACAACGGCGGTTTCAAATTCTCCTATCCTTGTTCGCTTAGAGAAGATGTCTTTAAGGAACTTGGCATAGTTCGACATTTGTTCTTTTGCTTCAATCAATGGCAAGTTGATGTAGACTTGCTTCAAGATGTCGAGGAACTTCTTGAACTGGTATTCTTTCTTTTTCCGTTTCAACCTCTGTGGGAATGGTGGTGGAAGTTGGATATCCTCAGTCTTTTCATTGGTTTGGAATTTGATTAACAGAATTACCGAAGCATCAAGACTTGCCGAGGCATGGATATCTAGTATTGCCTTGGCATCAGGGCTTGCCGAGGCATGAGCATGTGGAGTTGCCTTGGCAATTTTTGACTCGTCATTTTTATTAAAGGTTTTGTTGCTGGATTCATCTGTCTAGAAAAGGGATTGCTCTCCTGGTCAGTTTATTGGTTGGACAGGTGCATCATTAAGCTTTAGTCCGCTCCGGGTGGTGATTACTTTACACTGCTCATGGCCTATTCCTTTGGCGACCTCAGTATCGCTAGGTAAACCGCCCATTGGTCTTGTGTTCAAGTTATGAGCAAATTGCCCTACTTGTGTCTCCAATAACTTTAGGGCCACCTCTTGGTTTTGCAATCTCATTTCAGTCCTGTTGATAAAGGCATCAGTCCTTTTCATGAAATTACTATTCTCAGCCATATAAGATTCAATTTTTAACATGAAAGCATTGAGAGAATTTTCCAAAGAACTAGATGGTGTTGATTGTTGCTGCGGCATCTGTGGCATATATTGCAGTGGCAAGTTTTGCTAGAATCCTGTTGCTTGTGCATTCTGACTGCTCTAGTTAAGGGCATTGTTGAGATTACTCCATAAGAAGTTGGGGTACTTCTTCCAGGCTGGGTTGTAAGTGTTGGACATCACATTGATGTTCTAGTTGTAGTTTCTAACGTGAAAACTAGATTTTGCGTTCTGTGGACATTCAGAAGAATCATGGTTATCATTACATAATTCACAAAATGAACCAACTACCTTGACCTCCTGTGGGTTGCTAGGTCGCTGCATGTTCTTAACCATATTGGTTAAGGCGTCCAATTGTGCAGAAATAGATCCTGATGAATCAAGCTCATTTTTTGTGGCATTGCATATGACTATTCCCCTTCGGGTGGTTGGGAATTGATAATCGTTCTTGGCAAGACGGTTCATAATCTCTATCGCTTCCTCAGGTGACTTGTCAAGGAGTATGCCATTTGCCGAGGCATCTAGCATCATCATTGTCGGTGTGTTCACTGATTTGTAGAACATCATCACTTGCATCCACAATAGGAATCCGTACATGGGACATTTGTGTAAAAGCTCTCTGTATCGCTCCCAAGCCTCATACATGGATTCATCGTTTGCCTGCCGAAAAGAAGTAATATCACTACGTAACTTATCAGTTATATTTGTAGAACTAAATCTAGCAATAAAATTACGAGACAAATTCGTCCAAGATCCTATAGATTCGGATGTAATACTATTCATCCACGTTTTTGCCCTATCCCTCAGTGAATAGGGAAAGAATTTAACCTTAGGAGATCTTCATGGACTCTTTGTAGCTTGAATGAATTGCAAATCCTCAAGAATGATTTAAGATGTTGTCTGGCATCTTCAGTTGCCGAGCCACCAAATTGACTAATTGTGTTGATCATGTTGAACATCACAAGTTTTAATTCAAAGTGGGCAACTTCTATCTCCGGTGCGACAACTCCTGGATTGAGACCATTGAGATCTTCCTCTAAGTAGTCTCGGATAGGTCTGTTCTGAACAGGTTGTTGAACTCCTCCTCCTCCTCCTGCTACAACATTCAGATTGCCATTTGGATTAACAGGTTGTTCTGCCATTGCTGCTCGTTGTTCTCGTCTTCTTTGATGAAGACTCGTTCTATCTCGGGTTCAAGTCGGTAGTCTTATGCTGTTGGTCTTGCCCTGGTCATACACAGATGCAAAACCAAAGTTGTAAGTCCCTTGAAACCAATTAGAAATAAAACAAAAATAAAAATTAAAATAAATAAAGGTGCAAGAAATTAAAAACAAAGTCGCTATTGCCAATCCCCGACAACAGCGCCAAAAACTTGTTGCACGTATTAAGTGCTTCGCAATTGGTGCAAGTTTACACATTGCAAGTTATAGTATATTATAGATATCGTCTCCATAGAGATTGGTGCTACTTCGAAAATCTAACTTCTCGCACTGAAAGTAAAACACAAGTTGGTGATTGTAGGAGTTCTAATTAACAAGTAAAATAAAAGAGCAGTTAAATAAAGAAAGATGTAATCGAATAAGAGAGAGTAGGCCAGGTTATTGTGAATCGAGGCGTGATAGTTGAATGGACCGTCGTGGTAATTGAGTGCTAGAGTAGCTCAATTGCTTCAACAATTGAATCAGTCGGATTGCCTGGGCAATTATGCGATTGCCTAGGCAAGTATGCGATTGCTTGGGCAATTAGGAATGGAGCGATTGCCTGGGCAATTGGGCGACAACCTTCAAAGTTCGGTGAAGCATTCTTCATTGGTTTCTTCTTATCCCTAACTCAAAACACTGTTAATTGTCCATGCCTTGATAATACATCCCTGCGTGAACCAAGGGTGGAAAACAACCTATCTTGTGCTCCTTTTAGCCGTTGAAATTTGCAACTTATCCCTAAGTCGAATTAGTCTTCACCATCGATTGATTGAATAAAGACCATGCTCATTCGTTTCTTGAATCTAACTCTCCCGATATTAGATAAATGGATGAATTCACGAGATCCTCTCCCAATTCACTCGAATAATTTAAAAACCAAGAATGAACAAACTTTGAATTAAAATTGCAAACTTAAATACCTAAACAAATCCAATCGTTCTCACAACCAGAAAAACACAATAACCCATGCCAGATAAAATTAGTTCATGGCCGGGTGAAAAATAAACAAAATATAAAAATTCCCTAGCATGAATGTAATCGAACAAAAAGAAAAAGAAAGAAGATTTCGAACAGCCCCTTGGCTTTTTTCTGTCTAATTGCACCTTCCCTTGTAGTTGGCGGCTAGGGCTTTATATAGGAGTTGGCTAGGTCAAAGTCTTTCTTGATGAGGAATTTAAGTTGGAATTAAATACAATAAAAGAAATAAATTCCTTTTATTATTATATTTTTTATTCCTCCAAAAACTTCTCCTAAAACTCTTAGAATTTAATCTCCTTTTGATCTCTGCATGGAACTCCAACTTCTTTGCTTCACGCCATTTATCTCAAACATGTTGGATTTATCCAGTCATCAAATCGACTGCCACTTTATCTTATCCTCCATTGCCTCGGCAATCTGCTCGGCATGGCTTTCAAAAACCAGCTTTGATTGCCTTGGCAGACCCTTCAGTTTTCTTCCTTAATTGCCATGGTAGTTCCTGATTGCTTGGGCAATTTGATCCTGCACACACAAAACACACATCCGTAATATATTTTTCCACAAAACAACTCGATTATGGAATCAAGCATGTTAGAGAAGGAAACTATACAATTATGCATGAATGACTGAAAATGCAACTAAAATGAGCATAAGTCTAAAAATAATATGAGTAAAAAGGGTTATAAAAATAGTACTTTTGAACACTTAACAACCACGTTGGACAAACAAGGATTCCTCTCTCTCTCTCTTTACTGCAAGCTTAGCCCCATCCGAACTGCGAAACTTCAGGCTCTTCACTATACATCCCAAACTTGCATCATGCTCAAACAACCAATCCATGCCCAAGATAAAATCAAATTCTTGAAAGGGTAAAACCATCAAATTTGTAGGGAAATTCTAACCTTGAACCTCTATCGGCCACCTCCGATAAACCTTGTCTACCAACACATCATACCCCAAAGGGCTGGTTAAACAAACCCTCACCTCTAGATCCTCGACCGGAATACCCCAACAATGGGATATCCCACTACAAATATATGAATGGGTAGACCTCGAGTCTACTAAAGAAACAATGGGAACAAAAAATAGGGTAAATGTACTTGAGATGACGTCAGTAGCCTCGCAATCCTCTTGAGCCTTGAATGCATACTACCTTGCCAATGCCCTTGTTGTGCCCATTTTATTGTCCTAACACATGGCTCGCTCCTCCCTCAGCAAAGCCTCAGCCTCTCTTAGTTGTGAAGGAAGTCCTCTAATTTTGGACTATGGTAGCATCCATGGCCTCAAGGCAGTATGTCTCTCACAAAGTGGTTCAACATACCTTAGCATTCCCATAGTACTCTTCATGGTGCCCACCCCCACATTGGCCACAAACTGGTGCGTGTGATTGTTACCTCTCCAAAAGTACTATTTTATATGCCAATTTTACAATGCTTTTGTTTGTTTTAGGTACATTTAGTTGCATTAGGTTGTTAGAATCATGCATTTGCATAAGGAGTTTAGTATTCTGTCTATGCTAGTGTGAATGGTTGTTTTGTTGGTAATTTTGTAGGTTTGGCATAGTATATGGCATAGGAATGCAGCGCAGTAAGGAACGCCAGAGAGAATGCCGAGTGTTGTTGGCACAGATGGACCAAACAATGACAAGCACCGGTTGGCAGAGAAGTGAACCTGATGCCATGCCAAGAAACTGTTGAACCCAAAAAAATAGGACTAGATCAGGCTGTGAAAAAATAGTAATTGGATTAATCTCCAAAAAATAGCAGAAAAATAGTGCCATGTTCAGTTGGCAGAATTATGCCAAACTTGGTTGGCAACGCAGCATCGACACGATGACGTCAGCCCTAGTCTGATAAGTTATCATAAGACCTTATCTCTTATCCCTTCAACATTTAATAGCTTACCCTAGCCGCCCTTACACGCCTATTTAAAGACCCAATGGAGGAAAAAAGGAAGAGATTGTGGGGGTAAAACCCTCGAGTGAGGAGTGATCGGAGTGAGGAGTTGGAGTGCGACGAGTGACGATCGACTGCACCAAAGAAGGGTGGTTCGGCCATCTTGGCCAAGAGCCTGGATTTGAGGGTTGCATCGAGAGACCCCTCGTGCCTATTATATTGGTTTTAAGTTGTTTTACTTTTATTTTTATGATGATGTATTTGAAAACAATTATAGTTTTGTTGGTTAAATCCCTCACCATGAACTAATTTCATAGTTGGTGAGGGATGTTTGGTTTAAACGTTGATTTTATGGTTTATATTTTAATGATAATTTTTTTTGGCAAAGTTTTTCTATTTGGCATACTTGAATTTTTCCTAAATACTCTACCAAGCGAAAGCTGGCACTGTTGGCCTATTGCTCCTCAATATATTAACAGACTTGGGGTGGCAACGATTAAGTTCTTGAATACTAAGGAGAGAAGCTTCGAGAGAAGTCGTTCAAGTAGATGAACTTACTTCGGGAGTGATATTTATCCCTTAGGAGTATAGATTGGTTCTTAATCAAATCGGTTTATTTAAAAATATGAACTATCGAGATATAGGGGTTTTTATATGATCGATTTAAGGAAATGACCATCGAGAGAGGCTTTGCTAATTTTGAATCTGCTCGGCAAACAATGCCAAGATAGGTTGGCATTAAAGGCTGGCATGACATGAAAAGCGTAAAAACCAGGCATTCCCTACCAATGCTCATCACTCATTAAAAGACCTTCATTGCCAACGTTTTTACTTCATTTTTATTTCTTTTCTTTTTAAGTATTCCCAAAACAAAATTTCAAAACAAACATCTTTTCTTCCAAGGCAAGTAACAATCAAACAATCGAATTCCAAGTCAATCTCTGTGGGATTGATACTTAGCTTAACTGCTGTATTACTTGCAGACCGTGTATACTTGCACGCAAAAGACTCTTGGCACCAATTTACTAATACATACATTTTGCCCCTTTTGCCAGCATTCATAACACACTTCTTCTAGAGAGTCCACATCGATCCTTTAGATAACCCCCTTGAACTCATAGCCAAAAATGAGGAATTAGGCCATCGACGACTAGCAGACACATACCTACGATCCAACCTTGCCAACTGATTCGATGCTTTTCTACCTTGGTTCCAATTACCTTTATGTCTCTTAGAATGGGACTAAGACTAGTTATAGTGCGAATGGTTCCCTCCACTTGAACCTCCATGACCTCCTGCATGGCTATAGGTCAGTTGTTTCACTTGTTCAAGGGATTTGGCACTAGTGGTCAAATCAGAAAACACCTTCGGTGGATCGGCCGTCAGTTACATCTTGATCTCTTTTCTCAATCACTTTAGAAACCTCTTACATCTCATCTTTTCCATAGCAACCAACTCTGGTGCATACTTGCTCAGCTGCAGGAACTCTTAGTCGTACTTGAAAATTGTCCATTTTCCTTGAACCAAATGTGTGAATTGATCTCTTAAGCTATCCATATGGGCTTCACCATCCTAACTCCACGGTCTCCCACCACTCCCGATCATTCTCTTTTAATAGATAAAGGATGCACTTTAGCTTGTATTCGGGTTCCCACCCCATCTGTCTCAAAATCCAACAGGTATCCCTCAAACATTGGTTTGCCTTGATCGAATTATCTTGTCTCGATCCCAGAAAATCTGCCACACCATGATGACAAAACCTCTCTATTGAGGCCTAACGAGGGGTAGCTGAAGGCCTAGGAATGACCCCACTATGCGATGAAGGGCCCTATGTAGGTGGGTTAAATAGCTGGCCCATTGACCCCTCTCATCCTCTGACCTTTCATTGGTCTCAAGAAAATAATCCTCATCAAAGCTTTCCTCTCGAGAGCCCTAACTTTCATCGCGGTCAGCGCTCCTCTAGGCATGATTCAATTATGCACAGATAAACAAACGAGACTACTCCATCAAATATTTATCTTTTACTTGTGGGTATGTATTCACTAGACAACCCTTTTTATGAATCCCTACTACCTCGGGGTTACCTAGAACCGGCTAAACCTAGGCTTTAATACCACTAAATGTAACATCGTAAACCTGACATCACATTTGGGCCTCAAGCCCAAACCCACACATAAACTTTTTGACTCGATTTAGCCCAAAATATCATCAATTCATAAAATCCAACATGTCGTAATATAATGCGATACAAAATAGTTTAAACATTTACATGGGAGATCCAATTTAAAAAGCAAGTTAAATAAAACATTCCACATGATCAATAAATCCAAATCAGTGTTACAAACATAAATCAAGGGTTCTATGAATACATTGCCTAACAAATCTAAGAACTTTACTCTTGATCATATCAATGTGCTGAAGTCCTACTCCGATGGAGTTCCTTCGATGCAACAAAGCAACCTAAAAACCTGCGTACGAAAACAACGATTCTGACCGCTGAGCTCATAAAGCTTAGTAGATAAACCTTTACTCTACCATGCTTCATGCAGATCATAAACATAAGGATGTAGCTAGATAAGATGATATGGCATTTTAAAAGATACATGGCTCTAACAGTATTCGCCTCAATACATGCTAACATCATCAATAATCATTAAGGGGCATACAAGGCTCAAGCATACCATACCACAACAACACTAAAGTGAGATCTGGGTCACACAACATCGGGAACATACACTCTATGGGTGAGGTCAGGTCACATAGCTTCGAAACATACAACCTGGGTAAGGCCGGGTCACTTAGCCTCAGAACAGATTATAACACCCCTAACCCGAATGTCACAATTTGGCCTCGAGCCCAAACTAATACCTTAAAATTTTTACACTAGATTTAGCCCAAACACATCAATTTCATAAAATCTATCAAGTTTGAGTGTTTCAAAGTAGATAAACCGATTTAAAATGTTACATGGGAGCTCCAATTAAATACATAATTAAAAGCAATTGACTCGTAATTTAAATCTTAAAAGAAAAGTTACAATACAACATAGGGTCATACGAATACATAGCCCAAACAATCTAAGTATTGTACTCGACACAAGTTGATATTGAGGTTTTACTCCGATAGTGCCCTAAAGATGCACGTCAACCTACTAACCTGTAAACAGAAACAACAATTCTGAACGATGAGCTAAAGAAGCTCAGTTGATACACTTCCACTCAACCATGCTTTATGCAAATAATAAATAAGAGCATGTAGCTAAAGAATGATATCATGGCATGACATAAGAACATTGGTGCTACGTCTAGCCGCCTAAACACATAACAAGCAAACGCTACAATAATCTTACATAGCACGTATACACCATACCAACAAATCTGGAGTGAGGTCTGATGTCACAGAACCTCAGGCACGTACACTCGAAGTGAGGCCTGGTGTCACACAACCTCAGAAACATACATCCAGAAGCTCATCTCTTGGTGTTGCAACACTCTCACTGGGTATCCAGATTCTACCAATCAAAGTGACCCAACCACACAAGTGCCTTTACTTTGCACGTAACCATACATGATCCGCCAATGATCCCTATGGTTGCTATTACAAACAAGTTATTTAACATTTACCAAGTTATTACTCATTATGCTCGTATATGAGGTTGAATTCTTGGTTTCTTAATTTTACTATTTATTTTACCCTATTATAAGCCCATTGGGCCTTAGTCCTCGAATTATAGGTCCCTCAAACTAAAAATGTAATTTTTGGGTAGAATGCCTAGTGAGTACCGATACTCACTTAAGCGTATTGATATGCTCATGTGGGTGCCGATACCCATTTATATAGATCGATACTCAATTGTGCGTGCTGAAGGGGATTAACCAAAACCCTGTACTAATACACAGGGTAGTGTACCGATACATCATGGGTACCAATACACCCCAAGTGTACCGATACCAAATTTCGCTACTAGAACTTCATGAAACAATGGGTATCGATACTCCCCTTAGGCGTACCGATACACCCTTTAAATTTAGCTTGATTCCAACAGTTTTAACATGGGGTACCGATATATGTTCAACCAGTATCGGTACTCAAACCTAGAATTCATTTTCTGGTGTTCGTAATTCACTCCAAACATCTCCAAACCTTTATGGTAAAACCACAAATCTTGCCTACAAGTTATGGAGGGTAGTTTATGTGGTTTCCTACAATTATTACACCAAACCCGAAATTAGCCATTAAAGGGGTTTCAAACTCTTAAACAACCAAAACATCAAACCAAGCAACAAGAAATCTATTTTACGATTTCTAGGAAACAAAGGAGTTAGTAGTGTACTAACCTTGATTCCACATCATAGAATGAACCCCCTAGCCCAAGCTTCAAGCTTTCCTCTTCCATTGCTCCTTGAAAGAGTTTCCAACCTCTTTCACTACAATCAAGTGTTGTAAAATGAATTGCAACATTGTTAGAGGAAGTATGAGTGGAAATGAGGAATCTAATAGCTAGTAATATGAACAAAACTCCCATTCCTGTTCATCCTCTCAAACCCCACCAAAATCTATCCTCCACCAAACTTGATGATCCTTACCTTGAAATACAGATCCTTGGATGTTGAACAACTTTTCTAAAACTTAAAATCTGAGATTCTCACTCCAAAACACAAACATTCAACCTTTCACTTTGGGGTGAAAGCTAGAAGATGAGGGTGGATGAAGGTATAAGACAAAGGGGACAAGGGTGAGCTCATTCTCTTGTTTTTCTGAATATTAAAGAGCTACCCTCCCCTATTTCTTCAAAAAAGGGTAATTTACCTCTCTACCCTCCCATCATTTTCGTAACCCAACACCCAACCAAGAACCCAAGCCCAAAACCAACTATTATTCCACTAAGGCTCCCAAGGGCCCAAACTCTCAGCCCAAAAAAACCCCATGCTTCAGGTAAAAATCGACCCTCAGATTCTGAAATTCGGGTCGTTACAACTCTCCCCTTAAAGAAATTTCTTCCTTGAAATTTACCTTTTGGAAACAAATATGGATAGAGCAGCTTCATATCTTTCTTAACTTCCCACGTAGCCTCCTCGACTCCATAGTTCCTCCACAACATCTTAACCAGGGCTATACACTTATTGTGAAGCTCTTTGACCCATTTGTCCAAAAATCTTATTGGTTCTTCCTTATATGTCAAGTCGGTGTTGATCTTAATCTTCTCAAGAGGAATAATATGTGAATGATCAAAATGGTAACGTCTCAACATTGACACGTGAAACACATTATGGATGTATGTCATCTTTGGAGGCAAAGCTAGTCGGTACGCCATGGGTCCAACCTTCTCAAGGATCTCATATGGATCGATCAACCTTAGGGCCAACTTGCCCTTTCGCCCAAAGCAGATCACTCTTTTCCATGGTGATACCTTGAGGAAAACTTTTTCACCCACCTCATAGTCAATGTTCTTACACCTCCGGTCCGCATAAGCTTTCTGACAATTAAAGGTTGCTTGCAATCTTTCCTCAATTATCTGAAATTTCTCTTCCGTCTGTCTGATCAAATTTAACCCCACAATCTTTCTCTCATTAAGCTCAGTCCAACACAAGGGTGTTCTACACTTACGCCCATACAAGGCCTCAAAAGGGGCCATCTTGATGCTCGATTGGAAACTGTTGTTGTAAGAAAACTCAACAACATGTAACCGCTCTTCCCAACTCCCCACAAAAACAATGATACAACACCGAAGCATATCTTCCAAGATTTGGATAACTCGCTCAGACTAACCATCGGTCTGAAGGTGGAAAGTTGTACTGAAATGCAAATTGGTATCCGATGTGATCAATGATGGCACTCTATACAACCTTACTATCTCTTGGATGTACAACTGCGCCAACCTCTCAAACGTAAAATCCATACGTAGAAGTAAGAAATAAGTAGACTTAGTCAAATGATCCACTATCACCCATATGGCATCATGCTTCTTTTGTGTTAACGACAACCCCGTTACAAAGTCCATGGTTACTCGATCCCACTTCCATTGTGAAATCTGAATGGGCTAAAACAAGCCTAAAGGAACATGATGTTCGACCTTAACTTGTTAACAAACTAAGCTTTTTGTCACAAACTCTGATATATCTCTTTTCATACTATGCCACCAATAAAAAAGACAAAGGTCTTGATACATTTTGTTGTTGCCTGGATGCACGAAAAACAAACTCCGAAGAGCCTCACAAAGGATACGGTCACACAAATCTTCCAAAGCCAGAACACACAATCGACCCTTGAAGAACAAGATCCCACATTCTCGTACTTCAAAATCGGATGTCTCACCTCCCTAAACCAACTCTATATTTACCATCAACTCTTCGCCTAACACTTGAGTCCTCTTGATCTCTTGCACTAAGGTAGGCTCCTCATGAAGCTCGGCTAACAACCCACCATCATCGGTCATCCTCAACCGGGAAAACATTGTCCTCAAATCTGACATGGACTTTAGGCTCAAAGCACCGGCCACCATTTTAGCTTTACCGGGATGATACTCTATGATGCAATCATAGTCCTTCAATAGCTCAATCCATCACTTTTGCCTCAAATTCAACTCCTTCTGGGTGAGTAGTTACTTTAAACTCTTATGATCGGTGTAAATGTAGGACTTTTCTCTATACAGATAATGTCTCCAAATCTTTAAAATGAAGATAATCACGACAAGCTCTAAATAATGTGTAGGGTAATTCTTTTCATGAGGCTTAAGTTGTCTTGAGGAATAAGCAACCACCTTACCTTCTTACACAAGAACACAATCAAGCACGTTCAATGAAGCATCACTAAACACAACATACTTCTTTCATGGTTTGGGTTGCGTTAAAACCGAAGCCTCCATAAGGTAAGCCTTCAACTGCTCGAAGATTTGTTGTCTTCCTCGCTCCGCTCAAACGGAACCCTTTTTTGCAACAACTTGGTCATAGGTGTCGCTATGATGGAGAAGCCCTTAACAAAACAGTGGTAATATCTGGCAACTCCAAGAAAACTACGGACTTCCACGATATTTTTAGGTGGTTTCCACTCCAGCACATCTTGAATTTTTTGTGGATCAACTCAGATCCCATCAGTCGAAATGTGGCCCAAGAACACCACCCTAGAGAGCCAAAATTCACACTTACTAAACTTAGTAAAAAGCTGCCTCTCCCTTAAGGTCTGAAGAATAATACGAAAATGATAATCATGCTCCTCATATGAACACGAGTATACCAAGATATCATCTATGAAGACCACTACAAACTAGTCTAGGTAGGGCTGGAAAATCTGGTTCATCAAATCCATAAAAGCCGTTGGTGCATTGGTAAGCCTAAAATGTATCACCAAGAATTCATAATGTCTATATCGCATCCTGAAAGGTATTTTCTCAACATCCTCTTCTACTACCTTCAATTGGTAGTAACCTGACCTCAAGAAAATCATTGAGAACACACGAACACCTCTCAACTAGTCAAACAAGTTATCTATCCTTGGTAGGGGATAACGGTTTTTCATCGTTACCTTGTTGAGCTAACGGTAATCAATACATATCCTCATCAAGCAAGCTCTTCTTAAAAAACATGGCCGGTGCACCCTAAGGTGAGATGCTTGGTTGAATGAAACCTTTTCCATCAATCTTGGATTTAATTCTTTAAATCCCTCAACTATGTCAGTGTCATATGATACGGTGCAATGGACACTGGTGTTGGTGCATGATATTCCATCTATCTGAAACTGATCTAAAGGAAGTCCGGGTAACTCCATTAGACACACATCGACAAACTCTCTAACAGTCCGAAGACTCTCAAGCGTCAGACCCTCAACACTTGTGTCTACTACATGAGCCAAGAAAACCTCACACCCTTGTTGGATCATCCTTTATGCCGCCAAAGCCGACACTACATTGGAAAAGCAAGGATTCCATTCACCCTTCACTACCAACACGACCCCATACAACCCATAGAGCTTAAGGCTCTTTGCTCTACAACCCAACCGCGCATCATGCTCAAATAACCAATCAATCCCTAGGATATCATCAAACTCTTAAAATGATAATACCATCAAATCGATCAGAAAGATCAAACCCTAAACCTTAATTGGGCACCTACGATACAACTTATCCACCAAAACATCATACCCTAAAAGACTCATAATATAGACCTATATATCAAGATCCTCAGCAAGAATACCCTATTGTTGCAATATTCCACAATAGATATAGGAGTGGGTAGACCCCGAATCCACAAGAGCAATAATAGGAACAAAAAACATGGTAAACGTACCTAAGATAACATATGTAGCCTCACAGTCCTTCTGAGCCTTAATTGCATATTGTCTCACTGGTGCTCTCGCAGTAGACTAGAAAGTACCCCCACTCTGATGCCCAGACATATGGCTCACTCCATTTCTAGTAAAGCCTCGACACCTCTAAGATGAATAAGAGGTCTTTTGAGTCTAAATTGAGGTAGTGTTAGTAGTTATCAGACAATCCCTCACAAAATGTTTCGGTGATTCACACTCAAACCAAACTCTAAATGTCCTCCAACACTCACCTCTATGCCTACATCCACACTGATCACAAATTGGTGTGCCCGCACTCCTCTGTAAGCCCCCTAGACTCATCATGGCTGGAGACGATGAAGGCCTTCTACGGTTGGTAGACTCTGACCTACGATCTGAGCTCAAATTCTAGTTTGATGCTCCTCTACCTTGTTTCCAACAGTTCCTATTCCTCACAAAATAAGACTGAGATTTGTTGGAGAAATTCTAAGTTCTCCCACTCGAGCTCCCTTGCCCACTAGACAGGTGAAAGTTCAAACCTTGCACTTGCTCAAGCGACTTGGCATTAGCAGTCAAGTAAGTCTGAATTCCCTTCCTTAATCCATTTATGAATCTTTTGCATCTCATCTTCTCAGTAGCAACCAACTCAGGGCCATACCTACTCAACTATAGGAATTCTTGTTCATACTCAAAGACTGTTCGATTCCCCTAGACCAAGTGATTGAACCGCTCTCTTAAGCTATCAATATGTGCTTCTCCCACATAATTTTTCTCAAATTCTTCTAAGAAGTCTTCCCAAGTAGGTTGGTTAGGATACCAACCCAACTCTGTGGCCTCCCACCATTCTTGAGCATTCTCCTTCAACAGAGAAAGAACACATATTAGCTTATCCTCAAATCTCAACCTCATTTGACGCATGATCCAACGAGTGTCTCCCAACCACTAATTTGCTTTAACATGATTATTTTTCCCTAATCCAAGAAAATCCATAGCACCATGGCGATGCACACTCTAAATCGGTGCCTCATGAGAGGTAGCCGAAGGCCTAGGTATGACCCTCACGATTTGGTGAAGGGCATGGTTTAAATGAGAGAAACAAACAACACCCCAGCTACGCCCATCCTTCGACATCTCTTTCGTGCCAGGAACATAATCCTAATCGTTCCTTCCTGGGAGCCCCAACTCTCCTTAGGGTCTCACGCCCTCCTTGGCATGATTTATTTTCTACACGAGTAAATAATTAAGGTTACGCCATCGAATACTCAGTTTAAGCAAGTACGACTTCAACTTATGGGCAACGTATTCGCTAGACACCTATACAACACTCTAATTACCCCTGAAGCTTCCTAGAACAGGCTAAACCTAGGCTCTGATACTACTATTGTAACACCCCAACTCATATGTCACAATTGGGCCTCGATCCCAAACCAAGACCATAAAATTTTTACACTAGATTTAGCCCAAAATATCCATTTAATAAAATCCATCAAGTTTAAGTGTTTCAAAGTAAATAAATCGATTTAAAACGTTATATGAGAGCTCTATTTAAATACATAATTAAAAACATTCGACTCGTAATTTAAATCTCAAAATAAGAGTTACAATACAATATAGGGTCCTACAAATACATAGCCCAAACAATCTAAGTATTGTACTAGGACATAAGTCGATGCTGAGGTCCTACTCCGATGGTGCCCCAACGATGCAAGTCAACCTACTAACCTGCGAATGGAAACAACAATTTCGAACGTTGAGGTAACGAACCTATACTTGATTTTGATATAACAAGGAATAATAAGGACTATTTTGTAAAAAGGATAAATTTTTAGTACTAAAAAAACTCAAAATTTGATAAAGAATCAAACTTAAAATATTTTCTAAGTCAAAAAATTAAACCCTAAATATTTTCTAAGTGTTTTGGTATTCAAAATAACCAAATTGGTCCAAGAGTATAGATACGCCCTTGGCCGTATCGATACAGTTTTTAGCTACTAGAATTTCGTTTTATACTTAATGGCTATAGGGTACTGATACACGTGTAGCTGTATTAGTACACCATCAATATGGGAACCAGTTTTGCTTACGAGTATCAGTACAACTTTTTGTGTACCAATACGGGGTATTAAGATTTTCCAAATCTTTTGCAATAAATATTCGACCATTGTCTTGTTAGTTTATTGGAACCTTAACTTTAAAAACTAGTTAACAAGTAACGATACCCTCATTAGGCATATAGATTCAATTTTTTGTACACAACTTATCAGGATTCCAATGAGCAAAATCGAAATCGATACGACTTTTACCGTACCGATACCCTTTGAAAATATGAACTCTCCGTATCGATACGGCTTCTCGCATATTGATACCTCTTTGTACAATGACTCTTTCTTCTTACGGCAGGTACCAATACGCTTGCTCGAGTACCAGTACATCTGGCCATCAAACAACATTTATTGGGGGAAAATGCCAGCCCAACGGCTAGAATTAATATCTCAGCTACCCAAACGGTTAAAAATCAATGAAAGGGGTATAAAAACAAGTCTCCAAAGCTTCAACAACAACTATTGATCAAGTCTAAAGCATTCAAGCATACATCCAACAATCTTTGATCTTTTAGAGTCAAGTTCTTGTAACCTACTTGAGTGTTCTTATTTGTAATCATTTTATTCAAGTTTGGGGCTTTGAGCGAACTAGGAATTGTGTAAACATTTAGCCTTTGAGAGGGTTTTTCAGTTTCCTTCATTTGTATTCTCTTTGTGAGGAATTCTTAAAACTTTGGGGTATAAGTCTTAAGAGAGTGTAAGGTTATCTCACTTGGCCTCAAAAGGAAAGCAAATCTAGTGGATTTGAGAAAATCCTTTGTGTGGATGTCTAAGGTAGTGGATGTAAACCTTGTTAGAAGGTTTAACCAATATAAATTATTGTGTTCCAATCTTTTTATCTTTCCATTTGCTTCCACCATATTTTAATTTGCCAATTCACCCCTCTTAGCCTTTCACCGTTGATTGATCATCTCTACAATTGGTATCGTAGCTACACTCATGAAGTATTAACACCCTTTTGAGTTGATCCTAAGGTGATTCAATCAATCTACAATCAAATTCATGGCCTCTACTTCAACCACCAACCTTTATGAGTCACAATCCATCACCAAGCCACCCCTCTTCAATCGGGTAAACTACCTCTTATGGGATGTAGTAGAATATGGACCAAACATTTCGATGAAGAGAGTGGAAGACTGACTCGTTCCCAAGACATGGCAAGGGTATACTGATGAAGATCAGAGGAAGATGCAAATAAACGACAAAGCCATGCACATACTCTTTTTTGCTCTTAGACCAGACGAGTACGCGAAGATGTCTTCTTGCAAAAGTGCAAAGGAGATGTGGACAAGCTTAAGATTACATACGATGGCACTAATGATGTAAATGAGACCAAGACTGGACTCCTCAACTTGAGCTATAAAAATTTCAAGATGGAACCGTATGAGGATAACACAAAGATGTTCGATAGATTCTCCATCATCGTCAATGGGCTTAAAGGCTATGGAGAAGTCATTCTAGAAGACAAGCTTGATCAAAAGCTCATCTATTCTCTTCTCGAGTCATGGGATGGAAAGAGGACCGCCATCATCGAACCCAAAGATCTCAAGACCTTGAAGATTGATGCTCTCTTAGGGTCTCCTCTTACTCATGAGATCATGAAGAAAGAAAGAGAAGAAGAAGGAAGAAAAGAAGATGGAAAAGAAGGAAGTAGAGAAGAAGAAGATAAAAATTGCTCTCAAAGCTTCATAAGAGGAGAGCAATTCTAGTGAGAAAGAAGATGAAGAAATGGCTATGCTAGCCACAAGATTCACTCGATTCATGAAATCCAACCAGGGAAGAAAGTTCTATCGGAGAGAGGGTTTTAAGAACAAGAAAAAAGAGAAAGAGAATGATTAAATAGTTTGCTATGAGTGCAAGAAGTCAGGACACATCAAGTTCGATTGTCCCTAACTAAAGAAGAAGAGCTTCAAGAAGAAGAAGAAGCTCAAGGCTCATGTTGCTACTTGGAGTAATGAGGACTCATTCGATGATGAGGACAAGAAGTTGCAAACCTTTGTCTCATGTTATTGAAAGACGATCCTAATCTAACCTCAAACTTATATAACTTTGATTTTACTTTTGATGAGCTTTAAGAAGCTTATGATGAGTTACAAGAGGTGTATGATGAGTTGGTTGAAAAGTATAAGGAATCACTTTTGAAAAACAAGAAAATGATTTCAAATTTGAAAAACCAAAATGATTCCTTATCTAAAACCAACTTGGAATTTGAGAGGAAGGCTATGGAGTTACAAACAAAAGAAAAAGATTTTGAAAAGAAAAATAAGATTTGCATAACCTTCTTTCTAAAGTTCGTGATGATCATCGAAAGGAAGTTGGTGATCTCAAAGATTCTTTGAACAAAGTTAGGAATTCTCGTTTTGAAAAAGGAACATCTTTAAAACCCAACTATGTGAAGAGGCCCTCTAATGGTAAGAAGATTAGAAGTGTTTGAGTTCCTAAGGAACTTGTCACTTCTAATGACATTAGTGCTATTACTTCTTGGATTCCCCAGGGAACCAAGATTTTAGTAGCTAATACTCATTGATCCAAAAGAATTTGGGTACCAAAAATCAAGACTTGATTCTTTTTTTGTAGGGAGAGCATTGCTATAAGGCCAAAACTTCTTCATGGTACTTTTATAGTGGATGCTTGAGACACATGACCGGTGACAAAAGTAGATTCTTGGAGCTAAACCAAAGAGTGGAGGAGTAGTAACTTTCAATGACAACTCTAAGGGCCACATTGAAGGAATTAGTTCCATTGGTAATCACTCTTCTATACTTATTGACAATGTTTTGTATGTCAACGGTCTTAAGTATAATATTTTGAGCATAATTCAATTATGTGATAAAGGTTTTAATGTTCTTTTTGATTTAAATGGTTTCAAAATTATCAACAATGAAACCAACAAAATTGTGCTTATTGGTCATCGCATAGGAAACATATACATGGTGCATTTACATGACATTCATATTTCAAATGCATGTTTTGTTGCTAAAGATGAGCATGATTCTTGGTTGTGGCATAGAAAACTAGGACATGCTAGCATGTATGTTTTGGAAAAATTAATTTCAAATGATCTAGTAAGAGGTTTTCCAAAAACAAAGTTTTCTTATGACAAAATTTGTGATGCATGTGCAAAAGACAAACACAAAAGAGTTTATTTTAAACCTATTAATGATGTTTCTACAAGTAGAGTTTTACAATTGATCCACATGGATCTTTTTGGCCCTATTAGAACAATGAGTTTGGGTGGAAAATCATATGCATTTGTTTTAGTTGATGACTACTCTAGATTTACTTGGGTTCTATTTTTAAGTACCAAGGATGAGGCTTTAGAAAAATTCATCACATTTTCAAAAGTAAATCAAAATGATGCCGGTTACTTCATTTCTCATATTACGAGTGACCAAGAACCAAATTTCAAAATCTAGGTTTTGAAGAGTTTTGTAACTCAAATGGTATTAGACAATTTTTTGGCTCAACAAAATGGGGTTGTGAGAGGAAAAATAGAACTTTAGAAGAAATGGCAGAATAATGCTTTGTGAAAACAATTTGACTAAGTATTTTTGGGTGGAACCCACTAATTTGACTTGTTATATTGTCAATCTAGTAATGATTAGGTCTATTTTAAAGAAAACACCTTATGAACTTTTCAAAAATAAAAAAACCTAACATTAGCTATTTTCATCCTTTTGGATGAAAATGTTTTGTTTTAAACAATAGAAAAGATAATTTAGGCAAGTTTGATGCAAAAAGTGATGAAGCCATTTTTCTAGGTTACTCTTTAAACTTTAAACCATATCGTGTATTGAACAAAAGAACTTTAGTAGTTAAAGAGTCTATCCATGTGGTTTTTAATGATAAACTCCTTTTGAGGAATGATACTTGTGATGAAATGATGTAGGAATTTTGTATGCCAATGATGGTAGAGGACAATCATCAAAGGTAGATGAAGTTCCATAAAAAAAAGAACCACAAGATCCACCTCTAGAAGCCTTAGAAGGACATGATTCTAGAAGAAAAAGGAGGTCACCTACCCAAGAGAGCTCAACTATGTCAAAGGTGGTGAGGTTTTGGGTGATCCATCCAAAAGGGTAACCACTAGATCCTATCTTAGAAATACGTGTAACTTTGTTGCATTTATCTCATGCATAGAGCCTAAAAATATCAAAGAAGCATTAAATGATGATTATTGGATATTGGCTATGCAAGAAGAGTTAAATCAATTTGAGAGGAGTAAAGTTTGGACATTAGTTGATAGGCCTAGTAATAAATCTCCCATAGGAACTAAATCGGTTTTAGAAAAAAAACTAGATGAGAGTGGTAATATAGTGAGAAACAAGGCTAGACTTGTTGCTCAAGGTTACACTTAAGAAGGAATTGATTTTGATGAAACCTATGCACTCGTAACAAGAATAGAAGCTATTAGGATATTGCTTGCATTTGCATGTTATCATGAATTCAAGCTTTTTCACTTAAAATTGCTTTTCTAAATGGTTTTATAAATGAAGAAGTGTATGTAGAACAACCACCCAGATTTGAAGACCCAAAATATCCAAACCACATTTTTAAACTTTCAAAATCTTTATATGGTTTGAAACAAGCTTCTAGATCTTGGTAAGAAAGATTGTCAAATTTTCTTATTGAAAAAGGTTTTGACAAAGGAAAGGTTGATACTACACTTTTTATTAAAATAAAAAGGCAAAGACATTTTAGTAGTTCAAATTTATGTAGATGATATCATTTTTTGTTCTAATAATGAATTACTTTGTCAAGAATTCGCTAAGTAGCAAGGTGAATTTGAAATGAGAATGATGGAGGAGCTCTCATTCTTCTTGGTACTATGAATTAAATAAAGGAAAGATAGCATCTTCATCAATCAAGAAAAGTATATCAAGGATATGCACAAGAAGTTTGGCTTAGAGAATGTGAAGCCTCAAGACACTCCAATGAGCTCTTCTACAAAGCTTGACAAGGTTGAAGGAGGTAAGTCTGTTGATCTTAAGCTTTATAGATCTATGATAGGATATTTGCTTCATCTTACTGCAAGTAGATCGGATATCATGTTTAGTGTTTGCTTGTGTGCTAGATTTCAAGCTAGTCCTAGACAATCACACCTAAAAGCCATTAAGAGAATCTTTAGATACCTTAGAGACACCTCTTGTTTAGGCATTTGGTATCTTGGAGACTCATCCTTTACTTTGCATGCTTTTTCGGATGCAAATTATAGAGGTTGTAAGATAGATAGAAAGAGTACCTCTGGTACTTGTCAATTCCTAGGTAGTATGTTTATCTCGTGGTTTTCTAAGAAACAAAATAGCATAGTGCTATCTAGCACCGAGGCATAATATATTTCGGTCGGTAGTTGTTGTGCTCAAGTCTTGTGGATGAAGTAACAATTCTTAGATTATATAATTGATGTAGGTACCATCCCCTTAAAGTGTGACAATACTAGTGTCATTTGTCTCACTAAGAATCTCATCCAATATTCTAGAACCAAGCACATAGAGATAAGACGCCATTTCATTAGAGATCATGTCTTGAAAAATGATGTTGTTTTAGAGTATGTAGACACCTTGAACCAATTAGCGAATATCTTTACCAAACCTTTAGACAAAGAGTGTTTTTGGTCTCTTTGGAGAGAGTTAGGACTTACTAGCCTATTTTGAACCTTAGAGCCTTGCTTTGTGTTAATCTTGCTTGAATTTGGTTGATTTAAATGTTTATGTGATTTTGCTCCTATATACATCTATTCATGCTGTTAGGGGGAGCTTGCATATGTTTTTTCCCATTCATGATAATCACATATCATATTCATGCATATCGATTCGATTAAAATCAAAATTTTGGGTCCCTAGCAGCAAAATTTGTCAATTTTGGTTAGAGGGTACCTATACGGGGTATATCATATTAATATGGGTATCAGGGGTAGCGTTTCGGTACAAGTTATCCTGTATTGGTACGGATCAAAGATTGGTATGGATAAAATCCGTACTGGTACGTTGTTTCGATATGCGTTTTTGCGTATTGGTATGCATAAACACTGGAGTCTTTAATTGACCGTTAAAAGGGGTTTTCCTATTTTAAATCAAACTCAAAATTTTCTTCAAAATTCCTAGTCAGCCTCTCCTATTTAAACCCTTCAAATCACTTATTTTTTTCATCAAAATTCATCAAATCTTTTGGGGGCTTTTGTTTTTAACATCAAACAAGCTTTGTGCAAAATCATCTCTTCATTCATCCATCATCCATATTCAAGGTAGAAACCTAACTATCTTTAAATTTCATTTTTAATTATATTTGTATAGTTTTTGTGTATAAAATTTATATTTTTAGAATGTACATATATTATCTTTCAAAGATTTTTCAAAAAAAATCAAAACTGAATTTTTTCTATTCGAAAATAAAATTATACTTGTGTATTTTATTTTACAGATTTCAAATTTTAATATTACCAAAATTTTTCTTTACACTTGTATATGTTTTTAAACTATAAAATACATATATTTATCTTACCTTGATTTATTGGATTGAATGTGATGTTTATGCATACATGTATTTTGTGGGTTGAATTTTTAAGGTTTTAACCATGCCTCCTAAGAAAATATCAAGAAAAAAGTTGGGATCGAGTTCTAGCAATCTGAATCCTAATCCCAATTCCAAAAACAATGATACAAAACTAAACCTAAACTAACTTTTTATGCAATGTTTTAATGAGCCACAGTATCCTCATGCTATGGATCCTTATAAATAATATCAATCTTTTAAAATCCGCCGTGAGTGTGTTTTTTCCATACATTTTATGACTTATGATGAATTTCACTTTCGCTATCTTGATTTAATGAGGCATTGGAAGTTCATACCTTTTTAAGCATACCCGATATTCTTTATAAAAATCTTGTTATTATTTTTTACTTTAATGCCCGATGTATTTTAAACCGAAAGAAAATCGAGGTTATTGCTATTGAGTCTTATCTCATGGGACAAAATTTTCATCTTGATTCTTTAAAAATTGCAAATCTTTTGGGTATGGATGATGTGGGTATAGATGATGAAAACGCTTTTGGTCACACCTATAGTGGCTTCGTATCTATACTTGATGCTCATGGGCGCTTCTCATCACTTGGTGGTTTCGACCATCCAGTGGTAAGTGGTCTACCATTCTCCAAGTCGATGACTTTTGGTTGCATTGTTTTCGTGAGGGTAAACGTCCAAATTATGTTTGCCGAGCTAGTCTTCCTTGTCCAAAACTGACATACCTCCCTTTGTGACATCTTTCACCTATAGCACTGCCTTGAGCTACATGTTCCATAAGCTTGGGATTGATTGTTCCTTTGATCTTGGATTTCCTCTCACCGATCCTATCGATGATTATTCTTTCTGGCGAGCCAAGTTTACCTATTACAATGGAGAATGGATTCGTATTGTGGATCTTCCTGGTGATGCTCAACCCAATCTTGTGGCGAATGTTCTAATTGCTCCGGAGGCTTCGGTTGCTCCACCTTCCCTAGAAGCTCTCATGGCCTACCTTGATAGGAAGTTTGCTACCATGGACACTCGTTTTTCCAAGATGAACACAAGGTTTGATACTCTTGGTGCTCGTTTCAATTCCTTGGATGCTCGAGTGAATTCAATTGAGACTCGCCAAGCTTCGATGGACATGACCCTCATCGCGTTTCATGGAGAATGGTGTGGTCATGCTCTTGGTGATGATGGTGTGGAAGATGAAGACGAAGATGAAGATAAGGACGGAGACGACTCTTAGGCTTTGCATCTCATCCATATCATATCATATTAGGATTTGACTTTTATGCACCTTTGTCTTCATTCGATTTTCTATGACATTATGCTTTGAATATTTTATGCTTTTGGATTATGTTTATATGTTTTAAGTTGGATATTTTAATGTTGCTTTGAATTATGCTTTGAATTTTATAACATCTATGTTGTTTATGTTAGAATTAAACCATAACTAAATATGAAATCTAAACCCAGGATCTATCATGTCAAATCATCAAGAATAATAAACCGAATACGGAAGCGTACCTGAATTAATTGATAGATGAAAACCTTGAATCTTTTGATGAAGATCGCCTAAAAGGTGGTTGTGATCTTCCAAGAAGATAGGTTTTCTCTTGATGTAAAACTCTCTGACGGGGAAGGAGAGAAAAACAAGTTAACCTATTTCTTGGGGACCACTACCTCTTTATATAGTTGATTTAATAATCAACTATTAAGTATTTATAACTCTGCCCCTCATCGAATTATAAATACATCTTATGGTATCTACACTTTTATTTCCATGACATTTTAATACCCATGACACGCCTAACATAATTGGTCACTTAATTTTGTGTCATACTTTAAAATAGCAATATACATTATACATATGTGCCCACTATTACGGATTTTAATCTAACAATCTCCCACTTGGGCAACATATGTTTCTGACAAATGTATAACCTTATGAGCTCAAAAATTTGCTATTATATAATAGGTATTCTGTAACAATCTCGTCCATCAACTATATCCTTATAGGATCAAAGCAACCTTTGTCGTATCAATCATGACAAGACCCATCAATGGTCACGTATACAAATATAGTCAAATGACATAGATCAATCATGGATGCGTAGCATGGAAAATTACATGAAATGTGAACCAAACATGTCTATTTCCAACTGGTCCTCCTAAACCTTAGCGAGATCAAACTTTACCTGAATTCAGAGTGTGCATAAACCAAAAGAACTTTATTTTTGCAGAAAATAATCTTAAAATATCCTTAAACTAAAGTAACCGAAATTGTGTCTAAAACGAATGAGCATTTTTCAAAATTACAAACTCCCACTAAAACTGAATATCCTTAAATAACATTACACCCTCATGAGTAGTGTGCTCATGAAAGACCTAGGGTGTCAGTTTCTTAATAAGCGCGCAATTATGGAGTTTGTACCAGCATGCTCTATAGACACACAACCACTCTGAATTTTCTTTAACAACTAGGAACTTAATATTTATGTGCTTCAAAGTGTTCCTATTGTTTATAGAATAAATAAATGCATATTTATTGTCACAAAATAACCGAAGTGATCTTTCTATTCAATCTATAATTAGCAGCCCATGTGACAAAATTCTTTTGCATCAATATTCTAATAGAATCGAAGTCTGTAAACTTGATGATCTCTAACTTACCAGAACTTCGATATGTGAGCATGTAATTTTTTTTTTATTCTCTAAACATATCTCATAACCCTATTGGCTGCTATCCAATGGTTCAGACTAGATTTGCTTAAATATATGTCTAACGTTCCAACAATGTACGCAACATTCGAACGCATACATACTTGAACATAAATTAAATTCTCAATAGATTATGCACATGGAATCTTTTGTATTTTTTTTTAAATTTCAAGGTTACTTTTAGGGCATTGAGTAAGACTAAATTTGTCTTCTTTAGTAATATGAGTATCACTTGGTTTACTCCCACTGAACTGTGGTATATAGAATTGTGAACCAAATTTATCTCAAAACCAAATGAGATAAACAATATGAAATTTATAATTTCGTTAATGAGAGTCCAACTTAAGCTCATAGATGAATTTCTTTAATTTACATATCATTGATTTTATATCATTAGACACAAATCTATGTTTGTACCATATAATTTGTTTCTTCAATGTCACCATTGAAAAACACAAGCGTAACATCCATCTTATGTAGCTCAAGATTAAAATAAGCAATAAGCGTCATAATTATCTTAAAAGATTCTTTCAATAAAACTTGAGAGAAAGTCTCCACAAAATCAATATCTTCTTTTAGAGTATATCCTTTAGATACAAGACATGACTTATACTTGTTCACATTATCATTTGCATCCCTCTTGCTTTTAAATATCCATTTACAACCAATTGGTTTGCACCTTAAGGTAATGAGACAAATTCCTAAACTTTATTGTCTTGAATAAAGTTATACTCTTCTTGAATGACATCAATCCACTTTTGAGAGTTAAAACTTTTATGGTTTGATGGAAAATGATTAAGTCATTTTCTATCATTCTATTATTATCCTTATTTTCTTGAAGAAATGCAAAGTGATAATCCGGAATAGTATTTCTCCTTCCTCTCGTGGATATCTTTAATGACACTTGTTTTTGAGGTTGTTGAGTTTGTTCTTTGAAAACAATTACCTTATCTTGAATGGGAGTTGTTCAACATTATTTTGCTGAGGTACTTGATTCACTTCTTGATTAATGATAGGTGTGAAAACCTAAACATCGTCAAAAGTGATAGTAGGAATTAAATTATAATCCAATTCCTCCTCAAAAGCAATGTATGTAACCTTATTTCTCCCTCCAAACTCAACATCCTAAAAAAAATTATAGATTTCTCCTTAAATAATTCCTAATTGTGGGATCATAAAACTTACAACACATGGATCACTCAAAATAACTGAAGTAGTTGCTTGGTTTTGAAGTTTAATTTCTTCACATGTGTCCTAACTTATACAAAAGAATCAATACTTTGTAACTTATTGTTGTTTCTTTTGATTAGGACCTTTAGCAACTTTATTCTAATATATTTTTTATTGCCCTTATTCTTAGAGACACTAACTAAATGAGCACTAACAGAATGAGTACTTTTACACTTATAATGCTTCAACTTTTCTTCCTCTTTAACACAATTAGAAATAAGCTCATTTAAAGTCTATTTCTCCTTTTGCCAGTTATAACTAATTTTGAATTGGTTAAACTGTATAGGAAGCGATACCAAAATTATAAGAACAAACAATTGTTAGAAAGTTTGATCTTATGTGACTTAAATTTTGAAGCAATATTAAACATTTTTCATAATGTACTTCCTCACATTTCCTTGACCCTTATACTTCATAGACATCAAAGAAGGCATAAGTGATGTCATCTTAACCTCAATGTTTTGGGTAAATAATTTCTTAATTTCGTCAAGGAAACCCTTAATATGAGTAATCTCTTTAGATTTGTGCTCCTAAAGACTTATAGAATGTTGTTCTTTATGGTCATTAGACTCGTACAATTTGAACAATTTCTCCTCTCTAAATCCCTTTTTATGGGTGCTTACCGCGGTGAGAGGTGCAAGTTATTCTTCCCTTAGTGCAAAGTCTGTGTTCATACAACCAAATACTAAATGTAAGTGTCTTTTCTATTCCTTGAAACCAGTTTTGCTAAACATGAGTGTAGAATGTATTTAACAGATATTGTGACAGCAAAGATAAATTACCTAAATTTAGAACAAAAATAAATAAATAAAATAAAAACAAGCTCACATAAATATTCATAAGTAAACAAATAAATTCAAAATAATGGCTAGTTCCCCTCAAGATACCAAGCACAACATTAATATCAAGTCTTTGGACAGTAATATTAACTGTAAGCGGTACTCTTGTTGTAGCAATCAAACATTGACAATAAACTATGTCAAACAATAGATTAATCTTTGGACTAACGTATTGCTTACATAAAAATACCTTATAATTGTCACACATTTATCGCCATTATTGTCGTTGTAATTCGCCAAATATTAACTTTCCTTTGGGTCAATTAATAAACGCATGAATTACAAAAACCCATAATTATCTTAATATTTTAAATAAACTAATCTACACAAAAGCGATCACTTTGGTGACATTTTGTTTCAATTAATCCATTAAAATATTAGACATCTGAAGCCAAAATATGAATTTAATTGTTTCAAAATATTTTTCTTAATTTTATCTTTCAATCAAATTAAAAGATAACCAAAATAATAATAAATTTGAATAAAGGTAAACCTCATATCAAGATACCGGACACTCCATTAATGTTTCATCTTTGGACAAAACATTAACTTGCAAGTGATATCTTGATACAGTAATCAAACATTGATAATAAGAACATGTCAAACATAAATCTTCCTTTGGGCCGATTTATTGCTCACATATAAAACTGGATAATTATCACATGTTTATTACCATAGTTGCACATGTAATAATGTTAATTATTAACCTTCCTTTGGGCCGATTAATACTAACATAATCCAACTTACATGCACAAAACCTTCTATATTTTAAAATAAAATAATTTCACAATATAGGTCACTTTGGTGACTTAATACTTCAATTAATTTATCTCAAAATATATAATATAAATATACCGGTATTCAAAATTAATATTTGTAACAATCAAAACTTAAATTTCTGATAACACTTAAGTTTCCAAAATAACCCAAAATAAGGTCGTCTGAATGAGGCTATCAGAAATCAAAAAATCAAATCTTTTACTGTTTCTCAAAAAATTCCTTAAGCATGCATTTACCAAAATAAAAGATTGAATTCAAAATAATCAATCTTTAACTAAAAGTCAAAATCATAAGTATCATGTAAATGAATTATTCATATAGTGATACCTTAAAATATCCATAATAACCTAATGATCATAATTGAAACTCTTGGTCAAATCAATAGAATATGAATTTCATAAGATTAATGACATGCTTTCCAAAACCAAAACCAAATGTATATTTCGTAGATAACATTAACGGCATAATTAAGCATAGTGTGAAATAAATTTAAGCCAAAGGTTATGTTCAAAACTAAACAAAATTTAACAAATTCAACCGTAATTTATTAAACTAACCCGAATATAAAGCTTCGAGAGCTAACTTGTTTATAAAGTTTCTAAGTCGCGATAAATTTACCATGACAAAGCCGAAGTCAAACTTTGTTTTTCTTTCTTAATTACTAACGATCAAAATTTAAATTTTGATCCAACCGAATTATATATATTATTAAATAAAATATATTCCATTACTTAATAACAGTTTATGCCTTAAAAATATCATTAACCTAGGTAAAAAGAAACAGAAACATGATTTCCATGATTAACAACATACATAATATTAACTGCTGCAAAACCAAAAGTTAATCAACGAAGATCAAAAGGAAATCATTCAATTGAATGCAAACAGTAGTTAATCTATTGAAAAAATCCGAAGCAAGCCGTACATAATATTTGAATTAATTTCAATATACTGAACTTAAATTCAATAGTGCACCGGAAACATAATGGCGCTGAATTAATCGATAAGTTCTATTTGCATAAATTCAGTTGAACATAAAGTATATCGATAGCACAAATTTGAATCCTCTGTAATACTTATTTAATTCAACATATTTTTTTAAGAAATTCTGGAAATTAATCGCATAAATATATATACTAAAAAAAATATTGTATGCGATAATTAACAAAATCCAAAACCTAACAATGGAAGTCTAATGCGTTTTTGCACCATAAATAAAGATAGAATCATACTTTAAACTGTAAATCAGGAGATATATAAAATCTTTGTGAGGAATAAATCAAAAATAAATTAATTAATTCCCAATGATTCAACATGACGAGTCTCTGATGCACTTGTTAGAATTAAACCATAACTAAATATGAAATCTAAACCCAGGATCTATCATGTCAAATCATCAAGAATAATAAACCGAATGCGGAAGCGTACCTGAATTAATTGATAGATGAAAACCTTGAATCTTTTGATGAAGATCGCCTAAAAGGTGGTTGTGATCTTCCAAGAAGATAGGTTTTCTCTTGATGTAAAACTCTCTGACGGGGAAGGAGAGAAAAACAAGTTAACCTATTTCTTGGGGACCACTACCTCTTTATATAGTTGATTTTATAATCAACTATTAAGTATTTATAACTCTGCCCCTCATCGAATTATAAATACATCTTATGGTATCTACACTTTTATTTCCATGACATTTTAATACCCATGATACGCCTAACATAATTGGTCACTTAATTTTGTGTCATACTTTAAAATAGCAATATACATTATACATATGTGCCCACTATTACGGATTTTAATCTAACAGTTTAATTATGCTTGGTGTTATATTCATTCTCTATCTCCTGTGTCTATGCCTTATTGACTTTGATCTAACAAAAAGAGGGAGAAAAGTATGAGATAAATTTCTCAAAAGTTTTTTTTTTCGAAATTAAACAATCTTTTAGCCTTAAAGAAATGGGGTGATTTTAAAAGACCTAATTTTTTTTGTTTTGTTATATCAAAAAGGAGGAGATTTTAAAACCTAAATTTTTAAGTACTAAAAAAGACTCACAAATTGACAAAGATTCGAACTTAAAATATTTTATAAGTAAAAAACTTAAACCCCAAACATTTTTTAAGTGTTTTGGTACTCAAAATAGCCAAATTGATCCAGGAGTATAGATATGCTCTTGGCCATATTGATACGGTTTTTAGCTACTGGAATTTCGTTTTATACTGATGGATATAGGGTACTGATACACGTGTAGCTGTATCGGTATGCCATTCAACCTAGGAACCAATTTTGCTTACGAGTATCGGTATAGCCTTTTACATACAGATAAGGGTGTTGAGATTTTCCAAATCTTTTGCAATAAATATTCGACTTTTACCTTGTTATTTTATTGGAACCATAACTTAGAAAATCAGTTAACACGTACAAAAACCCTTTTAGGCGTATCAATACGATTTTTTGTACACAACTTATCAGGATTCTAGTGAGCAAAATCGGTATTGATACGATCTTTATCGTATTGATACCCTTTGTAAATATGAATTCTCCATATCGATATGGCTTCTTGCGTATCGATACCCCTTTGTACAACGACTCTTTCTTCTTATGCTAGGTACCGATACGCTTACTTGAGTATCGAAACCTCTGGACACCAAATAACATTTATTGCAAGAAAATTGTAGCCCAATGACTAGAATTAATATCTCAGCTACCCAAACGTATAGAAATCAATAAATGGGTATAAAATCAAGTCTCCAAAGCTTCAACAACAACTATTGATCAAGTCTAAAGCATTCAAGCATACATCGAACAATCTTTGAGCTTTTAGAGTGAAATTCTTTTAACCCACTTGACTGTTCTTATTTGTAATTATTTTTATTCAAGTGGGTTTTGAGTGAACTAAGAATTATGCAAACATTTAGCCATTGAGAGGATTTTTCAATTTGCCTTATTCATATTCTCTTTGTGAGGACTTCTTAAGACTTTGGGGTATAAGTCTTAAGGGAATGTAAGGTTATCTCCTTTGGCCTCAAAAGGAAAGCAAATCTAGTGGATTTGAGAAAATTCTTAGTGTCGATAGCAAAGGTAGTGGATGTAAACCTTGTTAGAAGGTTGAATTGTCACATCCCTAAAACTGGCCTAGTCGGAATTTGGTTCTGGTGACCGCAAATTTTGTATCAGATATGCTCAAAACTATAATCTTCCAATCCTTGTATTCAATTTGAAGCAATGAAAGTTGTTTGGACTTGATTTAAGTTGTGAGGACCTTTTTGTAAGAAATTCAAAGTTGGAAATGTTGTTTTCAAGCTAGGAGTATCGGTACAGATTTGGCTAGGCGTTTCGATATAGTGAGACTTGTATCGGTACGACCTAACTGCCATAATGAACTTACCCATTTTAGCTTGGCCGTATCGATACGACCATAAGGTGTATCGATACGGGTCTCTGCAAAAATTTGCTTTGAATATTACATTGAAAGATAAAAGGGAATAGGTGATGAATCACCACCTTGCTTGCCCCTCCCACGTGAAACACCTCAGAAAAGGTAACTAATTGTCATCCAATTGACAATTGAATGAAAGTAAGGAAAGATGATTGAATTGGGTTTAGCAAACCCTCAAGGATAGAAAAGCTTTCTATTGGTCCCTATGTTGGTGGGGGAATGATTAAAGATGAAAAAATGGTTTTAAATGAGAAAAAAAGCTCTCTTCATTTGTTAATTTTCCCCGAAACCAATTATACCCCTTGTCTTGAAACAAGCTAACACCTCCATTGTCATCCTCAACCTCAAGCGTAAGCAAGCACCTCAATCCAATCCTCAACCTTTGATTGATTTCAATATAGCGTTTGAAAGCTTGTATCTCGGTAAGTAAAAGCTCTTAATTAATTTTTGAAATCCATGGATGGTTGAAGTTTAATTTCAAGTCGAGTTATTGAGCCTAATCTTTAAAATGAGCACTATATCGTTGTAGTGATTGTATTGATTCCTTGAGTTTTTTCCTAGCTCAAAAATTGGAAGGAAACAATCTGTTATCTCCAAACAAGCCTAGGAGCAAAGGAATCGAAATCTGAGAACCTTGAAGTCTCTGAATACTAGGCGAGTGTAGTCGTGTCAAGGGATTGGCACGGAGCCATCTCGTTGCATTTGTTTTGTGTTATGATTGCATTTTTGTTTAAAGGCTCACATAGAGCAAACATGTGTGGATGCTAATGGCAAGCATGGTAAGTCCCCAATGTTATTCTGTATGTTATAAGTTCCAATGTGATATGTAAAACATGATATGTGAAATATGCTACATGCGTATTTTGATATGGATGTGTTATAATATGAAATATGGAGCCAATGCTTGATTTTCTATTCAATATGGTGTGATCCGAAAGGTAAAAACTGTGATGAAATATGTGACTTAGACATTCGTGGACATTGGATACAATTGCCATGCCATAGGGTTACTCGAGCTCACCAAGTAAGGGATTGGACTACGGTCCGGGGTTACGGCCTATATGTATGGTGAAATAAGGATAGATTGTGTAAGGGACATTATCCGAAGCTACGACTCAAGGCTACGACCTATTTTCGATATGTGTGGTGTACAGAGGAATCCGTGTATCCATTGGTTACCATGTCCAAGGAAATGATATGTTTATATGATCTATATTTGTTATATGAAATCATGACTAATGACTATGAATATGTTTTGCTATGATTGATGTTATGTAAATTGTTAACCGAGCATGCTTATATGATATTCATGTAATTGATAGATTTATTGTGTATTTGTTATGACTAGATCACTAGGCTAAGTAAGCCTAACGTCTTAGTGTCTTATGCATTTTTAGGACATTAAAAGAATCCGAGCCTTGATCGTGTGTTGCGGTTGTAAGTCACTCTCGTCGACCTCATGTATGCTTAACTTATGTTTTGAACACCTAGTAAGGTGGCATATGGTCTAAACATGTTATAAATGTGCTTTACTATGTATGTGTAATAGCCTAAAGGTGACCAAATGCTTAATGGTTAATAAGGTGTGATTGTGAGATAGTTAAACTAGTAAAATGAGCCTAAAAGCCCTAAAAAGTGAAAACTAGGTAAATGGACTTAGAACGCTCTAAAATTTTGTATTCTATTAAAAATATGGATATCGGACTTGCTGGTAAAATTTCATGGCATTCGGACATCGTTCAATAGGTTAATCTGAATAAAAACTAGATAAAACTGTCATTATAGGGCAGGCGTATCGATACGAGTCAAGCTGTATCGGTACGGCCTTGAGTAATTGGACTTGATAAAATAGGGTGTACCGATACACATAGGGGGTGTATCAATACGAACTTGGAAAGTAAGGTCTGAAAAATAAATTGTATCGATACGGTCTGTAAGGTGTATCGAAACGGTTAACCTAGGTCAACGCATATCGATACGGGCTTAGGGGTATCGATACCTACTCGTTATCCTTGAATCTGGAAAAAGAAAAATTGGCTTAGTGTACTGATGCGGCCCTAAGTGTATCGGTACGGAGTTAGTTAATTCTGTTAAAAGGCTTAAAACACAGTTTTAAGAAGTTTATAAAATGGTCACTAAAACTTGTATAGCCTAATTGGATAGGTAAACGATCTCCGTTAGTAACGAAACTTCACAGGGTAATAATTGGTAAGTTTAATTGAAGATTGGTAAAAAGGAAATTCTGATTAACTCCCTCAACTGGTAAATTTGTGAATTAGTCCGTCCTAAAAGTTTAAATTGACCCCAAATCGAGTAAGCTAATTATGAGTTAGTTCGATAAGTCATAAAGGAAGATTAAAAAGACATGCTAAATAAGATTCTGATCTCCAATCAAAGTCTTCAAACTCCAAATCCGTCTCCGATAGCACTCTCCGACCTGATTTCCTACTAGGCCGGGAATGGGGTGTTACATTGTGTCCCAATCTTTTTATCTTTCCATTTGCTTCCACAAATTTTTTAAATTGCCAATTCACCCCCTCTTTTTCTTTCACCATTGATTGATCATCTCTACGCATAGTTCATACAAATCATAAATAAGAGCATGTAGCAAATAATGATACCATGGCATAACATAAGAACGGTAGCACTACCTCTAGGCTCCTAAACACAACAAGCAAAAGATACAATAATCTCACACAACAAGTATACACCATACCAACAAACCTGGAGTACAGCTCGGTGTCACATAGCCTCGAGAGTGCACACTAGAGTGAGGTCCGGTGTCACACAGCCTCAGTAACATATATTCGTACTTAGAATCTCTCATCGAGTATCATCAGATGAGGCCTAGTGTCACACAACCTTGGAAACATACATCCAGAAGCTCATCTCTTGGTGTTGTAACACTCTCGCTGGGTATTCGGATCCCACCAATCAAAGTGACCCAACCACACAAATGCGCTTACTTGGCATGTAACCACACACGATCCACCAAAGATCTCTATGGTTGCTATTACAAACAAGTCACTCAACATTTACCAAGTTATTACTTGTTATGCTTGTATATGAGGTTGAATTCTCGGTTTCTCAATTTTACTATACATTTTACCCCATTAGAAGCCCATTGGGCCTTAGTCTTCGAATTATAGGTCCCCCAAACTAAAAATGTAATTTTCAGACAGAATGCCCAGCGAATACCGATACTCGCTTAAGCTTATCGATACGCTCTTTTGGGTATCGATACCCACTTATGCGTATCGATACTTAGCTGTGTGTGCTGAAGGGGTTTAAACAAAACCTTGAACCAATACACGGGGTCGTGTACCGATACACCTTGGGTACTGATACGCCCCCAACTATACCGATACCAAATTTTGCTACTAGAATTTGATGAAACTATGGGTATTGATATCCCCCTTTAGGCGTACCGATACGCCCTTTAAATTTGGCTTGATTCTAACAATTTTAACATGGGGTACCGATACGTGTTCAACCTGTATCAGTAATCGAACCCAAAATTCATTTTTTGGAATTCGTAATTCACTCTAAACATCCCCAAACCTTTATGGTAAAACCCCAAATCTTGCCTACAAGTCATGAAGGGTACTTTATATAGTTTTTTACCATTTTTATACCAAATCCAAAATTAGCCATTAAATGGGTTTCAAACTCTTAAACAACCAAAACATCAAACCAAGCAACAAGCTATCTAATTTTATGATTTCCAAGAAACAAAGAAGTTAGTAGTGTACTAAACTTGATTCCACAGTAGAGAATGAAGCCCGTAGCCCAAGGTTCAAGCTTTCATTTTCCCTTGCTCCTTGGAAGAGTTCCCAACCTCTTTCACTACAATCAAGTGTTGTAAAATGGATTACAACATAGTTAAAGGAAATACGAGTGAAAAGGAAGAATCTAACAGTTAGGAATGTGATTAAGACTCACATTCCCATTCATCCTCTCAAACCCCCACCAAAACCCATCATCCACCAAACTTGATGATCCTTAACTTGAAATGTAGATCGTTGGATGTTGAACAACTTGTCTAAAACTCAAAATCTAGGATTCTCACTCCAAAACACAAAGATCCAACCTTTTACTTTGGGGTGGAAGCTAGAAGATGAGGGTGGATGAAGGTAGAAGATAAGGGGACAAGGGTG
This sequence comes from Hibiscus mutabilis, assembly GCA_019671005.1. Classification (NCBI taxonomy): domain Eukaryota; kingdom Viridiplantae; phylum Streptophyta; class Magnoliopsida; order Malvales; family Malvaceae; genus Hibiscus; species Hibiscus mutabilis. The sequence continues at coordinate 38,370,883 of CM033711.1, read as the reverse complement.
AGCTCATTCTCTTTCTTTTCTACAGAGAATTAAAGAGCCACCTCTCATTCTTCAACAAGATGTAATTTACTCCTCTACCCTCCCACCATCTTCCTAACCTAACACCTAACCAAGAACCCAAGCCCAAAACCAACTATTAGCCCACTAAGGCACATAAGGGCCTAAAAGTGAAGCTCATGCTTTAGGTAAAAATCGACCATCAGATTCCAAAATCTAGGTTGTTACACATACACACATACTCAGAATCCCCATCAAGTACATACTATGAGGCTTGGGTCACATAGCATAGGTAACCTCCATTTGATATTTCTCTTAACATGGTGTTGCAACACGTCTTGGGTATCCGAATCCTATCATTTAAGTACCCTTTAGGTACCTTTACTCACATGTGTACTGATATGATTTGAGCTCACTGGAATTTCTCAAAGCTGTAGCGTACGTATACGAGTCGACACGTACCGATACAAGATTTTGGAAAGATTGCCCAGTGGGTATTGGTATATATGTTATGCTTGAGTAGGAGGAGATTTCTCAGTTTCTCAATTTTACAACCCATTTTAGGCCATTGGGGTCTATTGGATCGAACAATATACTTTTCTAGCCTTTCGAGCAAAATTCAACATTTTTGGATAGATTGTTAGTGGGTATTGTTACAAGCCCTCGCTTACCAATACAGTTACCCTTTGGGTTCCAATACACATATGCATACCGATACGATTTGAGTTGACTAAAATTTCTCAAAGTTATAGCATACTGATAAGGGTCGACCCGTAACGATACAACATTGCATGGCGTACCAATAAAGGTTGAACACCGTACCGGTACTTCTCTCTATGTTCATCTAATGAAACAGTGTTCTTTAAACCCAAAACACTAGGGTATCGGTACTGCCTCCCTGTGTATCGATACTGAAGCCCAAAAATGGCTTCATAGGCTCGGGAAATCACTTTTAAAGCCTTCAAATCACAACCATTAACCTCCAAACTCGATTCTACATATTATGGAGTGTTTATGGTGGTTTATTACCATTTTTATGAGTTATTAACATGACATCCAAGTTTTTATATTAATGACTATATTCAAACAATGAAACACTCAAATCATCAAAACAAGCATACAAGGCATCATCCTTAAGATGTGCATGAAACAAAGGAGTTGGAAGTTTATTAACCTTCTTCCAAACACTGGAAATGAACCTCCTTGCACGATCCTCAAACCCTCTATTTGTCTTGAGTTTTAGAGTGCTCTCTAACCTCTTTCACTATAAGGAGATGCTGGAAAATGGGATACAACATTGTTAGAGGGTCAACAGACATAAAGTAAAGAACTCTACAATAGAAAATAGAGTTAAATCCTCCATTCCCATTCCTCTTCCCCCAAGACCCACCAAACTCTCATATTTCTCAACCCCTACCAAAACCTTCTATTCTTACCTCCAAAGATAGATCACTTGACATAGATGAGACTACCCTCAACGACAATTCCGATATTTAAACTTGATATGATAAAGATCTCACCTTTACTCTTGAGCTCAAATGAAAAGAAGAAGGAAAAAGATGAAGATGATGAAGGGGAGACAAGAGTGACCTCACCACTCTTACAATCTACAACAACAATAATGCCTTCCCATTCTTCCTCTTAAAAATGGGGAAATTTACCCCTTTACCCTTCCATCATCCTCCAAACCCATATGGTGACCCATAGGTTCAAGCCCAAAACATAAGGAAGCCCACATAGGCTCCCAAAGCTTCAGCCCAGTACCCAAGTCCACATGATTGGGTGAAACGACCCGCAGATCCTGAAATCTGGGTCGTTACATTGAGGCTGGTGCAATGAGTTCTTTTCCAATGGCTGGAGGAAGGTTAGTACACTTCCAACTCCTTTTGCTTCATGCACATCCTAAGGATGATGCCTTGTATGCTTGTTTTGATGATATGGGTGTTTGGATGCTTGAAATGGTTGTTAATGGCAAATTCGAGATTAAATGTTAATGGCTTGTAAAAATGGTAGTGAATCACTCCAAAACTCTCCCATAAATTGTAAGATTAACTTAAAGGGGTTATTGGCTTCGGATTTTGGGCTTTAGGGGTGATTTCTGAGCCTAAGAAAGCCATTTCTGGGCTTCGGTATCGTTACTCGAGAAGCTGTACTAGTACCCTAGTGTTATGGGTTTAAGAATATTGTTCCATTGCTATGAACTTTAAATGAGGTACCGATATGATGTTCAACCTGTACCGGTACACCGTGAAAAGTGGTATCGATACGGGTTGATCCATACTAGTAAATGAAGGTTGGATGAAATTCTAGTAAGCCCAAACTGTATCGGTACACTTGTGAGTACCGGTACCCAAAGGGTACCGTACCGGTATGCGAGGACCTGTACCAGTACCCACTAGGCAATTTTCCCAAAAATGTTGAGTTTTATCCAGAAAGTTTAAAAATTATATCATTCAATCCAATAGACCTCCAATGGTCGAAAATGAGTTGTAAAACTGTAAAATTGAGAAATTGCCTTATACTCGAGCATAAAACTTAAGAACTCGGTAAATGCCTTGTGTGACTTATATGTTGATAGCAACCATAGGATGGTATGGTTATGTGATGTTGTTTTGTGTCATGTGGACACTTGTTTGGTGGGATTCAGATACCCAGTTAGAGTGTTACAACACCACGATAAGATATATTCCTAAATGTATGCTCCCGACGTTGTGTGCCCTCGGGTCTCATTCGAAGATACTCGATGAGGTATTCCGAGTATAGGCATACGTTCCTGATGTTGTGTGGCTCCAGGTCTCACTTGAGTGTACTTTCCTGATGCTGTGTCGCCCTGGGTCTCACTCTAGGTTTGTAGATATGATCATTTTGAGATGTTTTGATGCTATGCTATATGTGTGAGAATTGTGGTAATATTGTACTTGTTGTAATTCCATGTCATATTCACTTGATACATGCTTATGTTTATGTTTTGCATGAAGCATGGTAGAGTAGAGGTGTATCCACTGAACTTTAGGAGCTCAACGTTCGAAATTGTTGTTTTTGTTCGCAAGTTTTTAGGTGGCAACATTACATTAAAGGAGCCCATCGGAGTAGGACTTCAGTTCATTGATGTGATCAAGAATACAATACTTAGACTTGCTAGACAATGTATTCATAGGACCCTTGATTTATGCCTAGAATTTTATTTTGGATTTATCTGATCATGTCGAATGATCTATTGCTTGTTTTAAAATTGGAGCTCCCATGTAAACTGGTTAACTATTTTGTATCGTCCACTTTTCTAAAACATTGTTGGATTTATGGAAATGATTATGGATTGGGCTAAATCTAGTTGCATAAATTTTATCTATGGGTTGGGCTTGACGCCCAAATGTGACGTCGGGTTTAGGGCATTACACAAAGAGCACCGCCGAAGTTGAGCGAGAAAGGAAAAAACAGTTCAAAGATCGGGAATCACCAAACCTGCAAAAGAAAACGCTAAATAGAAACCACCATCAAAATCGAAGGAAGACGAGGGAAAGGAAAATAGAGGACAACAACGGTCTTCCTCCCTGATCGTCACAGACAGAATCACTAAGTTCTGTACGCCGCTCCTCTCAGAAGTTGAACTATTGATTTCTCTGAAGTTGAATAATTGATTTAACTACAATGTTTAAGTGTTTAACAATAGTATAATTATTTGATACACTAGTGGTGGAAACTTTTAGTTTCTACAAGTGCCTTAGTTTTAGGATTTAGGGATTTAGTTTATGGTATAAGGTTTAGGGGTTTAGGTTTAGCAATTTAAAATTTAATGTTTGTGAATAGAATTTAATGTTTAGGGTTAGAGTTTAGTGTTTATAGGTTAAATCCTAAACTCTCAACATATTATCCTAACCTCTAAAACCTAAACCCTAAATTCTAACCCCTACACCTTAACCCCTAAACCATACACCCTAAATTGAGTCCCTAACCCTAAAACTAAGGCGCTTGTGGAAACTAAAAGTTTCCATCGCCAATGTATTGAATATAAATCCTTAACAATATTACTTAATTAGATTAATTTTCTAATTTTTGTAAAATAAAAGGATAAAATTCTAACAAATTAAATTAAAGGGACAACAAACCTCTTAGTTTTAATTGCTTTAGAGGAATTTACTTATAATGTATGAATCTCTTCGACTATACATCCTGGACATTAGAAAGAGGAAAAGAGTATCACATAATTTATTAAATACGAACCATAAACATGATTTTTAACGAAGAGATTGCTGTAATTAAGGTTTGTGGCGGCCTAATGTGTATTTATATGTAAAATAGTTTTTCGGGTTTTGTTTTACAAAGCACTGATAGTCCAATGACAAATTTTGTATTTTGTTAGTTTATATCGGAGATAGATATTGGTTACAAACTTTAAAATAATAAAATTTCTTCATACCCAAAACGAAGCTTGAACCTTCACCACCACTAATTTAGATGGGAGAAACCCTAATCCTAGTCACCCATGGATCTTGAAAAGCCAGAAATGAAATGACCCTAGCCACCAATGGATCTTGCAAAGCAAGAAATGACATGAACGTGGCCATGCTCGTATAAACAATAAGTTGCAAATAATCCAATATTCACACTCCGATTTCTCATGATTAGAATTGGAACGTCCGAAAATAATAACTGCAATCATGAGCAGGACGGATCCATGTTTATGTTGGGAGAGATTCTTGTCCCTCGCTCATCAATTTTTTACCTTTCATTTTAAATATTATTTTTTAAAAAACTAAATTAATTATGAATTTGTCCTCTATATTTTTTAAAATTTATGTCTTGTCCTTACAACCTCTAATTCTGGTTTTGTCTCTGATCATGAGCATGGAAAGCCTGTGTATGTTAAGGAATGAAATCATATGAAAATAAGAGCTCACCGGTGAATATGCAATTCAGACGAATAACCACTAGGAAGAGAGAAACAAAGTTCATGAAAATAAGGAAAGGATGGCCAAGCGATAGCCATCCCGCCAAAGAGTCGTGAATGAAAAGTAATTTCTGAAAAGAACCACATTAGGAAAACTAACCATCACATTGAAAATGTTGAATATTTTTTCAACTATTTTCTCTATTGCCGGTAATAGGTATTTCTTTTTAAGTTTCGTGGTATATAAATTTTGTCTAAATCTATTTTTAATTTAAAACAAATATATTTTTTGGTAATATACATGTTCGTTTTACTGTTCATGTTCGGGGTAAGAGGTTGTCCCTCCGAACAATATCGCCTCCAAGGTTGGAACTTGTGTCCTTTTTTTGAAAGCGCAATGTACCTTACCAATGCACCAACACTTGTTGGTTAAATTTAAATCTATTTTAATTGTCAATATATCTATTTTTACATTTAATGATTAATTATTATTTTAGTTATACAAATGTGTATTATGATTCTATCATATTTATATATTATAGTAAAGACATAAAGTCAAAAATAACCTTAAACATTGATCTTTTGGTCCTTTTTGCCCCTATTCTTTTTAGTGCAAACTGTCACCTTACGTTTCATTTTCATTCAAAATTCACCTTCAGGGATGGAAACCGTTAGTCAACTAACGATCAACACCCTTTAATGATGTGACAATGCCACATGACACTTTGTTGATGTAGCATCTCAGTTTTTTTTTTAAATTAAAAAATATTTTGTATAATCTTTTAAAAATAATTATTTTATATTTTTAACCAATCAAATGATGCACATCAGCAAAGTGCCATGTGGCATCATTTGATTGGTTAAAAAATAAAAAAAAATTATTTTTTTCTTAAAAAAATATTTTTAAAATATTTTTTAAAAAAATATTAAAAAGTATTTTTTATAAAATATTTGTTTTTAGAAAAATAATTATGTTTAAATATTTTTAACCAATCAGATAATGCCAAGTCAGCAAAGTGCCACGTGACATCATATGATTTTTTAAAAATACAAAAAATAATTAATGTTTATAAAAAATAAATTTTTAATTATTTTTTTAAAAAACATGCTACAGTATAAAAGTGCCATGTGGCTTCACCACAAACATGCCACGTTATCGAAGGGTTGACCGTTAGTTGACTGACAGTTTCCATTAGTCGAGGGTGAATTTTGAACAAAAATGAAACGTTAGGTGGCTGTTTTCACCAAAAAACGAATAAGGGCTAAAGTGACCAAAAAGTCAATCGTTGGGGGCTATTTTTGACTTTATGCCTATAGTAATTGATTCTATGTTATTGTAAGAGCGTCATTCTGATACAATTAAATATTGAGAAAGAAAAGTGAAAGTACATGCTACCAGTTGGCTTAATGATATGATGCATCATGTCTCACTACCAAAAATTTAAATCTTGACTTTGATAATAAAAAAAATTAAACTTGATGTTGTGAATAAAACAAATAAGTTGAAAATATTATTTTTATATTGCACTTATATAATACTTGATTTAGAGTAGTCCATTCATTAATCAAATATCAAAAATTAAAAAAATGAAAGTATTTGATGAAGGGGAAAAAAGAAGGATTCATAAAAGGAAAATACTTTGATACACAAGACTTTCAATTTTAGGGGTTAGAGATTTAGGTTAGGGCTTAAGGTTTATGGGTTTATGCAAAACTAAGTTTGATTTTGATATAACAAATGATTTTCAAGGACTTATTTTAAAAAAAGAATAAAGTTTTAAGTATTCAAAATTGCTCACAAAATGACAAGGATTTGAACTTCAAATTGTTTCTAAGTCAAAAACTAAAACCCCAAATATTTTCTAAGTGTTTTGTACTCAAATAGCCCAATTTGGTCCAGGCGTATCGATACACCTTATATCGTATCGATATGAATTTTGGCTACTGGAAAAATGTTTTATACAAAATGGCTATTGGGTATCGATATGCGTATAGTTGTATTGGTACGCCATTCATACCTGGGAACTAAATGGCCTTTGAGTATCGATACAAGTGTATGCGTACCGATACAGGGTGTTTAGATTTTATAAATCTTTTGCATTTATTATTTGACCGTTACTCTTGTCAGTTTATTGGTACCATAATTTTTGAAAAGTTGTTAACCGTACTGATATGCCCTTAGGAGTATCGAAGCCTTTTTTGGTTCACAACTTTCTCAGATTCCCGTGAGCAAATTTGATACCAATATGGATTGTTCCGTATCGATATGCCTTTGTAAAATACAGTTTTCGTACCGATACGCCCTCCCGTGTATCAATATCCCTTTGTACAATGGCTCTTTCATCTTTTGGTAGGTACCGATATGACAGCCCGTATACCGATACCGAAGGTTGGTAGATAGCATTTATTGCGGGAAAATGTCTATAACGGCTATATTGATGATCTCAACTACCCAAATGGTTAGAAATCAATGAGAGGGTATTTAAACAAGTCTCCAAAGCTACAACAACAACTATTGATTAATTGAACAAGTCAAAAGCAATTCAAGCTCAAATCCAATCATTTTTTAGCCTATTAGAGTCATATCTTTGTAACTCACTTGAGTGCTCTTATTTGTAATCTTTTCTATTCAAGTATTGGATTGAGTGAACTTGTAATTTGGGCACACAAACTACCTTTGAGAGGATTTTCAATTTGCATTCTTTTTCTTGTAGAAAAGAGAGTTTGGTCAAAGCTTTGGGTAGAAAGCTTTGATTGTGTAAAGGGTTGCCTCCTTAGCCTAGAAAAGAGGAAGAGATTCTTAGTGAATTTGTTGGAAATCCTTAGTGGGAAGCTAAGGCAGTGGATGCAAACCTTGTTAGAAGGTTGAACCACTATAAATCCCTTGTGTCTCGTTTTTATCTTTCCTTTTGCTTCTCTTATTGGCCAAATCACTTTGATTGATCATCTTAACAATTGGCATCAGAGCCTAGCTTATTTGAAGAATTAACACCCCATTGAGATGATCCAAAGGTGATTCAATCAACTAGAAGTCAAGCTATGACCTCCACTTCTATAAACAACCTTTATGAGTCTCAATCTATCTCCAAACCGTCTTATTTCAATGGGGATTACTATCCTTATTGGAAGAATCGCATAAGGCTCTTCATCAAGTCCGACGACTGCCTCTTATGGGATGTAGTGGAAGATGGATCAACAATACCGATGAAGAGAGAAAGTGACCAGTTGATCCCCAAGTCCAAGCTAGAGATGACCAATGAAGGACAGAGGAGATTAGAAGTCAACAATAAAACTATGCACATGCTTTTTTGTGCGCTTGGACTGAATGAGTACTCCAAGATGTCTTCTTGCACAAGTGTAAATGAGATATGGGACAAGCTTGAGACCACCTATGAAGGCACAAACGATGTAAGTGAGACAAAGATTGGACTCATCAACTTGAGCTATGAAAATTTCAAGATAGAATCGGATGAGAGCATTATCCAAGATACTCGATCGCTTCTCTATCATAGTCAACTATCTTAAAGGATTTGGAGAAGTCATCCTGGAAGACAAGCTAGTTCGAAAGTTCATCTATTCTCTTCTTGAATCATGGGATGGAAAGAGAACTGCAAGCATTGAAGCCAAGGATCTCAAGACCTTAAAACTCGATGCACTCATGGGTTCTCTCCTTACTCATGAGAATTTGAAGAAAGGAAGGGAAGAAGAAAAGAAGATGATGGAAAAGAAAAAGGTGGAAAAGAAGAAAGTGGGAATTGCTCTCAAGGTTTCACAAGAGGGGAGCAATTTGAGTGAAGATGAAGAAGAAGAATTAGCCATGCTAGCCAAAAGGTTCACTCGGTTCGTGAAATCCAACTGGGGAAGAAAGTTCCATAGAAAAAGAGATTTCAAAAACAAGAACAAAGAGGAATAAAAGGATCAAATTATTTTCTATAAGTGTAAGAAGCCGAGGCACATCAAGACCGATTATACCCAACTCAAAAAGAAGATCTTTGAGAAGAATAAAAAGCTCAAGGCACATGTTGCTACTTGGAGTGATGAGGAATCATACGATGAAAAGGAGTAAGAAGTTGCCAAACTTTGTCTCATAGCACTTGAAGAGGATCCTAAGGTAACCTCTAACTCATCTAATCTCGATTTACATTTGATGAGCTTCAAGAAGCTTATGATGAGTTACAAGAGGTATATGATGAGTTGGTAGAGAAATAAAAGGAATCAATTTTGAAAAACAATAAAATGATTTCTGATTTGAAAAACAAGAAAACGATTCCTTATCTAAAACCAACTTGGAACTTGAGAAGTAGGTTCTTGATTTACAACAAAAGAAAAATGATTTTGAAAAGAAAAATAAAGATTTAAACAACCTTCTCTCCAAAGTTCACGATGATCACCAAAGGGAAGTTGCTGATCTCAAAGATTCTCTAAACAAAGTTAGGAAAACTAGTTATGAAATAGAAATCTTCAAAACCCTACTATGTGAAGACAAACTTTAGTGGCTTCAAACAAAGAAGCTTCCAAATACCCTCTAGGGGTAAGAGGATTAGGAGTGTTTGGGTTCTTAAGGAACTAATCACTTCTAATAATACTAGTGCTATTGCTTCTTGGATTCCCAAGGGAACCAAGATTTTGGGAGCTAATACTCATGGACCTAAAATGATTTGGGTACCAAAAATCAAGACTTAATCTTTGATTGTAGGGGGAGCATTGCTACAAGGCCAAAGCTACATGTGAAAATTCATGGTACCTTGATAGTGGATGCTTAAGACACATGACCGGTGACAAGAGTCGGTTCTTGGAGCTAAAACCAAAAAGTGGAGGAGTAGTGACTTTCGGTGACAACTTCAAAGGCCACATTGAAGGAATTGGTTCCATTAGTAATCACTCTTCTATCTTTATTGATGATGTTCTATATGTCAACGGTCTTAAGCATAGTCTTTTGAGTATAAGCCAACTTTGTGATAAAGGTTTCAATGTGCTTTTTGATTTAAATGGTTGCAAAATTATCAACATTGAAACTAACTAAATTGTGCTTATTGGTCATCGCATAGGAAACATTTACAGGGTGCATTTAGAGGACATTCATATTTCAAATGCATGTTCTCTTGCTAGTGATGAGCATGATTCATGGTTATGGCATAGGAAACTAAGGCATGCAAGCATGAGTGTTTTAGAAAAACTGATTTCAAATGATATTATAAGAGGTTTGCCAAAAAGAAAGTTTTCTTATGATAAAATTTGTGATGCTTGTGCAAAAGGCAAACAAAAAAGAGTTTCTTTTAAACCTATTAATGATGTTTCTACAAGTAGAGTTTTACAATTGATCCACATGGATCTTTTTGGCCCTATAAGAACAATGAGTTTGGGTGGAAAATAATATGCATTTGTCTTAGTAGATGACTACTCTAGATATACTTAGTTTCTATTTTTAAGTACCGAGGATGAGGCACTAGAAAATTTCATCACATTTTCAAAAATAACTCAAAATGATGTTGGTCACTCTATTTCTCACATTAGAAGTGATCATGGAACCAAATTTCAAAATCTAGGTTTTGAGGATTTTTGCAACTCAAATGGTATAAGCCATAATTTTTCTGCTCCTCGCACTCCTCAACAAAATGGGGTTGTTGAGAGGAAAAAACGTACTTTAGAAGAAATGGCTAGAACAATGTTTTGTGAAAACAATTTGCCTAAGTATTTTTTGGGTGAAAGCCACAAATACTTTTTGTTATTTTTTCAATTATGTAATGATTAGGCCTATTTTAAAGAAAACAACTTATGAGCTTATTAAAAATAAAAGGCCTAATATTAGCTATTTTCATCCATTTGGATGTAAATGTTTTGTTTTAAACAATGGAAAAGACAATTTAGGCAAATTTGATGCTAAAAGTGATGAAGCTATTTTTCTTGGTTCTTCTTTAAACTCTAAAGCCTATCGAGTATTTAATAAGAGAAATTTAGTAGTAGAAGAGTTTATACATGTGGTTTTCGATGATAACCTCTTTTCGAGGAAGGATTCTTGTGATGATGATGATGTAGGATTTTTTAATGCAAATGATGATGGAGAACAATCATCAAAGGTGGATGAAGTTTCGAATAAAGAAGAAGCACAAGATCTATCTCTATAAGCCTTGAAGGACATGACTCTAGAGGAAAATGAGGTCACCTGCCCAAGGGAGTTCAATTATGTCAAAGGTGGTGAGATTTTGGGTGATCCATCCAAAAGGGTACCCACTAGATCTTCTCTTAAAAATACATGTAATTTTGTTGTATTTATCTCATAGATAAAGCCTAAAAATATCAAAGAAGCATTAAATGACTATTATTGGATATTGGCTATGAAAGAAGAGTTAAATCAATTTGAGAGAAGTCAAGTATGAAAATTAGTTGATAGGCCTAGTAATAAATCTACCATAGGAACTAAATGAGTTTTTAGAAACAAACTAGATAAGAGTGGTAACATTGTGAGGAACAAGGCTAGACTTGTTGCTCAAGGCTACACTAAAGAAGAATTAATCGATTTTGATGAAACTTATACACTCGTAGCTAGAATGGAAGCTATTAGGATGCTTCTTGCATTTACATGTTATCATGAATTCAAGCTTTTTCAAATGGATGTGAAAAGTGAATTTTTAAATAATTTTATAAACGAAGAAGTGTATGTAGAACAACCACCCAGTTTTGAATATCCAAAATATCCAAACCATGTTTTCAAACTTTCAAAAGCTTTATATGGTTTGAAACAAGCTTCTAGAGTTTGGTATGAAAGATTGTTAAATTTTTTGATTGGAAAATGGTTTTAACAAAGGAAATATGGATACTACATTCTTCATCAAAAGAAAAGGCAAAAATATCTTGGTAGTATAAATTTTTGTTGATGATATCATTTTTGGTTCTACTAATAGATTGTTTTGCCAAGATTTTGCTAAGTTAATGCAAGGTGAATTTGAAATGAGCATGATGGGGGAGCTCTCATTCTTCTTGGGGCTCCAAATCAAACAAAGGAAAGATGACATTGTCACATCCCTAAAATCGGCCTAGTCAGAAATTGGTTTCGATGACCGAAAATTTTGAATCTGATGTGCAAAATGTTGTAATAGTTGACCTTTGTCCCTTATAATGAAATCACATTTTGGACCTATTTGAATAGTTTAAGTCTTCCTTGTATGAAATTCAAAGCCAAATTGCAAATTCTGAGCTAGACGTACCGACACGGTCAAGCTAGTATCGATACGGTCAAACTGCCAATAACTAACTTACCTATTTTAGTGAGGGTGTATCGATACGGCCATGAGTGTATCAATACGGGTCCCATGTTTCGAATCTGTTTAAACCCTAAATTGAAGAAAAAGGGAGTAGGTGGTGATTCACCTACTTATTACCACCCCTTTACGTGGGATTCCTCAGATCAAGAGAGCAAATGATTATCCTATAGACATAAGGGATGACATTTGAAAGGATTGTAAATTGGGCTTAGCAAACTTTTAAAGGAATGTAAGCTTCCTATTGGTTGCTAAGTAGGTGAGTTAATAATTAAGGTTGGCTCTCATAAAATGAATGAGAAAAAAAAAGCTTTCATCTTTTGCCTTTGACCTCCCGAACTTCAGATCTTACTCTTGTCTTCTAACAAGCTCACACCACCATTTCCATCTTTAAGCTTGAGCTAAGCTAGCACCTTGGGGCAACCTTTGACCTTCATTTGATTTCGATACTTTATTTGAAAGCCCACAAATCGGTGAGTAAAATCCATATATCAATTTGTTGATTCCATCATTTGTTGAGGTTTAATTCTGAAACTAGGTTTTCTATGTTCAAAGGAAACCCCGTGAACTAGGAAGTTAATTTTGATATCCCGATGTTTCCTACAAGCTTTGGTAAGCTTGAAGTATGATTCCGAATCCGTTGAATAAATTCTAATGTAACTCCTAATTTTGTGCTCAAATAGTGGAGAATGATCCCTTGTCATATCCAAAGGAAGCTAGGCACAACGGAGTTGTAATCCGAGAACCTCGTAATTAAAGTGAGTGTAGTAGTGTCAAGGGATAGGCAAGGAGCCATCCCGATGCATTCGTTTATGTTATAATTGCATTTTGTTTAAAGGCTTACATAGAGCAAACATGTGTGGATGCTAACGGCTAGCATGGTAAGTCTTTGATATGGTCGATATGGGTAAGTTCATGTATTATGTTTGAAATATGCTATATGTGAATTTGATATGCATATGCAATGAATATGCTATATGTGAATCCGATATGAGTATTCTATGAATATGCTATATGTGAATCTGATATGAGTATACTATGAATATGTTATGATATGATACGTATATGATATGACCGTTATATGGAGCTACGGCTCAATTCCGATTCTGATATGCTATGGCCTACGGGCATAAAGGTAAGCTATATTATGAAATATGTGTAACCTTGGACATTTGTGAGTTTTGGATACAATTGGCATGCTATAGGGTTATTTGAGCTCGCATAAGTAAGGGATTGGACAGTCTGGGGCTACGGCCTATATGTGAGGGAGATAAGGATGGATTGTGTAAGGGATCCTATCCGGAGCTACAGCTCAAGACTACGGCCTATTTTCCGTTATATGTGGCTACGGCCTATTTTTCGATATATGTGTGGTGTAAAGGGGAATCTGCGTATCAATTTGTTACATTGTCCAAGGGAATTAATATGTGTTAAGCCTTGCTATAGTTATATGAAAGTATGATAAATGACTTAAGCATGAGACTAATGTGATTAATAATGTAATTATGATATTTGAAAATGATGTTATGTTATTCATGTCCATAGTATGTCATTCATGTCATTTAATTTCTTTACGTTTGTTATGACTACCTCACTAGGCTATGTAAGCCTAACATATGTGTATCTCATGCATTTTAGGATCCTAAAGTTTTCCGGACATCGATCGTGTATTTTGCGGTTGCAAGTCACTCACTCTACAAGTATATGTATGTTTACTTTTGTTTCTAAACTCCTAGTAAGGTGGCATAAGTCTAGATAAGTTGTAATGACCTATTTTGGTGTGCCTGTATAGGCCTAACAATGTCTAGGTGATGTATGTGCATGTTGGTGTGTTTTGGACTTAGCAAACTAGTTAAAATGGGCCTTAATGCACTAAATGGTAAAATCATAGTAAACAAATTCGAAATGCTTTAAAAATTTGCTGGTAAAATCCAATAACTAGTTAAAATGGGCCTTAATGCACTAAATTTGGTAAAATCCTGTATAGGTTTATCATTATAGGCCAGTGAGTATCGATACGGGTGATGGCATATCAATATGGGTGATGGCGTATCGATACGGCCCTTGCATAATTGATCTGGTCAACCTTATTTAAACAGGGCGTATCGATACGGTTTGGGTGTATCAGTATGAAATTTGGTCACTGGAATTTGGGATGAAAAATGGTATCGATACGGTCTTAGAGCGTATCGGTACGAGGTCAACTGGTATCGATACGGTCTTAGCTGTATAGGTACGAGCTTGACATCTTTCAAATCTGGAAATCTAGAATTAGGCTTAGAGTATCGATACAGTTCTTAGGGTATCGATACGGTGTTAGTTAAATCTGTTATAAGGCCTAAAAATAGAATTTGAACAGTTTACAAATTTGTCACTAATAACTATAGGGCCTAATTGATTAGGTTAAATACATCCAATAGTAACGAAACTTCATAGATTAATAACTGGTAAGTTTAATTACAAGTTGGTAATAAAGAATTTGAATTAGGATCGCTAACTTATGAAATTTGCAACTTAGTCCCTAAGTTTGTAAAAGTTTAAAATTGACCCCATATTGAGTCAGCAATTGGTAATTAGGTCCACTAAGCCTTAAATAAGAACATTAGAACTTCTGAATGAATTTTCAACTCTGATTAAGTGTCCGACTTCCGAATATGTTTTCTGATAACGCTTTTCGACCCAGTTCTCTACCAGACCGGGAAGGGGGTGTTACAAACATCTTTATCAATCAAGCTAAGTACATCAAGGATATTCTCAAGAAGTTTGGCTTGGAGAATGTGAAACCTAAAGCCATACCAATGAGTTCTTCTACAAAGCTTGACAAAGATGAAGGAGGTAAGTGTGTTGATTTAAAGCTTTATAGATCAATGATAGGATCTTTGCTTTATCTTACCGCAAGTAGATCGGATATCATTTTTAGTGTTTGCTTGTGTGCTATATTCAAGCTAGTTCTAGAGAATCACACCTACATATCGTTAAGAGAATCTTTAGATACCTTAGAGACAAACCTTGTTTAGGCATTTGGTATCCTAGAGATTCCTCCTTTAGTTTACATTCTTATTCGGATGCGGATTATAGAGGTTGTAAGATAGATAGAAAGAGTACCTCTGTACTTGTCAATTCCTAGGTAGTATGCTTATATCGTGGTTTTTAAAGAAGCAAAATAGTGTAGCATTATCTATCACCGAGGCATAATATATTTCGCCCGGAAGTTGTTGTGCTCAAGTCCTTTGGATAAAGCAACAACTCTTAGATTATAGAATTGATGTAGGTATCGTCACTCTTAAGTGTGACAAAACTAGTGCTATTTGTCTCACTAAGAATCTCATCCGACACTCTAGAACTAAGCACATAGAGATAAGACATCATTTCATTAGAGATCATGTCTTAAAAAATGAGGTAGTTCTAGAATTAGACACCTTGAACGAACTAGTGGATATCTTCATCAAACCTTTAGACAAAGAGCGTTTTTTGGTCTCTTAGAAGAGATTTAGGTTTAACTAGGCTTTCTTGAACCTTGGAGTCCTTTTGGTGATTTAAGTTTGCTTGAATTTTGGTTGATTCTCATGCTTATGTGTTTTTTCTCTTTTATGTATCTATCATTGTTGCTAGGGGGAGTATGCATCTATTTTTGCCCATTCATGATAATCTCATATTATATACATGCATTTTGATTCAATTAAATTTAAATTTTTGAGCACCTTGCACCTAAAAATGTCATTTTTGGCTCAAGGGTATCGATACGGTGTTTTGTGTATCGGTACAGGTTTCATGAGGTGTTGAGGATTGGTACGGTTAAAACCGTACCAGTACGCGATTTCGATATGTACAAGTGGCATATCGGTACGCGTAGCTGCTGAAGTGTTTAAATGTCATTAAAAGAGGATTTTCCAAATATAATTCAAATTTCCCTTTAATTCAAAAACCCTATTCGGCTCAAACCCTTTGTTTTCCCACATATCATCACAATCTTTTGAGGGTTTTTGGTTTTTACATCAAACCCAAGCAACATCATCAAGCTTTGTGCACAATCATCTCATCATTCACCCATAAGTCTCATTCGAGGCATAAACTTTACTTTCTTTAATTTTCGTTTTTGTTTATATTTATATATTGTATATACTTAAAATTTATATATTTAGTATGTATATAACATAGTTTTCAAAGTTTTTGCAAAAAAATTTCCAAATCGAAATTTTTTTGTTCGAATATAAAATTATATTCGTATATTTTTCTACACTGTTTTTCACTTTTCATTTCACCAAAACTTCTTTTTATACTTATATATGATTTTGAACTATACAATATAGTTTTCCTTTTAACACACCTTGATCATTGGATTGTTTATTGGATTGAATGTGATGTTTATGCATACATTTCTGTGTGGTTTGATTTTGTTTTCAAGTTTTTATCATGGCTCCAAAGAAAAGAGCACGAAAAGAGTTGGCGTCTAGTTCCTCCAATCTCAATCCTAATATTGAAAACAATGGTACCAAACCTAACCTGAGCCATATTTTTCAAATGTGGTTTAATGAGCCTAAATATCCAAATGCCATGGATCGTTTTAAACAGTAACAAAATTTTAAAATTCGTCGTGAGATTGATGTGTCTATCCTTTCATGACTTCCGAAGGATTTCATTTTCGTTACCTTGATTTATTAACGAAATGGAAGTTCATGCCCCTTTTGAGCATACCCGACATATTTCATAGAAATCTTGTCATTATTTTTTATTCAAATACCTAGTGTATTTTAAACTAAGACCAAACCGAGGCTATTGCTATAGAATCTTACCTTATGGGAACAAAATTTCAACTTGATTCTTCTTCTATAGCAAATCTTTTGGGTTTAGAGGATGTGAGAATAGATAATGAGGATTCTTTGAGACATACTCAAAGTGGCTCCGTTACTATGCTCGATGTTCATGATCGTTTCCTTCACCTCCTTATCACTTGGTGGTTTCGACCATCTGGTGGTAAATGGTCCATGATTCGTCAAGTCAATGATTTTTGGATCCGTTGTTTCCGTGAGGGTAAGTGCCCTAATCTTGCTCAGATTAGGTTCGCTGAGATCGTATATCTTATTTAGAATCGCCATACTACTCTTGTTTCATCCTTCACCTATGGAACCACCTTGAACTACATGTTCTGCAAGATCGGGATTGATTGCTCTTATGACCTTGAAGTGCCTCTCACCGATCCCATTGATGAGCGTTCTCTTCGTTGAGCAAAGTTCACACTATATACTGGTGAATGGATTCGTATTGCAGATCTACTAGTTGATGTTCAGCTCAAGCAAGTGGAGAATGTTCATGTTGCACCAGTTGCTCCACCTCGTCTTCCCTTGATGCTCTCATGGCTTATCTTGATGGGAAGTTTGCTACTATGGACACACGTTTTGCTGAGATGAACACGAGATTTGATTCTCTTGATGCCCATTTCACTTCCTTGGATGCTCGAGTGTCTTCCATTGAGTCTCGCCAAGCTTCGATGGATATGACTCTCACCGCTTTTCATTGGGAGCGGCATGGACATTCTCTTGGTAATGATGCCATGGAAGAATATGAAGAGGATTCTTAGACTCATTGCATATCATACATATCATATTAGGATTTAAGTTTATGCACTTATGTTATTTGTTTTGAACTCATATGCTTTATGCTTATTTTGCTTTAGATTTTTTTATGTTTTTAAGTTGGATTTTTAATGTTTCTTTGAACAATGCTTTAATTTTATAATATCTATGTTGTTTCTTTATGCTTGGAGTAATTTATTGTTTATATCTTGCTTTATTTATCCTATTGATTTTGATCTAACAAAAAGTGGAGAAGAATTAAGATATTTTTAAAAGGTTTTCAAAATAAAACTATCTTTTAGCCTTAAAGAAAGGGGGAGTATTTTTCAAAAAGTCTTAAAAATTTATTTGGGTTTTGTTATATCAAAAAGGGGGAGATTGTAAAACTAAATTTGATTTTGATATAAAAATAATTTTCAAGGACTTATTTGTAAAATTGAATAAATTTTTAAGTACTCACAATTGCTCACAAAATGACAATGATTCGATCCTCAAATTATTTCTAAGTCAAAAACTAAAACCCCAAATATTTTCTAAGAGTTTTTGTACTCAAATAGCCTAATTTGGTCCAAGCGCATCGATACACCTTATACTGTATCGATATGAATTTTAGCTACTAGAAAAACGTTTTAGACAAAATGGTTATTGGGTATCGATACGCGTATAGCCGTATCGGTACGACATTCATACCTGGGAACCAAATGGCCTTTGAGTATCGGTACAAGTCTATGCGTACCGGTACGGAGTGTTAAGATTTTATAAATCTTTTGCATTTATTATTCGACTGTTACCCTTGTCGGTTTATTGGAACCATAATTTTTGAAAAGTTGTTAATCGACCGATACGCCCTTAGATGTGCCAAAACCTTTTTTAGTTCACAACTTTCTCAGATTCCAGTAAGCAAATCTGATACCAGTACGGAATGTTCCGTATCAATACGCCTTTGTAAAATACAGTTTTTGTATAGATAAGCCCTCCCGTATATAAATACCCATTTGTACAACGACTCTTTCTTCTTTTGGCAAGTACCGATACGACAGCCCGCGTACCGATACCGAAGGTTGGTAGACAAATTTATTGCGGGAAAAATGGTCTCCAACGGCTATATTGATTATCTCAACTACCCAAATGGTTAGAAATCAATGAGAGGGTATTTAAACAAGTCTCCAAAGCTACAACAACAACTATTGATTAATTTAACAAGTCAAAAGCAATTCAAGCACAAATCCAACCATTTTTTAGCCTATTAGAGTCATATCTTTGTAACCCACTTGAGTGTTCTTATTTGCAATCTTTTCTATTCAAGTATTGGGTTGAGTGAACTTGTAATTTGGGCAAACAACCTTTGAGAGGATTTCCAGTTTGCATTCATTTTCTTGTAAAAGAGAGAGTTTGATCAAAGCTTTGGGTAGAAAGCTTTGATTGTGTAAAGGGTTTGCCTCCTTAGCCTAGAAAAAGGGAAGAAATTCTTAGTGAATTTGATGGAAATTCTTAGTGGGAGGCTAAGGTAGTAGATGTAGACCTTGTTAGAAGGTTGAACCATTATGCATCCTTTGTGTCTTGTTTTTATCTTTCCTTTTGCTTCTCTTCAATTTTTAAATTGCTAATTCACCCCTCTCTTGGCCAAATCACTTTGATTGATCATCCTAACAGTTTAGTTTGTATGGTGTAGAATTTATGGTTTATAGTTAAAATTTAGAGTTTAGAGTTTAAGGTTTAGGTTTTATGGTGCTAGGCTACTAGGGTTAGAGATTTAGGGTTTAAATTTTATAGCTTCAATATGAAGGGTTGTGTAATTTTTTACACACAACTTGTGTATCAAATACAACTCTTCATAAAAACTATACTATTCCCATTGCATGGTATTTAGAGCAGTTGATTAATGTCATTCCTAGTGGAAAAGAGGATGATATTGATCCTAGGAGATCCGAGTTCAAATCATTTTGCCTACATGATGTGTATTGCCAAAAGATTAAAAAAATGTATGAACAGATACTACCATGTAAGCACCTTAAGATTATTAAAAAAGTTCAAGTAATGTACAGACTATAAGGAAAAATTCAAGTAATGTGTATTATGATTGTAACTCATATATATATTGAACTAATTGATTCAATCTTATTGTAAGTGCACCAATGTAATACAATTAAGGGAAAACTACATAGATGGTCACCCAACTATCACATTTTTCCTGTTTTGGTCACTCAACTAATTTTTTTATCAAAATCGTCCCTCCCGTTAGATACATTTCCTATTTTAGCCCTCTCAGTTAAAAACCTAACGGAATTGTTGACTTGGCATTTTTTATAATATTTTTAGGTCCCTCCTGTCAAACCTAATGATATACTATAGTATTTTTTTATTTCAACCAACCAGGAGGGGGACCAAAACAAGAAAAAGGATGATAGTTAGGTGACCAAAACAGGAAAAGGGTGATAGTTAGGTGATCAAAAATAAAAAATGCCAAGTCAACGATTCTGTTAGGTTTTTAACTGAGGGGCAAAAAAAGAAAGTTATCTAACGGGAGGGACGATTTTGATGAAAAAATTAGTTAGGTGACTAAAATAGGAAAATTGTGATAGTTTGGTGACCATCCGTTTAGTTTTCCCTAAATTTAAATGTTGAGAAACAAAATTGAAAGTACCAATTACCGATTTGTCTAATGATATGATACATTAGGTCTTTTAAGTGAGGTTAAAATTCTGTATCTTAATTTTGATACAAAAGAATTTAAATTTTGATGTTGTTATTGTATCAAATTAAGTTGAGAATATCATTCTTATAATAAACTTATACAATACCTTATTTAGAGTAGTCGATTAATGAATCAAATATCAATAATTATAAAAGTGGAAAGCAAAGTATTGTACAAAATATAAGGAGGGGGAAGGTTATAAAAGCCAGTCCAATAGTTTGACTTAAAGACCAAAATAGCACCTTATATTCTAATATTATTAAACTAGCAATTAAAACTCTATATTTCCCAAATTAGCACAGTGAACTCATGGTCGAACCACAACAAGTTTGAATGAAATATTAATCTTTCAAAAAAAATTCAACTCATCGTAGAAGCACAAGTTCAAAAAATTTTCAATTTTTTGTGTTTTAACTTAATTAATCGCATTAACGGATAATTAGCAAATCTAAATTGGAACTCGTCATGCATGCTAGGCGAGTTCCACTTAAATTTTTTACAAACCTAGAAAAAATAAACTATTAGGAACCTACTTCGCATCTTCAGTATATTGAAGAACAAAAATAAAAAAATTAAACTAATAAGAACCAACTTTAATATTTAGCTCCATGATTTGTAAAAAAGATGTTGACATTAGCTATATATAAGTATAGCTAGAGTGTAAGCCATTGTTTATTATCAATGTGAGATTCTTGAAGCTATATAGTAGCAAACTCTTTAGCTCTAAGAATCTCACATTGATAAGAAACAAAAGCTTTCACTCTAGCTAGGCCTATATATAGCTAATTCCAACATCCTTCTTTGCAAATCATAGAGTTAAATAACAAAGTTGGTTCCTAATAGTTCAATTTTTCCGTTCTTCAATATGTTAATGATGCGAAGTGGGTTTTTAATAGTTCAATTTTTTTCCTTCAATAAAAAAGTTTGATTTTAAAAATTTTAATTAAAACTCGCCCTGCATGCACGGCGCGTTTCAATTACGATATGTTAATCATCTTTTAAGTAATTAATTAATTTAATAACACAAAAATTTGATTTTTTAAATTCGCAGTGCTTTTAGGTGTTAATTTGGGAAATATAAACCTTTAGGTGTTCTTTGATAATATTAAGATGTAGTGGTGCTATTTTTGTCTTTAACCTCAATAGTTCCTTCCAATTTTGATTCTATATTCGAAAGGCTTCCTCTCCCAACATAATTTAGTTAATAAAAGTAATTTTACTTCCATTAATTAATTATCATAAGGATTTGGACCCACCACAATACTATGATCAAAAAATATATCAATATCAAATCATAATGCATCCTCCTGGATTTGTAGGGTCACCGATTTTCCTCTTGGTTTAGCAAAAATAAGTAATCAATTGTATATTTCTAAAGATAAATAATTTTTTTAAGTGTAAATCGTAAAATTTCAAAGAAACATTGGGGTTTTAAAATTTAATTTTAAGGTGTGGTTCAATAATTATTTATTTAAATTATTAGATTCTAATTCTTTCTGTTAAATGATTTATTTGAACAAATTTAAATCATGAAACTCATTTATGTATTGATTTGAACTTAAATTTAAATTTAAATACTTTGATCAAAAGATTTAAATATCAAATTGTACCATGTTAAGTTAAGTTGCATACTAAAATGTATACTTAATCAAATTATAACAATTATTCTGAGTTTGTGTAGAATTTTGCTTTGTTTATTGTTTTTTTTTATCCCCTTTATCTTTACATTATTTTCCTTGTCACCTTTGATGGTCGGTAAGTATGTAACAGGAATATCAAATCCTTTTTCATTCTTAAAAAATTTTAAATGTAAAAAGGATATTAAAGCTAATTAGATGTGAGGTTAATTTGTGTTTGTAAAATCTGTACTATTCCCATTGCATAATATTTTTTAAAAATAAATGAAAATTATTGAGAAAAAAAAAAGAATGTTAACTCGTCTTAATAAACAGTTCAGCAACTCAAGTCATGGTTATTAATAGTTAATCGTCGTTGAGCACATGAGCCAGGAAGAGAGAGTACTAGATAAATAATTAATTTATGAGAAAATTTTTTGAACAATTTCTACTTAAGGGAGAGAAAGAGAAATTTTTGCTCTTCCTAATCTTGAACCCCAACTTAAGGAAACGAGAGAGTGTCAATTGAGAGCTTTAACCACATGCTCTAAGAATTATTGACTAATTTATGAAACTTTGAAATGGTAGATTTTGCAAGTTAAGGGTATTCTAAACTAATAAAATTCGTCCGTTAATTTTTATTTTTTTATATGCTCCATCAATAATTTCATATTATGCATATCATTAATAAAATATAAATAAGTAATAAAACAGTGAAAAATCATTAATACACGTCATAAAATTATTTGCATGGGCATTGGGGGTGCTTGGCCACATGCAAACATTCCAAGAATAAATAAACGATTTACAAATTCAATAAATTGCTAAGTAAGAAGATTAAGATTTTGGTTATGACAATCAAAATCTTCATGGACCAAACTTTTCCTTCATCTCCAAGTAAAGGAAAAGTATACTATAGTATTTATAATCATCACTTAGACCATATTTGTTGTAAAAATATGCAACATATACGGACCACTACCTTTGCAAATTTCCAAGAAAAAGGGAGAAATTCATATGAAAATGAAAATTAAATGAAGAGCGCCATGAGCCAAATATGAATCACTACTTTAGCAAAACCTGAATGAAAATGTCAATTTAACTGGATGTGATGTGAAATACCTTAAATAAGATTAAGAATTTAAATTCTAAAGTTATAAACTTATAAAATTAAGTTGGAAGAGTCAAAATCTGAAGAAAAAAAACAGTCCTTAAAAATGACAAATTTCTAAAATTCACCCTTAATATCTAAAGAAGAGAATGTCAATTTATATATGATAATAACATCAACTGTTGTACGATAGATTTTATGATAAAAAATAACGAATCAAATCAAAGAAATGTGGAAGGCAACAAATTGAAGTTGTTAATTAATATTTCCATGTATTTCAAGTATCAACTAGTAATATGTTTTAAATCTCTTTTTAATATTCTTATTAAGATTACCCGTGAATAATATAAAAATGAATGAATAAATGGAATAACATAATAATAAAATGTAAGAAATGAAGAAGCGTTAACGAAAGTGGGAAATTTATGAGTCCCTACTTGTCACAATCACAAGCAACATATACTCTTCCTCAAAAAAAAAAAACAAACAAAAAACAAACAAGCAACATATACTCAGCAAGTTCACACGTATATAGCTTAGTAGAGAACTAACCAATGTAATTTGAATAGTGCTCTTTTTACTGTCTCTATTTCTCTCTCTCTCTCTATATATATATATATATATATATATATTAAAATTTATGGTTAGAGTTTAAAGAATTTGAGGTATAGTGTATTTTTTAAGGAGTACAGTTTAGGATTTAGGGTTTTAGCTTAAAATTTAACTTTTTACTATTTTTAGTGTTTGAGCATAGGAAATGAGCACCAAATATGTGCAGGTTATTTTTGTCCTTGTACTTTAACAAGCAAGGACGGAGCTAGGGTCAACCATTAGGAGGAACAACAATTTAAACCTTTAAATCTAAAAATTTAGAGGGACAAAAACCTTATTTGAGTAGTATTTAAACTTAGAAGGACCTCAAATACTATTATATCAATATATTTTGGAAGGGGCAAGAGCCACACCCAACATATACATAATTCCGTCCATGTTAGCAAGGTATTTATAGAAAACTTCATAAGAAATGAAGAACCTTGTTTCATGTTTGAAGGTGCTGAGATATGGCTATACGCATATACAAAAATATTATTATCAGGTAAATTATCGGCGCAAAGTAAAAGTTTCATAAATAGAATTGAAACAGTGGCAAATGTCTCATTTATTTATATTTTAAAATTTTAAATATACGTATATATGGATTAGTTTTTAGTACCCACTCTGAAAATTAAGAATACAAACAAGTATTGAGTGCAATGAGAAGGCACATTATTCTTCTAAGGAGAGAATTCGAATCTTGAATTATTCTCACAGTGACAAATATGAACACTGCAAGCCACTCAAACTCAACTTCAAATGCAATCAGTTAGATAAAGACGTGTACCAAGTATGAACATAAAAAAGAAATTCTGGTTCTTGATAATCCACATATATAATATATTATCATCAATTTTTATGTGTTACATAACAAAAGTAATAATTCATGTTTAGTACATTCAAATAAATGAAATCTAGCTAGCTTATCTAGAATTTGAGCTCTTTAGGAACCAAAAGCTTAAACATGTTGAATATGACTCTTTTTGAAAGGCATATGACTCATCAGTTTACCCTACATAAGCTGATCATCAGAAAATGCACAAGGCTCAAGGCATCTAATCCAGGAAAGTCAATCACATGTTTTGACACCCATCACTCTTAGGTTGATATTGTAATTAATCAAAGCAAGAAAAAATATACTAATATCTTTCAAACAACTTTAGTTTCCTTGGAAACTCAAGACCCACAAATGCCTTCATGAATGTGCATGTACACATACATGCATGTGTAACGTCCTAAAGAGACGATGAACATTAATCACATGTCGAAAGAAAAAGAGGTAACGTTACACATCTTATTAAACATGTTTTTTGAGAATAGATAATGACCCTATAACACACGCAAGTAGACATGCAGATATATAAAGCAAAAACGTCTATTATGATGATAAGATTGAACTATAAATGCAAGGAAAGGTGCCACACTTTCAGAAGCATTAGCAACTAGGAAGAGAATGGACCATTTCCAATAGTGTCTGGAAAATTCACTTTGATAATAAGCATTACCTGCAACACTATCGTTTGTGGATTGACTTGTAACACCCTTAGCTTAAAAAAAGGGAGTGAAATGAAAATGAGGGAAAGTGTGGTTTGTGGGAATCAAACCGACAACCTATGCTTGTTTAGCCAATTATCCAACCAATTGAGCTATAGGAGTTCTTAAACTTTAGTTGTCCTTGGTTTATTTTAAACCATTGATTCGGGGTATTCTAATTAAATAATAAACAAACAAAATATCCCACCTGCCCCCATTGATTCATTTTTTTTGTTTCATCTACCCAACCGACCCATTAACGCCCATCTCAAAAAATCCAGAATTCTCGCCCGACCCTTCACCTCCCATCACCGATCGCCCCTTGATCTTCCTTACCATCGTCACTAAGTGACCGCCAGTGTACCTTGACCAAAACCTCGAGCCCCACTCGCGCTAAAGAGCAGCCGGTTGCTGGGAAAACCTGTTTGAAAGGTTCGACGAGAACCCCCACCATCACCCCATCGGTTTTCTACAGATTTCGACCACCTCGTTAGTCCATTCGTCGGGCCACCACCGACAACAAACTCCTCATGTCAAGGCGAGCATAGCATCGGTCACCGATCACCAAACTGTCATCGTTTGGAGCGTCATCGAAGCAATGGCGAATATAGTCTCTTTCTCCGATTAGAGTAAGTTCAGTAAGTTTCCGACCTAAATCTGAGTTATTTATGGTAATAGATGTTCTTGTGGTTGTTCTAGGCATTTTTCCAGCATGTTTCCGGCCAATATAGGTTACGCGTGGGCTCCACGCGCCGTCACCAGCGATTCCCAGCCCTTAGACGGTGGCCTATGAACTGAATTGGCTGGACCGACCTTGGACCTGGTATGCCCTTTGAGCTAAGCCAACCGGACCGGCCCAAACCGAGTCTGTCTAATTAAATCGAGAACGGGCTGGCTTGTTTAAGGCCCAATGGCCTTGAGCCTGACCCGTCTGATTGAACCGCCCCGAACCCGCTTGACCCGACTGACTGAGTCTGACCCATACCCTACCCGAACCGAGTCAACCCGTCGACCGAGTCAACTCAGTGAGTCAATTCGCCAAGTCAACTCAATGAGTCAACTCGCTTAAGTCAACTCGCCTGAGTCAGCCTATTTGACTGATGATGTCAGCATAACGTCATTGTTGACTTTGACTGCTGACATCAACGTTGACCAAAAAGTTAACTTTTTTTTCCGAAAAGCCATATTTTATGTTTTTTGACGTCTTGAGTTCGTTTTTAAAGTCTGTTTCACAGAATTCTAACCTGAAAGCCTCCGAATTGGACGTTGAACTCGAGGATGCATATATTTTAAGTTAAATTATTTGAGAAAGGTTATTAAATAAAGGACTGACATATGATACCATTTGTTTAAAGGTACTAGAGACTCCCCCGATCGTGCACCTGCTCAGCCCAGCTCATCTCGTTTCGTGCGACTGTGTGATCTCATCGTGATGCGTAGGTATCAGTATATTCTGATTTATCATACCATAAAGATTCCCTCTCGAATTAATGTACGATTCATTGTGTCTTAGGTTCTAGCACAGCATCGGAGCGTGACGCTGGTGCTCACTGGGCCATTTGACTGATCAGATTTTGAGGTGTGTTCCTTGAGTGCTATATACATGTTTTAAATGTTTGTTTGAACTAATCATGTGCCCATGACTGATAATTTCTGATTTGTAAAACTTAACATGTTCTTGATTTTAAGTATGATTGTTTCATCTGTCTGATTTATACCTAAGTACCTGATTGAACAACAGGTTCTCTGGTTACCATTTCACTAAAAATAATTGCCTACTTTATATTTACTGTAATTATTGCTATTACTTATTACTGAAATTACTACCTAGACTATTACTGGGTACTTGGGATAGAGTATGAAGTTACCGTAGGTTCAGCCTTGATCCGGCTAGTAATTCCTTACCGTTTCAGGTTCATATGCTTCGGCTAGGGTGATTCCTTGCCGTTTCAGGTTCCTATGCTTCGGCTAGGGTGATTCCTACCGTACCTAAGGTAATCCCTTACGATGGTACCTACGCCTAATAAGCTTAGGTTAACACCTTTATAGATGCAGTTTTGGGGAACTGCATACGAGAGTTGGGTTGGAGGGTAGACAGAAAACTAAAATGAACCCTACTGCTACTTGAATCATATGTTTTTGAAATAAAAATATTTACCGCATTGTTTGTAGTACATGTTTTAGCTTTGCAATGTTGGAACACACTGAGCTCCCTAGCTCACACCCCAATTTTTCTCCCTTTCAGATATTTTGGGATAGACTACCCTGTACCTGACACTTGGAAGATCGACACATTCTGTACTTTGTTTAGAATGTATTGTTTCCATCCACCGTTTTGTTTTTTCAAGATGACATGTGCCTATATTTTGGGACGTATGGTATTATGTTATGAGTATTTTGCTACACTACTTGGTATCATTTATTTTGTAACTATCATCTGATGGGTTTATATAAATTATTTCATCATCCTATGTCTATTTATGCAATTATGTTTTAAAAATTAGATGCTTGAATCTTTAGTATGTTTCCTCTAGAATTTTAAAGTAGAGATGTGCCCTGTTAGACATGGTCAATCCGCTTAGATTAATTATTTTAATCTCTTCAACTACCACCAAGATATTAACCTTAGAGCCTTTTTGTTCATGGTTGCCTCTTAATGGCAATGAAGGGCAAAACCTACTAAAAGCTATCTAGGAAAAGAAGCCCCCAATATTGGCCAAAAAGAAGAGAAATTAAACAAAGTGAACCTGGTCATATCTGAGCTGAGATTCTTGAGTTTGTTTCAGAGATTCTTCAGTAGCGATACCATCTGAAATCGTTATTGCAGAAAATAGCGGTCCACAATAACTGTAATAGCATCCAATATGTCCGCAACCAAAAACTCAACCGCAACAGTAGTTTAAATCCATAGTTTCGCTACATTTGGCCTTCTCTTCTAAGCTTGTCTAAGAGTGCAGTGATGAGAGCATCTCTCTTCTCAGCCCTAGCTTCTTCCCTCATCCGCCATTGCTCTTCCCTTTCCCGCCACCTCCTCTCCTTCTCCAACGCTTCCATCGCCTGCCTCCACTCCATCCCCTTCTCCCGCCGCTCGTTCTCCCTCGACTCGAACGCTTCCCGCCATTGCATCTCCATCCGCAACTGTTGCCTCATGAAACCCTCCAACATCTCCTTTATATTGTTATTATCGTTTCCGCCTCTCGTACTACCCGTTTTCACTTTCTTCTTCTTCCTATTATCCAACTCGTTTTCCTCCATTTCTTCTTCCTCATCAGAAGCAAACTGCCCCGACGCCGCCGACTTTTTCCTAACCGCGGCGGCTCCTCCGCCTCCTTCACTTTCCGAACATTGAATACTTTGCATCCTCGCGGTGAAAATAGCCTGCAACTCGTCGTAAAACGGGAAGTGTTGCCTCGCAGCTTCTGCTTCAATCGTCCCGCATCCCTAATACAGTTTACATATTACATATTCCGATGGAATATTAGATTAGATCATCAAAGGGTTAAAATTATGTAATTAGATATAGTACCTTGTATCGAGTAACGAGATTTTTCCACTTGCAGTTGCACTGTTCAGCGCTTCGATTATAGCCTTTTTCCCGCATCCGCTTAGCGATAACTTCCCAGAGCAGCTTGTTCCTCTTGGTCTCCATGAAACTTTGATCCAGCTCTGCTCTGATTGCTAAAAACTCCTTCGTTTCTTGAACACTCCATTGCGGAAACCTATCGGCAGATTCAACGTTAGCACTCGCAGCAGGCTGCTGTTGTTGCGGATGGTGGTGGCGGTTATGGTGTCTTTCCATATTAAGCGAACTCGACTCAACAAAAGATTGTTGATTCAGGAAAGGGAAAAGGAATTGAAAAGGAAAAACCAGAAAAGATTTATCTGGATATGGTGGTGTGAACGCAATTGGTGTGAATTATTGGGAAAGAAGAAAACCCTGAAGAAATTTCATCCCAGAAAAACAAGGGGAGAAAGATTGATAGATTTTGTTGTTCGTTCAGATTCAAGGAAATGAAATCAGAGAAAGCTTCTTCTTCTTCTTTTCTGTTTCACCAACACAACACTCTTCTCTCTCTTTCCATATCTATCTCTCTACGCGTAAACTCTGTCTTTTTTGTATTTTTTTCTTCTTTTTTACTGGAAAAATTATTTAGATATTGTGGTGAGATTTTTTTCCTAAAGTATTGTACTAAGTAGATTAATTTCAAAAGTATTACAGTTTAAACAGTGCACTCAAAGTCGGTACCAGCTGAATCTGACTTTAAAAAAAATCTCCAAAGTCGGCATCAGCTGAATCCTAGAGTTTTTGAGTTTTTTTTTTAATTCGGATTCAGCTGGTGCCGACTTCGGGTGTACTGTTCAAACTACAATACTTTTAGAATTAATCTACTCAGTACAATATTTTGAGAAAAAAATCTCACCACAATATCCAAATATTATTTTCCTTTTTTACTATTTGCTCAGTTGCGTTCACGTGGCGTCATGCTGACGGTCTTGGATTTTGTTTTATAACAATATTATTTTGTTTATTCGGATTAATTTCGAATTGTCTATTACAAATGATGGTGGTGATCTTTTAACCGAGATTACTTCATTTACGACATTAATATATGAATCATTGATTTTGTTGAAGGAATATATCATCCAATTCCACCATACCAATATATTGCTTTTGAGAAAAGTTAAATTATATTTGTTATTATTAATATTTTCATCAAGTTAATGAACAAGGAATATCGGCCTTTTTACTAAACTAAATATCTTAAGTAAATTGATTTCGATTGTTCAATTATTGGATAATCTGAATTATTCTTTAATGAATGATAATTATGAGTTAGAGTTAATAGAATTTGATTAATTACTTTTTTGTCGTTAAGGTGGAGAATGAATCAAGAAGTTTCTTCTTTATCATCAATCTAATCATTATTTGGGATTCAAGATTATATTTTATAATCAATCTAATCAGTGGTCACATTTTTTTTAGTTTTCTTACCAATGAATAGATTGATCATTTACTTGTATAAAATTTGGTATGATAATTATGAGATTGGTATATCGATGAGACTAATATTTAAATATTTTTTTAAAAATGTATTAATTTGACCCAATAAATGAGGTCACCACCTCATTGATTGTTGCAGCCAAAAGCAGAACCATGTGTTTCTTTAAAAAAAATCTCCTAACTGTTTCAAAACAACTAGAAATAGGTTTTCTAATAGAAAAAAATTCAACTTAGATGTAGAATATCCATCAAGAAGTTTTGCAACTCAATCATGTATAAAAAAATGTTCAAAGATTTAACTTTTTCAAATTTTGTCTGTAACTCACTATAAACTCAAAAAATAAAAATAAAAAGTGTACAACGAATTATCCGTTGTTATCAATATCATTATTCTATGCATTGCTTATTTTGTAACAAATTCAGGACTGAATTAGTATCGAGAATCAATTTAATATCAACTCTTTTTTAGTTGATGTCGAGAATTAACATAAACTTAATTGTAAATGTATTACTTTAAATCGAACATATGACTGATAAATGTGTATAAAACTCTTACTATTCAATAATTATTTCTTAATTGTTTTAAATATATATTTTTCACGTAAATTATTTCTACTCGACAAAATTTAGTTAAAGACTAATATTAGTAAATATAAGTATTGTCAACTTTTTAGTCTATTCTGTTTTGAAACCGTGTGAAGGTGACAAAATTGGCTTCACTTGACTGTTACGTGGAGGCGGTAACGCTTTTTACTTTTGCATGGATTTTCAGGTGTTTCCTCGCTTACTCGCTATGTAAGGTAGGGTTAGTATAATTAATTTATATTTTTTTTATCATCCACATTGTTTTATGATTTATATTTATGCTAAAAAATATTTTTTTATTGTTTGTAGTTGTCTCGTTTGACAAATAATTTTTTTAATAATCTAATATTGTAAGTAGATAGTATTTTATTTTGTATAAATATGATAAATTATATAAAATAAGAAAAAAAAAGGATGGAACATAAGTGAATGTTTGATGCATTGACGATATATGATTTCATGCATTGTCATCAAGGAAGGAACTATTAAGGGGTGGTTGGGGAAATTGCCTCTACTAGGGGTGTAAATGAGCCAAGTCGAGCTCAAGTATCATTAAGCTCGACTCAGCTCGAAAGCTCGCGAGCTTAAAATTATCAAGATCGATTGAAACTCGAGATTGACTCGAAAGCTCGCGAGCTCAAAGTTATCAAGCTCGAATTGAAATCGAATACAAAAATTAGAGTCGAGCTCGAACTAAACCTTAATTGCTAACCCTTATTCCCCAAAAACCTACAAGCCATTCTTAACCTAACCTAACTCTAAATCTCAAACTAAGCTCTAAACCTTGAATTAACCTCTAAACCCAAAATTAAATCCTAATTAACCAATATAATATAATATATTATTTTTTCGAGTAGCTCGCGAGCTTTTCGAGTCGGGAATCGAGTAGCTCATCTCTAACACCCTAAACCCGACTTCACATTTGAGCCTCAAGCCCAAACTACATACATGAAATTTTTAACATGATTTAGCCCAACCCAAAATTATTTTCATAAATCCATCAATGTTTAGATTAAAACGATAGAGAAATGTTAAAAAGTTTACAAAGGGAGCTCCAATTCAAAACAAATAGTTTAAAACATTCAACATGATCAAATAAATCCAAAATAAGAGTTACAGACATAAAATCAAGGGTCTTATAAATACATTGCCCAAAAAATCTAAGTATTGTACTCTTAAAAACGTCGATGAGCTGAAGTCCTACTCCGATAGGGCTTATTCGATGCAATGCAACAACCTAAAAACTTGCAAACAGAAACAACGATTTTGAACGCTGAGCACATAAAGCTCAATGGATACACCTCTACTCTACTATGCTTTATGCAAATCATAAACATAAGCATGTAGCTAGAACAGATGACATGGCAATATATCAAATGCATGGCGCTACACTAGTCGCCAAAATCATGCTCAACAACAAAACATGTCATGCTATCATCAACCACATCACATCAATCAATACACAAACCAGGCGTGGGGCCTGGGTTACGCACTCAGAGTGAGGCCCCAGTCACACAACATCGGGACATACACTCATACTCAAAATCCCCCTTGAGTATCTTTGAATGAGGCCCAAGTCACACAGCATCGAGTCATACATTCGGTTAGCTTACCATGGTGTTGCAATACGTTTTGGGTATCTAGATTGTAATAACCCAAAATTTCTAAGTTAACATGGGGCGTTGACCCGGGTCATGGACCCTTGTGTTGGATGGAATGTTTGGAACTATTAGGCCAAGTTTGGGCCTTGTTGGTTGAGTTTTGAGCTACATGGGCTTGGATAATGTCCATTTTGTGTCAAGGGTTAAAGTAGAGGATTTTAAGTTGGGATTTGACATATTTTTAAATAAAAGGTTGACCACCCATTATTATATTGTCTTTCACATGGTAAAAGAAGGGATATAGTGATATCACCACCTTTTCTTCTTCTTTTTCTTCTTCTTCTTCTTTTCAACTCCTCCATGGAACCCACATCTTCCAAAGTCTAAAAACCAAATCTTTACCTTTCAAACCTTTATTTCAAGATTCATGAGTGAAGGAGAAATTAATCACCATTTCAAGAGCTTCATGAAAGTGATATTCTTTTCTTAAAAAGGTGAGTTCTCCATTTATAAGCTTCTTTGAGGGTTTAGCTTTTGGGGCTTCTCCTATGTTTTCAAGGTTGTTAATCTATGTCTAGACTTCTTTTTTGTGCTTGGTTTAAGTCTTGATTTGTTTCCTTGTTGTGAGGTAAAAGGGAGGTTTTTGAGGTTTATTCAAATGGGAGCCAAAGGGAAAACGTTGAGGATTGTGAGCGTGCAAGCAAATCTGAGATTTGCTGTTTAAGGTTAGTACATTTTTGACTCCTTTGATTCTTGAATATCATAAAGTAATTCCCTTGCTTGACTTTATGGTTGAAGATTGCTAGTTGGGTGTTTTAGTAGCTTAAAGGCCTTTAATGGTGAATTTCAAATTAGTTGTTAATATTGTGTAAAAATGGTAGAAAATCACCCTAATTAACTCATATAAGATGTAGGATTAAGTTAAAGAGTTAAGGGATATGTTTGGGTGCTTGAGAAGTGATTTCCTGAGCCTTGGAAGCCATTTCTACGCTTCGGTATTAGTACGAAGGGAGCCCGTACTATTACCCTGTGTTATATATGAAAAACACATGTGAGTTTTAAAGGGGTATCGATACACCAAATGGGGGTACTAATACCCATTGTTCCATTGAAATTCCAGTAGCTTAAAATGGTATTAGTACAGTTGGAGCTGTATCGATACCTATGGGGTATTGGTACGGGGGGACCGCGCACCAGTACAGGTTAAGGGTCAACCCTTTTTTCCATGAAGCTGAGTGTCAATATACTTAGTCTGGGTATCAGTACCTAGAGACTAGTATCGATACTCTTGGGTGGGTATCGATACTCACTAGGTAATATGCCTAAAAACTATGCTTTGAGTTAGAAGGGCTTATAATTTGAGGGCTAGGGCCTAATGGGCTTCTAATGTGATAAAATGAATAGTAAAAATTCGAAACCAAGTTTTAATCCTCACATATGAGAGTAATGTGAAAGAGCTTGATAAATGATAACTCGACATTGATGTGATGGCTAGTGTTATGCCTGGGGCATTTGTTGATGGCTTAGCTTGGTGCCACTACCTCTTGGTGAGGTGTATGAATGTTCAAGGAGCATGTGTTATCTTATATTATGGTAAAGGAATCTAAATGTCCTAAAGTTAGTACTATGATACTTATATAAGAAGATGCATACTTCAGGCTGAGAGATCAAGTACATCTGACGTACCCACGTGCTAAGTGATGTGGGTGCGGTTAGAAACCTATCCGTGTCTATGGTGATCCAGATAAGATAATTAACTCGATAGGCCGAGTGAACTTGAGTAACCTGATTGGCTGAGTGACCTCAGGTAAAGACTACTTGTGGCTAATGTGATCTAAGCATGTATAGGACGTATATGTGGCTATAGTGATCCAGATATGGTCCATTGACCTGACGGCTGTGTAAGCATGGGTAACCCAAAGGCTATGTGAGAACGGTAAAGTAGGGCTTCGTAGGCCATTATATGGATGTATTTATGTATGTTGTGTGGTTGCTATAGATTGATAGCTTATACACCCTACGGTTGAGTGATCAGGGTATGACATGTATTAACTTGATGGGTTATGTGAGCTCGAGTATCTTGATAGGCTATGTGACCTCATGTATGGAAAAGCCTTGTAGAAACATGTATGCTTTGTATAGAATTAATGATGCCTTGAGATAGGTGATCTAAGAACTCTAGCTTGTGTAAGGTAGATGATAACTCATAGATAGAAAAGTATTATCTATGCTCTCTAGACTGTTTTATCTTGCACGCTTATTTTATGATAATTAAGAATTATGGTAGAGTAGAAATGTACCACTGAGCTTTGTTAGCTTAGTGTGTGGATCTATGGTTTTTCCGTGTGTAGGTTGATAGGTCATATTTTAGAGGAGAACATCGGCGAGGATTTCCCACCACCACGTTCGCTTTAGAGTATAATACTTGTTATTTTAGTTTGGACTAATGTATTCATAGGACCTTACCATTGTTGAGTCTATAACTCTATTTGAAATATTATTTTGGTATACGATATTTTAAACTTGGAGCTCATGTTTTGTAAACTAAATTTTAACACTTATTTACCTTCATGGATTTATGAATGCTTAATGGTTTTTAATTGATGGCTAAACTTATGGTTTTAAATTGGAAATTTAATGGGTCGGGTTTTGGGTGACTTGAATGTAGTACTTTGAATCTAGATCAGGATTGGGGTGTTACAACAATCGTATCAAAGCTTAGGTTTAGCCGATTCTAGGAAACCTCGGGGTGGTATAGAGATCGTGGTAAGGTGTCTAGTGAATACAAGCCCTTAAAGTTAAGTGGTACTCCTCTAAGACTAGGAATCCTAATGGTGCTACCTTATTTCCTTGTTTTTTTTAGAAAAAGCTTGACTGCGAGTGATGCTAAACGGGACTAGGAAAGTCATGAAGAGAGCCATGTATTTCAAGCGGAAGACTCCGGTAAGGTGTTTGTCCCAAATATTGGGGACATAAGCCTTCTGGGAGGTACCGAAAAGGGAGGGGCGAGCCACCTTCATGATCACACCTCTGCTATCTTGTAAGTGGTGCAAGCTATCTCGAGGCAATACAAGATGCCTCGCAAGACCCCAATTGAGAGGCTTCACCGTTTTAGACCCAAAAACTTTAAAGGTTCGGGTGAAGATGACCTGATCAAAGCTTACCAATGGTTGAGAGACAATCAGAGGATTTTGAGACAGATGAGAGGGAGTCTGGAGGATGATCTCGATTGCATTGTCTCACTTCTTAAGTGCAATGCACATAAGTGGTAGGAGACTATTGTGTTGGGGCTACAGCCTTCACTTCTAACATGGGATGTCTTCTTGGATGAGTTTAAGAAAAAGTACATCAATGAGGTTCATATGGATGAGATGAGAGATTAATTCCTATATCTGATTTAGGGGATATGACAATGTTTGAGTATAACCAAGATTTCATACGGTTGAAGTGTTATGACCTGGAGTTAGTTCCCACCAAGGAGTTGAGGTGTAAGAGGTTCAGACATGGATTGAAGGTTGATCTTCAGATACACGTGATAGCAGGTCCACTTGGGACATTCTCTGAGCTAGCCAATAGTACGAAGGTACTTGAATGACTCTAGAATTTGACACTGAGTCAAATTGAAGACTCTAGAGGCTATGTTGTGGGGACCCAAGATATCATAGGTTCTTCTCGGGTTATGTTTAGGAGGTTCCCTGCTACATGGGATTCGAAGAGAGTCGTTTCGGATCAGCTACCGAGGGTTCGTAGAGGTTCATTAATTTTTGCTCTTGAAGTGAGTTCTGATTGTTCAAACAAAGTGTCGTTTCCACTGGCTTGCAAGCATTGTGGTCGACATCACCTTGGGGTGTGCTTCTTGCTTTAGACGGTTTGCAAAGGTACCGGGCACCAGGTCATATGGTGAAGGACTGCTAAGTGATGGATGACAGTACACATGTTTAGTCTTAGAGGTTGACTTTTTCTTGCCATGGTAAGAGTTTTGCTAAAGGCGGTGCTAGGGCATCACTTAGGTATTAGGGTGGAGGTCATATGAGATCCACCGTCAGAGTCGAAGATCGAGCTTTTGCTAGACAGTCTGCCATTCAGGCCAGAGATGACAGCTTTTCCACCGATGATATGTCAGGTACATGTGTTTGTTTTGGTTTCAGTTTTTACAATGATGGAAGTTTGATCTCTCGTGCATATAATGGTTTTGGTTCTTTTTGGTTAAGTGTTGTGGTAAGATCTAGAGGTTGTTGGATTGATTAGTTCATTAGTTTTGTAAGTTCTTGTAGGTAATGTTCTTACCGTAGGTGGTAAGTGGGGATTGAGAGTAACAGTCCTCGTAGACTTGTTAGATTCATTCTCTCCTTAGTTCGTAGATGTTACCCTTAGAGTAGGTTTACCGTGTGAGTTTGATATATGCCTTGGTTTTTGAGTGAAAGTCTTAAAGTTTCGGGTTCAAGGTGAACTAGGTTGCTGGTAATGGACACAATGAACCATTGCCTCTCTAGTGCGAAGGTTGTGTTCTTGTGATGTTTGTTCAATAGGGTTTTGTGGGTTACAAGATGTTCTTAGCCCATGTTGGAAATAAGGGTTGAGAGTCCAAAGCTTTAGAGTTGCATATGGTTAAGAAAATATTGGAGTGCTCTTCGAGGAATGAGCAGGCTTACCTCTTGATAATGGATTAGAACCCACGATAGAGGTAACGTCGAGTTTGGTGTTTGTTTCCATCACCTTGTGGTATGGCACCGACTGAAATTTTAGAGTGAGGACTTATTTGCAAAAGTGAGTGGATATAGGTGTCGTCACCAAGTTGTTCACCTTGGGACGTGCCTATATTGGCATGGCAAAGAGTGGTGGTGTTGGATGTTGTGAGCCGAGACGTAACGGTGAAGGATCAATACCCATTTCCTTGGGGTTGACAATCTTGGAATTGGTTGAAGAGTTTTGAGGTTTCTTTATGATCGTTTAGGATTTGAGTATCGAAAGTCGAAGGTTAAAGAGAATTCAGGATAAAAGATTGGGTTTGATGTGATGACTGGTCCTTAAGGGCAAGTCGTGAAGTGGTTTGGACTCACGAGTGCATCGTTCTAATCTTGAGTTTGATGATTCAAGTGGTTACTCTATCGAATTTTTGTGATGGATTATTTACATGTATGGTAAAACAATAAGAATATTATCAGAGTAGCGCAACGGAAGTGTGGTTTAACAGCTATGGTTATGTGGAATTGAGATTCTTGTGTTGCAACAAATCTTGTTGGAAGAATTGTTAGAAAATCCTCGAGGGCTTGTTAGAGTTTCAGTACAATTGTTCGTTGGAATTAAGTGGTTGGGTTTCGAACATTCAATGGTAATTGGATGAGTTTTGATCTCTCGTAGAGTTCGCAAGAAACACCAATTTCTTTTGGAATTAAAGTGGCTCGATTTGTGGGATTACATGATCATGAGTTAGCCTTCGTTCAAGTTGGGGTGAGTTCTAGTAAAGTAAAGTGTTAATTCTCATCTTGGTTGGTCAAGCTGAAAGAATGGGCTATTAATACAAGATACATAAATGGTAGAATTTAGTTGTTAGAGTCTCGTTTGTTCTTGAAAATATTTGGTCATAGTTGAAGTGGTAGACAAAGAAGTGTTCCTAGTAGTATACCTATGAAGAGGTTTTGCGTTTCAGGCATAGATAAGGTTGAGTTCAAGAGTTTTGCACCGTGGAGGATGGTAGAGAGGATTGTTAACCGAGATGAAACTCATCTGAAGTGAGTTTCTTAAGTTGGTGTTTAGACAATATCGTTTGAGTCTATTCTATGTTGTTCAGTTTTAGGGTCCGTTATGGGTGCTGTTTGGTTGATGGGAATGAACCGTTAGGGATTCATGAGAAGGGTGTTGAGGAGTTTAGTGTTACGAGTTTTTGGCTAAGGAATTTTTGAAGGAAATTTTGGAATCAAGGTGAACGTATGAGAAATGGGAAATGGTTGGATTTAGGATTGTTGCATCTCCTCCATTCATTTAAATTTCGAGGATGAAATTTCTTTTTAGGAGGGGAGAGTTGTAGCGACCCAGAATTTCTAAGTCAACGTTAGGCGTTGACTCGGGTCATGGACCCTTGTGTTGGATGGAATGTTTGGAACCGTTGGGCCAAGTGTGGGCCTTGTTGGTTGAGCTTTGAGCTATATGGGCTTGGGTAGTGACCATTTTGTGTCAATGGTGAAAGTGGAGGATTTTATGTTGGAATTTGACCTATTTAAATAAAAGGGTGAACACCCTTTATTATGTTGTCTTTCACATGGGAAAGGGGGGACATAGTGATATCACCAGCCTTTCTTCTTCTTCTTCTTTCCTATCAACTCCTCCATGGAACCCTATCTTCCAAAGCCTAAAAACCAAATCTTTACCTTCCGAACCTTTATTTCAGGAATCATGAGTGAATGATATATTAATCACCATCTTAAGAGCTTCATGAAAGTGGTATTCTTTTCTTAAAAATGTGAGTTCTCCATTTATGGGTTTCTTTGGGGGTTTAGCTTTTGGGGCTTCTCTTCTGTTTTCAAGGTTGTTAATCTATGGCTAGACTTCTTTTTAGTGCTTGCTTTAAGTCTTGATTTGTTTCCTTGTGGTAAGGTAAAAAAAAGGTGTTTTGAGGTTTATTTAAATGGGAACCAAAGGGAAGAAGTTGAGGATTGTGAGTGTGCAAGCAAATCCGAGATTTATTGTCTAAGGTCAGTAAATTTCTGACTCCTTTGATTCATGAATATCCTAAAGTAACAACCTTGCTTGATTTTATGGTTGAAGATTGGTAGTTGGGTGTTTTAGTAGCTTAGAGCCCTTTAAACGTAAATTTCAGATTAGTTCTTAATATTGTGTAACAATGGTAGCAAATTACCCTAAGTAACAACCTTGTATTGATATGAGTTGACAGTCAACCCCTTTCTCCATAAAGTCGAGTATCGATACGCTTAGTATGGGTATCGGTACCTAGAGCCAGTATCGATACTCTTGGGTGGGTATCGATACCCACTTGGCAATCTTCCCGGAAATAATGTTTTGAGTTCGAAGGGTTTATAATTCAAGGCCAAGGGCCCAATAGGCTTCTAATGTGATAAAATGAATAGTAAAATTTGAAACCAAGTTTTAATCCTCACATATGATAGTAATGTGAAATAGCTTGGTAAATGATGACTCGACATAGATGTGACAGCTAGTGTTATGCCTTGGGGCAATTATTGATGGCTTGTCTTGGTGCCACCACCTCTTCGTGAGGTGTATGAATTCTCGGGGAGCATGTGTTATCTTGTGCTATGATAAAGGAATCCGAATATCCTAGAGTTAGTACTACGGTACTTATATAAAGGGATGCGTACTTCGGGTTGAGTGATCAAGTACATCTGACGTACCCATAGGTTGAGTGATCTGGGTGCGGTTAGAAGCCTATCTATGGCTATGGTGATCCGGAGAAGGTAATTAACTTGATAGGCTGAGTGAGCTCAAGTAACCTGATTGGCTGAGTGATCTCAGGTAAAGAATACTTGTGGCTAATGTGATCCAA
Source organism: Hibiscus mutabilis (assembly GCA_019671005.1). Taxonomy (NCBI): domain Eukaryota; kingdom Viridiplantae; phylum Streptophyta; class Magnoliopsida; order Malvales; family Malvaceae; genus Hibiscus; species Hibiscus mutabilis. The sequence continues at coordinate 38,330,910 of CM033711.1, read as the reverse complement.
GTATGTCTAGGACGTATCAGTGGCTATAGTGATCCGGATATGGTCCATTGACCCTAGGGTTGTGTGAGCACAGGTAAAGTAGGGCTTCACGGGCTATTATGTGGATGATGTATGGATGTATTTATGTATGTTGTGTGGTTGCTAGATTAATAGCTTATGCACCCTATGGCTGAGTGATCAGGGTATAGCATGTTTTAACTTGATGGGTTGTGTGAGCTCAAGTATCTCGATAGGCTATATGATCTTGAGTATGGCAAAGCCTTTTGGAAACATATATGTTTTTATTGACTTAATGATGCCTTGAGATAGGTGATGTAACCCCATCGACCCGGCCTAGTCGTAAGATCGGACCGAACGGTTACACGAGGTTTGCTGAAGAAAACCCGTGAAGGTTCACTTCGATAAATGACCCTCTTTTTTCTTTTTAACTTTTCTAGATGCTAAATTATTAAACTAAGTGTACATACTGGCAACGTGTGAATTTACAACTCAATCGGGCGTCGATTTGACATCCAATTGAAACAACTTGCATTTAGGGACCAATTTGCAAATTTAACAAATTACAAGTCCTTATTGTGAAATTAAAGTTACCAATATTCAATTAGTCAGGTTTCATACTCATATGATAAATCTCAGCTCAAATTGATCATTCAAACTCACTCAATTGCATTCACATTAATCAGGGACCAAAACGTAAAGGTACGAAACATTAGAAGATTCCAAATAACCAACTTACCTAACACTGTATCGGTACACTTGGGCACTGTATCGTTATGCCCTTGATGGTTAATAATTCCTAAATTCCTGTGGCACAAAATCGTACCGATACGGTCTCGTGTACCGAAACGTCCAGCCAATTTGGCCTTGGCCCATTCCGATACGCACCAACCCATACCGATACGTTGAGCCTGTCTGGGCTCAACCGTACTATACGTTGGGTCGCGTACCGATACGCCTAGACCCAGAATGACATCTTTTGATGGTTTAACATAAAATTAAGCTAAGCAAACCATTTAATCATGCTTCTAGGACATAAGCAACATAAACCAGCATCAAACCTCAGCCAAAACACAAGAAACATTAACCATACGTGTTATCTTGCATCCAAAAGGAAACTATAGGCATGCAACCTATGAACCAAGCCAAATGAGATACTAAAAACCATACCAAGGCATAAACCTAATATAACAAGCCATGTACAAGATCAAAACAACAATATAAACTTGCTCAAATAGGGAGTTCAACAACATCACCCAAAACCATAAGCAATCCCTCATTGCACTTATTAAACATAGTCTACTTTGGAAACATACGTTCGTATAAGAAGTCCTTGGATCACCTTCACTTTCTTGCTTCCTCCGAACCTTTAATTCTCTGCATTGAAGGACAAAGAGAGCGTAAGCACACTAGGCCTAGTGAGGAGTGCTCAAAAACAACACACCATAAATGCATTTTAAAACCGGTTTCTATACCACAATGAAATCACTTTTCAATCCATGATTAAATCATCATTTAAAAACACCATGCCTTCAAAACCATGCACTTTGACCATTCAAAAACCAGCATATTAAACCATATGCAGCATGTATAATTAAACCAACAACAACTCACATTGCTAATCTCAATTTAAGCCTTCCCATGCACAACATACCATATGCAAAGCTTAAAGAGTAAACATGTATAAATCCATTATAAAACACATGATACATTAACAGTTATATTGGATCGCAGGTGATCATCCACAAGTTCTATTTACAAAACACAACATCAGATACGCGGATTCACAAGTATTCTCCCAACACTTCATATATTCTCACCGGCAGCACAAGGTTCACACACGGGAGTATTCGGTACACAATATAAACTCTTCAACCATTGTGACACCCATGGTGGAGTATTCGGTACCCATATCAACCCCTCAACACCAATCATTGGTAGATGTATAACTCACTAACGAGTGTTTTCGGTACCATAAACCCCTCAATCGTTAGGGTACTAGTACGAAGTATTCGGTACCCATATCAACCCCTCTACGTCCAAGGTGACTTATTTTACAGTGCACTCATTCCTATAGCTGGCTAACTATATCCGATTACGTTTTAAAATTATTTCCACACCATCACTTGCCAATATAATTCACAATTAGCCATGAACCTCACTGTTTTTAAAGCAATCTGCCAAAACATACCAAAACAAAAACCATGCTTTCACAAGTATAAGTCATATTGTAGCGACGTTTTTTGACAGCTTACTTGTATACCCCTCGCTTTTTATAAGGAATTTAATTTTAGGGGGATCTCTTTTGAAAATTCGTGTTTTTGACAATGATGAAGACTTGGAGTCGCCATCGGCCACTTAGATAAGGTAGGCCGGACACCACAAAACCAGAGATTCATTTTGAAAGGTTTCGGGAGTTGGTTACGTGTGGGGAAGGATTAGCACCCCCATCACGCCCGAAAATCGGTACCAAAATATTTGTTGCTTTTAATCGAAGGAAATTGTCAGAATTTGAAAAGAATTTAATTCGGTGACCTTAATTGAACGAGCTTTATCAAATTGGTGGGTTCAAATTAATTGGACATTTAATTAATAAGGTTGACGATACATCAGACCATAGATTAAACCGACATCGAATAAGCCCTACTGTCGTGTTAATTTATGGTTCGAATCCCGTACGTCCCCTTTATGCATGATGCAAGCAGTTAAGATATGATGTAATGATTTTATCAACTTTTAACTTTACCTTGGGACGGTAAGAATTAATTCAGATATTTGGTCAACATCCTTCGAGCTCGGATTGTTACGACAGAAATATCAAAATTAATAAATATCTCCCTTTTTATGATTTAGATTAATTAATGCAAAATTAATGGGCCGTATGAATTACAATCAAGGAATGTCAAACAAAGGCACAAAAATAAACACAAAAGGCCCAACCCAATACCTATCCTATAAAGGCCCAAATTATGGAAAGCCCAAATGATGATCTAATTATTAATTAGGTGATTCTAGTATTTAATCCTAGGTTAATTACCCTAAAAGACTAAAACTCTAACAAATTATGATAATTGATTTAATGTTAATCTCAACTTTGAAGTTTATTTTATCCTAAAAGTCATTAAGAAATGTTCGATTAATTTAATGAATTTAACATTCACTCAAATGAGCCAAGAATGAATTTAAATTTGCTAAACTAACTCGAACTCTGATCTAACTAAAGCTCTAAAGAAACTAAGCTTAGAATTAACTTAATTAATTTAAGAATCGTGTCCCTATGATACGAGCACACGATCTAAATTAATTAAATTAATTCACTTAGCCTAATCTAAAGCCCAAAAACTATTAACTAGGCCCAAAACCTGAGGCCCAAACCACTAAAACTAGGCCCATTACTAGAACCTAAAACTAAAGGCCCAAATTACTAACTAAGCCTACACTAAAAAACTTAGCCAAGCCCATAAAAACAAGAACACCTATTATGTTAAGAATATATGTTATATTGATTTAAGAAAACAAATTAAGTATATTAAAGGAAAATATATATCATATCCTTTATAGAATTACATATATTGTATATTTTAAAAACTATATTAGATATTTTATAAAAAACTATATAGTATATATTTTATAAAAAAACTATACATTATATATATTTTATAAAAAAAACTATACATTATATATATTTTATAAAAAACTATATGTTATACCCTTCATTTTTAAAAAACTATATTATATTATATTATATTACATATATATGTAAAACTATACATTGTACATAAAACTATACATTACATTAAAACCATGTTTTATATGTAAAACTTTAAATATATATTATATATCACAACCATATAACACAAAAAAGGCACAAAACACCCACATATCACACGTTTATCATACATGGCAAGAATAAAATACTGAACTTAAAGAAATTTAAATATTGAACTGAAACTTAAATAAGCATGATTAAAGAGGGTTTAAACACTGGAAATAGACTTAATTGGACAGATAAAAAAATTGAAGACCTAATTGAAAGAAAAAGAAGGGACCAGATCGTAAAACGCTTCAAACTTAGGAGGACTAGGGACGGGGTTTCAAAAAGGAATGGCTTGGGAGTGTGATTATACCACGCTGGAGGACTGATGTTGCGATAACAAAATGGGGAAGGGTCGCGGGCGCTATTTCGACGACGCAGAGGTCCTTAAATGGCTATTGGACCAAATTTAAAACAAGAAAACTTTATAAAAAACACTTATTTCAGATAAGTTGCCTCTTTTGGCAAAAACAGAGATATTAAGCTCTTATAATCCCCCTCCCATGTTCATCTGGGTTCATCACGAGCCCAGATTTTGGCGACCCACCACTGCAGTTTCCAGAAAATGGCCACCGTTTCGCCGTGTCGGCCGCCATACGATGGTGGTCGGCGAGAAAAAAAACTAACCCCAGAAAACCCATTTTTTTCTTTTAAAACCGAAACCAAACTTGGATTTTCCAAAATCATGGAAATCAACCATTTTTCTAGAAAAATCAAACCCAAAACATCTCCTTTTTAAACAATGGTGGCCGTTTCTTTCCACTACTAATTCACCTCTCTAGGAGCTGAGAAGGCGTGAGGGTTATCATCAGAGAAGAGGAAACTGAAAGGCACCACGGCAACCGAAGGGTCAAAATAGAAAGGTAAAAGAACCAAACCCTAATCTCTACTCATACATGCATTTAAAGCGAAGGAAAAAAGAAAGGATATACCTATTGAGTTTGAGAGGTTTTCTGCTTTTTTCTCTATTCCGTTCAAATTTCTAGAATGCTCTCTTTATAATTTAGGGCAGTGTATTTATATGCCCTAGGTTACATATATTTTAGAAATGCGAAAAGAAAATCGAAAAAACCCTATTGGTTGATCGTTATTTCATCTTGATTCACATGTATCTCTGATTTTGACATATTAATTCTTTGAAAATCCTGAATTTGTTGCGCGCTCTCCCCTTTTCTGACATTTTGTTGGTTTGTTTGTATATACCCTGGCTACGAGAGGTGCCAGAGGAGAACCAGCTTGGGGTGCAATCATCTGATGTGGCCGCCAACATGGAGAGGTGGTGCTGAGGTGGCTGTTGCCATGGTGAAGGTGTAGCCAATAATTGGCCGGTCGTGGGAAGTGAAGAGGAATGCGTGCAGCGCATGGGGACTCCAACCGCCTCGTGTGAGATCACGCGAAATCTGGAGAGCCTTTCATGTTGCGATCTTAGCTGTTCATCCTTGTCTTGATCCTAGGGCAAAGATTTGGCTGCGCAGGAGATGGAGATAATTAGAATTTTTTCTTCAAGGCCCTATTGGGCCGACATGTAATTAAAAGAACTCTGGGCCTTTGTAAATGGAGTGTATACTTTATTGAATTCTGATCTTTATGATAATATAGGATAATTTTATAAATTGGGTTGTTTATTTAACAAAAAGGCAAAAGTAGTAATAGTAGTGATGACAATAATAATAACAGTAACTGGACCGTAGTAACAATAATGCTAATGAAAAATAGCAAAGACGTCAATAACATAGTAATAGTACTATGAAAATAGTAGTATTAATAGATCAGGTATAGCGTTTAGCATAGTAGATCGTGAAAAAGGAAACATATATAAGTACATATATAACTTAGTAATAATTTTGGGTTTAGAAATTGGATAAACATAGTAGGTTAAAACAAAGATAAGGTAACATATGACATATACCTAATTAAAAACTAGCAATCAACTGAGAAAAGGTTTTTAAGGTAGCAACACACATATATATAGCTAATAAGACATACACTAATAGTAGTATCTTTTTGCTCTTTTTTGGGTTTTAATAACAACCACATATAGCTTAAACAATAGCCCATATAAGTTCATTATTTGTAAAACAAAGGAAAATTAGAATGAGTCTATCCCGAACAAAATTAGTGATTACAACTGCCCCTCTTTGCTTATACTTATGGAACAAGCATAAAGCAAAGACCATAAGAACTAATCTTCTCCGACTTCCTATTTTGGAGATCTGAAGCTACCAGTCCCTCTTATATAGGGCTGTTCGTTCTCCCTCCCCCTAGGCATAGAGCTATGAGTATCTTCCTCCTTCGCTCTAAAAACCCCGAACTACGAGTATCTTCCTCCTTCGTTCGGTAGTTCTAATATGGAAAATTTGAAATTCTTCGCCTGAAATCTTTGAGCTTTGAGTGTCTACCTCCTTTGCTCTCAAGTCTTGGCGTGGCGAGTTTGAAATCCTTCGCCTAAAATCTTCGAGCTTTGAGTATCTGCCTCCTTTGCTCTCAAGTCTCAGTGTGGCGAGTTTGAAATCCTCCACCTGAAATCTTTGAGCTTTGAGTATCTACCTCCTTTGCTCTGAAATCTTGGTGTGGTGAGCTTGAAATCCTTCACCTAAAATCTTTGAGCTTTGAGTATCTACCTCATTTGCTCTAAAATCTTGGTGTGGCGAGTTTCAAATCCTTCGCCTGAAATCCTTTCCTGGTTCTTTACTTTATCTTTTAGCTATCTGTGGAAAGAGATGAAATGCTATGATGGTATAGGTTAACATGCTCCTATCTTAGGGATGTCTAGTCTACATATGATGCATGACTAATGGGACCTAATCACTTCCCAAAGCCTTTGCTTCCCCGGTCGATCCTCATTGACTTCTTCTTTACCTCTTTCTTTTTATTAACCTTTGCAACGAACGGTGTTTTATCTCATGCTTGGGTCCTACCACTCATGCCCCTTTCTTCGTTTTGATCTTTCTGAGTTCTTTTTAGTTCTAAAGCGCATCTTTGGGTTTTCACTTTAGCTTCTTTTTTTCCTTTTTTCTTCCTTTTTTCTTTCTTTTTTTGTTTTTTGGGATGCCCTTTCGAGTTTTCACCTAGGGATAGCTTCATCTCCATACCTTTTTGTTTCCATGTGATATGATTGAAATTTGATGCGATCGGAACTTGTTTTCCACTAAACAGAGTTTTCTCCTGGTTCTTATCATACCTCTCTGCACCGTCTGTATTTAAAAGGTTAGATCATAGTAATGCCAAAAAATCTTTTGCTTTTCATATATCTGTCAATCTATTTGCATGATACTTGAAAAAACGATATGAGAAGGCACAAAATAATTTTTTATTAACATTTCAAAAATTTGGAACAATTTGGAAGTCATGGAAAACAGAAGAAAATGAATACAAAGCATGATGTTACATCACATTCATTAATTGTATGAATGATGCGAGAGCCGATCGACTGGAATAGATCTCTTGCTAGAAATTCTTCACTAAAACTTTTAACTCCCGAGAAGGTTCCTTTTTCTGGATGCTTAATCCGCAACAATCATCTGAGACACCATTTTTGGGTTTTCGACTCAAATTCTTTTTTGGTTCCAAGACGCCATTTCTAGTTTTCATCCTGAACCCCTTTTTCTTCTTCTTTTTTATTTTTTATACCTAAAGCACCTTTTTTAGGGTTTTCTCTTTAGGTATGTTTATTTTGGAAAGCGCCCTTTCGGATTTTCACTCCGCCTTTTTTCTTTTTTTATTATGCATAGTACCTTTTAACTGAATCTGAATTCACCGGATTATTCAACACCTTTCCGTCCATTTCCATTAGGATCAATGCTCCTCCGGAGAAGGTTTTCTTAACAACATAAGGTCCTTCCCAATTTGGCATCCATTTCCCGTGGGAATCTTTTTGTGTTGGTAAGATTTTCTTAAGCACCAGATCTCCCTCTCGGAATTCTCTTGGATGAACCTTTTTATCATAAGCTTGCATCATCCTTTTTTGGTACACTAACCATGGCAAATAGCTTTCAATATTTTCTCCTCGATAAGATTCAACTGGTCAAACCGAGCTTGCACCCATTCGGCTTCCTCCATCCTTACCTCATTTAAAATTCGAAGTGATGGAATCTCTACTTCAATAGGTGGTACTGCCTCTGTACCATAGACCAATAAGTATGGAGTTGCCCCTGTAGAAGTACGTACATATGTCCAGTAAGCAAACAGGGAAAATGGTAACTTTTCATGCCAGTCTTTGAAGGTGTCTTAGTCTTTGCTATGATCTTTTTAATATTTTTGTTTGCCACTTCTGCCGCTCTGTTCATATTGGGACGATAAGTAGTGGAATTATGGTGTGTTATTTTGAATTGCTCGCACACCTCGTCCATTGTCTTATTGTTTAAGTTGGAAGTATTATTAGTGATAATCCTTTCTGGCAAACCATAGAGACAAATGATCTCTTTCTTCAAAAACTTGCAAACTGTCGCCCTTGTAATACTGCATAGGAGGCTGCTTCTATCCATTTAGTAAAGTAATCGATGACAACCAGAATGAAATGGTGCCCATTAGATGCCTTAGGATGAACTAACCAATAACGTCCATCCCCCATATAGTGAATGGCCATGGCGAGTTCGTAGTGTGTAGAAGTAATGGTGGAGAATGGATCTTTTCAGGCATATATCCGACACTTGTGACATTTCTTTGCATAGCCGATACAATCCCCTTCCATGGTTGACCAGAAATATCCATACCTCATGATTTTTCGAGCCATCGAGAAACCATTGGCATGTGTCCCACAGAGCCCATCATGTACCTCGACCAATATGTTTTTTGCTTCTTGAGTATTGACACACCTTAACAGGATTTGGTCCTTACCCTTTTTGCATAAGATCTCCTCGTCTAAAACATATCATGCTGCCATTCTTCTGACGATTCTATTGTCATTTCCATTAGCCTCTTTAGGGTTGATTTGGAACTCGATGTACTAAAGGATATCATAGTACCATGGATTACCGTCTGTCTCCTCTTCCAAACTATAACAATAAGCTGGTACTTCAAAAATTTGCATTTCAAACGGCTTCATTTCGGCTTCAGTACCTACTTCAAACATTGTAGCCAATGTCGCCAAGGCGTCCGCCATATGATTGTCTTCCCTTGGAAGGTAGGTGAAGCTGATTTTTTGAAGCTTTTGACTATCTCTTGGATCAAGTTGTAATACTTTACCAATTTTGGGTCTCTTGTTTCCCATTCTTTCCGTAACTGGTAGATTACCAAAGATGAATCCCCAAAAACTTGAAGCACTTTGACTTTCCTTTCAATGGCTGCATTTAGACCCGTAACGCAAGCCTCATACCCAGCTATGTTATTTGTGCAAAAGAATTCTAATCTACTGGCGAAGGGATAATACACATTTTCTAGAGAGATTAACATGGCCCCGATTTTATGACCTAATGCATTGGATGCCCCATTGAAATAAAGCTTCCACAACACGTCCTCCGAAGTAGCTTTTTCTTCCGCTATTATGAACATTAAGTCTTCATCGAGGAAATTGAATTTCAAAGACTCATAGTTGTCTGAAGTGCGGCTTGCCAGGAAGTCTTCTATAACGCTCCCTTTTATTGCCTTCTGACTCACATACAATATGTCAAATTCAGACAATATCATTTGCCAACGGGCCAACCTTCCGTTTAGTGCTAGTGCTTCCAGCTGGAACTTCAAAGGATCCAACTTGGATATCAACCATGTGGTGTGATACAACATGTATTTCCTGAGCCTTTTGGTGTCCCATACTTGAGCACAACACAACTTTTGAATCGGCGGGTACCGTGTTTCGCAATCGGTGAACTTCTTGCTCAAATAGTAGATCACTTTCTCTTTCGTTTCGGACTTATCGTGTTACCCCAAAGCACAAACCATTGAATTCTCAAAGATTGATAGATACAAGATCAATGGCCTACCTGGTACCGGTGCTACCAGAATTGGAGCGTTAGTCAAATACTTCTTGATTTTGTCTAGAGCCCCTTGACAGTCTCCATCCCAAACTCTTGGATTATTCTTTCGGAGCAATCTGAAGACGAGATCACATTTGTCAGTTAACTGAGAAATAAACTGAGATATATAATTTAATTTTCCCAAGAAACCTCGAACTTCTTTTTGGGTCTAAGGTGGTGAGAGGTTTTGGATAGCTTTTACTTTATTAGGGTCAATCTATATTCCCTTTCGGCTAACCACAAAGCCTAAAAGCTTACCGGACATGACAGTGAAAGTGTATTTTGTCGGGTTAAGTTTTAAATGATACTTTCTTAACCTTTGGAAAAGCTTTCTCAAGTTTTGAACATGCCCTTCTTCGGTTTGAGATTTAGCGATCATGTCATCTACATACACCTCGATCTCCTTGTGCATCATGTCATGAAAAAGGGTTACCATGGCTCTTTGGTAGGTTTCTCTAGCATTCTTCAATCCAAAAGGAATCATCTTATAACAGAAAGTTCCCCACATAGTCACAAATGTAGTTTTCTCCATGTCGTGATGGTGCATCTTACTTTGGTTGTATCCCAAGAAACAATCCATAAACGAGAACTACGAGTGTCCTGCGGTATTATCGACCAAAGTGTCAATATAAGGTAGAGGAAAGTTATCCTTGGGGCTCGCCTTATTGAGTTCTTGATAATCTACACACATGTGAACCTTTCCATCTTTTTTGGGAACAGGGACTATGTTTGCCACCCACTCTGGTATTTAGAGACTCCTAAGAAGCCAGCCTCGTACTGTTTCTTTACTTCTTCTCGGATCTTTAATAACATTTTGGGTCTCATTCTTCTAAGTTTTTATTAGACCGGTTTACATTCTGACTTGATCGGTAACGTGTGCGCTACGATATCCGTGTCCAACCTTGGCATGTCCTGATAGGTCCATGCAAAAACATCCTTGAATTCTAAAAGCAACTCAATCAATTCATGTCAGGTCTTAGATGAGAGGGCAGTACCAATCTTCACTTCTTTTCTCTCATCTTCCGTACCCAAATTAAGAATCTCTAACTCATCTTGATGAGGCAAGATTTGTTTATCTTCACCTTCCATCATCTTGAGTAATTCATCTGGGATCTCAACTTCTATCTCATCATCCCCCTCCCCGATTTCAGCCAAACATGAGGGTTGCTCAAAATCTATCTCAGGATTAGATTCAGAATCATTCATACAGTTAATAATCCATGCAATAATTTTGAAATAAATATGTATTGGAAATAATGTTATTATGAATGAATGAAATAATAAATTTAAATGTAAAGAATGCAATAAATATGATGTTTGCCATTTGAGAAAAGGTGGAAAGCATCCTTTTATTGAATTGAAAAACAAACAAGTTAACATAGAAGCTCTTCACAAAAGATCCCTATTGCCCGCAGGCAAAAGCGAATAGGGTTGGTTCTGAGCATTACTTTGATTTAAACCTAGAAACTACAGACAAGTCCACGCTGGTCCAATTGTTGAGGGTTTCCCCCGAGAAATAAGGACGGACTCCGGTCAAGAACCTTCTGTTCTTTCTATCTTGGGTTATCATGTTGACATCCATTCCCTGTAACGCCTCATTAAACCTTTCCTCCTCGCTGAACTTGGCGCTTTCTAGACTGGCCTCGTGTAACTTTTGCCCCACATTGTTTATCCCCCCAGACACAAAAACATTCTTTAAGGGAGGGAAAGTTATTGGTTCCCACGGGATATCGTCTCATTTGAACCTAGCCTTCCTTTGTTCTTCTTTTTTCTTCCATTCCAACTTCCTTTGGTGAAAATTAGGTTTATGGCCGAGCCCAAAATGATCATTCTTGCTGATGACACTCTTAGCACGCAATCATCCTTGTAAACTCTTTCCGAGTCATTTGCCCTTCTTGGCTCCTCGCCCCAAAGTTTTCCAGACTGTCATCTTGGTGCAGTTTGATAGTCTAGGGCGTGGGATCTTGCTTCCCTCCGCTACAAAGGTAGCATTCAAAATTCCAAGGCCCTAAAGGAACATTCAACGACATCTTCATCGGTTTGGATATAAGGAGCGTCGGTGGTTACAAAAGTAATGATGTCGTGTTCAGCTCCCACACTTACCAACTTCCTGTCAATAACAAATTTCTACTTTTGGTGCAAAGATGAAGGCACGGCTCTGACCGAGTGGATCCACAGCCTCCCCATTAGACAATTATAAGTGGGTCGGATGTCCATTACCACAAACTCAACAACGTACTCGGTAGGCCCTATTAGAAAATGTATCTCTATCTTCCTGATAACATCCCTTTTGGTCCCGTCAAAAATGTCCTAACGGGGTTCTGACACAGTTTCATATGTGAACTGTCTATTGGCAGCCTTTGCAGAGTCGCCATCGGCAATACATTCAAGGCGGACACATTGTTGATAAGCACTCCCGATAAGACATGCCCGTTGTAGTGGGTAGTGATGTTTAAAGCTTTAGTTCATCCAATGCCTCCGTCTGGAATTTCATCATCACTAAAAGTGATGTAGTTATCCGTAGTGATATGACCTACTATTTTATCTAACTTGCTTACTGAGATGTTGTCTGGGACAAACATCCGATTCAATACTTTCAACAATGCATCACGATGCTTTTCCGAGCTTAACAACAATTCAAGTACTAAAATTCGTGCTTGTTGCTTTCTGAGTTGCTCAATTATGCTATACTCACTGTGCTTTAGGAACCTCAAGAATTCTTGCGCCTGACTCTTCGTCACCGGCTCATGAATCTTTGGGGGGGTTCTTCTCCAAAAATATTTTTAGGTTCAGCAGTTACCGCTTTGAATTTGTCCTTCAGCTCCTCTGTCGCTTTTGTTGTTTCCAGTGAATAGCATCTATCGCTTCGTGTAAAATGTCCCACTTCATTTACCATCTCGATGTTTGATTCTACTGGTCTTCCTTCTTTGTGGGTTCTTCACCGGATGGTTTCTCCTCTCCTTGTAGTTCTGACTTCTCTGGTATAAAGATGTGGGCAGTATAGCTCCACGGGACCTTCCGAGCATCCTTAAATGGAAAGAGAGTCAGAGCTAAAATTCATATTTTTTGAGTTACTTTGGAGTTTTCATCTTGGGACGAGCTTTCTTGCTTTGGCTTAAGTGATATGAAAAAAGGCCAATCTACCTTATACTTGACCTTGGGGGTATCTGATGTGCATACATCTGACTCCTTTCTTTCTTCATCCTTCTAGAGGAATTCAATCTCCTCGCAACACTGAATGTCATGTCCTTCCTCTTGGTGGAACTCACAATACAATCCGCTTCATTGTTGCACAATTTCCATGCCCCGATCAATTAAGCGCGTGATACATAACAGCTGGAATACCCACCTTAGAGGGGATTTGACCTCGGACACGTTCGTCTTGGCTCTCCTAGTGTACTCCTATTCGATTGCATTTATGCCATGGCCCATTGATTTGGTAACGGGTTAGTGGCCACATTCAGTTCGTCTAACTGCAACACCTTGGAATTTATCATGTTTTGCACGAACTTCTTGAATGCAATACAGTTCTCAATTGAGTGTCTGAGACGTCACCATGATAATCACAGTTTGCTTTTTCATCGTACCAAGCATGGAATGGTGGTTTGAAAGGAGTGAATGACATCTTCTTATTTTTCCTCGTGCAGTTGCGAGTATAGTTCAGCATATGATACCGGGAGTAGAGTAAATGGCATCTTCTCATTTTTCCTCTTCGGGGCCCTAGTCTCCTTCTTGTTCGAGCTTTTCCCTCCTCCGGTTGTAGCTCGTGGTGGTGAAATAGTGAAACTCTTGGGGGTTACGTAGGCGTTCATTTTGTTCACCTAGTTATCTTTTTTCTTGTAATTCTTACGAGTGTTTTCCCTACTATTGATCCTTCTTCTCTTTATTGTTACTTCAATCGATTCCCCAGTTCTCACCATGTCGGTAAAGCTTTGGGTGGTGTTGTTTATCAAACGATCAAACATCATTCCCCTTAAAGTGTTGATGAACATTAGCGTGATTTCATGTTAGGGGATCGGTGGCTGAATTTGAGCGGCCACATCATGCCATCTCTGGGTATACTGGTGTAGATTCTCATTCGACCTTTGTTCCATTCGAATGGGGGTCATGTCTGTTACATGCTTGTAGTGTTCTACGAAGGCCTTCCGAAAGTCCTTCCATGATTTAATATTGGTTTGGCTAAGCATAGTGTACCACCGAGTCGCAGATCCTGTCAAACTCTCCTAGAAGTAGTGGATAAGTAACTTCTCATCCTTCACAAAAACAACCATCTTCCTGCAGTACATGGTGATATGGGCTGATGGGTTAGTGGTCCCGTCATACTTGTCGAAGTCTGGTACTTTGAATTTGGGCGGGAGAGTTAAATCGGCCACTAAACTCAAATCACTCGCATTATTTTCATGTTCATCCGCCCCTTGAATGGCTTTTAGCCTCTCCTCGAGTAGACGAAATTGCTCCTCATACTTTTTCTCCATATTGGCCCTAATTCTCTTCTCAACTTCATGCTCAGGTCTGGCACTTTGTTTTCGTAGCCTAGCCCCAAATCAACGGGTTGATTTGTTAGAGCTCCCCCATGGTTACTAGCAAACGCTCCCACAGCCAGATTAGTAGAAACTCCTACGAGATTAATGTAGACCCTTTTTCCGAACTCTGGCATGTCTGGTTGTACCTTCGCATGAGATACAACACCTTATTGCTCGTCAAAATTCGGGTTGTCGACAAAAATTCCCTATTTGCCCTTTATCTTTGCTAACAAGCTAGTTATCCGACCAATAATAATGTCTTGTGACTGAGATATCTGGTCCCTGATATCCTGGCCGATCCTGTCCAAACGAGTTTCAAGGTCTTTTTGCCCTTGTTCTACCTTAGCTAGTCTATCATCCATCGTTCGGGATTGTAATCGGGTTTCGTATTGGTGCAGAATGATTGAAATTTTAAGAATTAAAATTCTATCTAAAATGAAAAGTCCTTTAATTAATTTTGGTAATTAAATGAGGTATGCAAATAAATGTACTATGCATGAATACAAAGAGCAACAATGAATTCGGCAAATATCGTCGTTAAACGACTTTCATTGATGGAACATTGTCCTGTTACAATAACTAGAGAAAGCTAACTACATATATGGTTTCAAGATAGTATTGAGGTCAATAATCTCTCTCAAAATCTACACAATTCTCTCTCATTCGGATTCATCATCGACACAATCATGAAGCTCGGTAGCATCCTCGGCTAGAAACTATATCTTTCGGGCAACCTCTTGCATCTGAGTCCCCCACCATGCCAATTCTTGCTCTTGCCTCCAAATCGTATAGGCGGCAAAGTGTAATTGCTCCAAACTCGGAGCCGGGTGTACATGAATACTCTCATGCTTGCTACATGATCCTTGAGCTGTTGAGCCTCGGCTTCCAACTCCTCAACACGTGTCATCAAAGCTTGATTTTCTGAGTTGTTGGCTTTTAACTTGCTAGTTGAACCCTTATGTTTGAAAATAGGCTTTTCCAAACATTTCACTTGATCTCTCAAGGCTTTGTTTTGGTGTTGTTCTTTCTCAATTTGTCTTGAATGGGAGGTTCATATATTCTTCATTTCTTGGGTCAAAGTGAGCACTCGATCTTTGTGCTCCAAAACATCCTCTTATAGTTCTCGACTCGTGCTTTCTCCTCCTTAAGTTAGAGCTCTAGCCCGTCATTTCACCCACCTTCTACGAATTTCTTACTCCTGTTAAACCTCTTAAGGTGCTGAATCTCTTCTTTTTCAACCGTGAGTTCGAGTTCTAACTCCTCTCTTCTCTTTTGTAGGTCTTTGACCACTCATTCGAACTGTGTCTTTTCTAACTCAAAGTCGAACTTCTCTTGATGGGCTTTCTCCTCGAGCTTGAGGTATTTTTTTCGCTCTTCTTCAAGCTATTTCCTCATCAAATCGGCCTCGATAGGAAGTGTGGCCAATCTCTCCTCTAAAGATCTCATTCCCTCGAGAGTCAAACGCGGGATATTGTCGTTGACACGGTTAAATTGCCATGCTTCGTATTCAGGGGTGACCATGTACGGAGCATTCATGATCCTAACCCGTCTTGCGTTATTCCAGGTTGAGAAAGCATTGTATACCACGTCTTATAGCCCTTTTCTTTTGCATAATCAACGTTGAATTCATTTAGACCCTTGGTGGCCAGCACGAACTATTTTGAACTGTACTGTCTTAGAACTAGCAGAGGTGCATAAGCAGTATGCCTCCAAAGGCCAAGTAATGGTACCCACGAATGCTCTCTACACCTATAGATAACGTTCTTTTCCAACAACCACGGTGCTCTCCAAACTATATTCTCCTCCTTTAGGTTTCAGAGAACGTCCTGCCATACCTCCTCGGATCTTTGGGTCGGCTAGTCGTTCTTTCGTAAGAACTCTTCTAAGGGTGAGAACTTGCCATCGTAAAGGGGCCTGGAGAAACTAGGATTGGTCCAAAGGTGGCTGTAGAACCAAACCGTCAAAAGTTGCGGGTATCCCTAGAAGTTCCCTCCACCATTCTCACGACAGAACCTCAAGGATCAAAAAGTTTCAGCCAAAATTACAGGTACTGGATTAGTCCCACTACTCAAACATTCAAAAAGATCTAAAACTGACGGGTCAACGAGCCCCAATGCACTAGGAAAGAGTACCAATCCATAGATCGATAATGCAAACAGGTTTCGCTGAACTCGACCCACAGGATGCACAGAAGCTAACATCAAAATTCCTTTCCACTTAAGATACTCCTTACTGTTCCAAGTGGTGACCTGTTGTTCGACCCAAGACAACAATGTGTCCGAGATTCTAACAAGCTTTGCTCGAAAGGCTTTGTTCTTACTTGGCTTAGAATGCACCCGATCCGTGTCAATCCTCTTGTAGTTTATAAGATCCTGGTATTCTTCAATTGTTGGAGTGAGATCAAAATTACCAATGCTAAAGCAGTTGTAGGCAGAGTTCCAAAAACTTACCAAGGTTTGCAGTAGTGCTTGATCAACTGGAACCTCTAGCAAATACGCGATGTCACCATACTTTTCTCTGAAAGTTCTCTTTGTTTCAAAATCCCAATTGTTCCATATTGACTTCAAATCAGACACATCATTAAACCTGGTGTTCATGAATGTCATGGCTGACATGGCTGATCTGAACCCATCGACAATACTATCTCACTCATGTAATTGCTCCCATTCTGACCATATATGGACATCGAAATTCTTTTCATCATTGCTGCGAACTAAGTCCCCCATCGATCTAGTCTTTAACTTTAAACTATTTCCAGACTCAGTGTGCTCTTCATGATTATGACATAATATGCAAAAATAAGATAAAAATGTTAGGAAACAAGGAAAAAGGTTAGTCATGAGATGAATAATAAACTTGAAAATGAGTGGAGATAAACATAAATAAGTTAAGCAAAGAGCAAGCATATAAAAGAAAACCCTAAACACATGAATTCTAATTCGCTATGGTTATCTGCATGGCTCTAACGAGGTGGATTTCTTAGATTCACACACATGGGTTCGGCTCTAATTGGGGTACCCGAACCTATCTTATCACTTACTAAAGCAACAAGAACCCCAATTCTGGCCTATTGTAAGCTTACAAATTGGTTTCGGTTCGAGGGAAAGCATGACCTAATGACGTGGAGGGCTGCTCACGTGTCAAGAGCTGTGGATTCCGGAAGTAAATTACCGACCCGTGGAGGGCTACTCACGTGGGTATGTGGTGTTTCACTCCCACTTAAGGGACAGAGCTCGGGTATAGAGCTTGATGAAATGGTGCAACACATGTCGGTGATTCCTTAGAAATTAAATGAAAAATTAATTCAAAGGCCACCAATTATCAAAGCCCGTTCTATTGTAGTTACATTTTCAAGAAAGGGTCAACCTTACTAGAATCAATTGAAATTGCGACAATTTTCCATCATTAATAAACAACAAATATTTTATTTGGCCTAACTCTCTTTTGTTTTGTAAAAACAAAGTAAATCCCCAGTGAAGTCGCCATGCTATAGCGACGTTTTTTGAAAGCTTACTTGTATACCCCTCACTTTTTCATAAGGAATTTAATTTCAGGGGGATCTCTTTTGAAAATTCGTGTTTTTGACAACGATGAAGACTTGGAGTCACCACCGGTCACTTGGATAAGGTAGGCGGGACACCACAAAACCAGAGATACATTTATAAGGGTTCGGGAGTTGGCTACGTGTGGGGAAGGATTAGCACCCCATCACACTCGAAAATCGGTACCAAAATATTTGTTGCTTTTAATCGAAGGAAATTGTCGGAATTTGAAAAAAATTTAATTCAGGTACCTTAATTGAAAATTAACCTTAATTGAACGGGCTTTATCAAATTGGTGGGTTTAAATTAATTGGACATTTAATTAATAAGGTTGACAATACATCGGACCATAGATTAAACCGACATCGAATAAGCCTGAATGTCGTGTTAATTTATGGTTCGAATCCCGCACTTCACCTTTATGCATGGTGCAAGCAGTTAAGATATGATGTAATGATTTTATCAACTTTTAACTTTACCTTGGGATCGTAAGAATTAATTCAGATATTTGGTCAACATCCTTCGAGCTCAGACTGTTACGACACAAATATCGAAATTAATAAATATCTTTCTTTTTATGATTTAGATTAATTAATGCAAAATTAATGGGTCGTATGAATGATAACCAAAGAATGACAAACAAAGGTACAAAAATAAACACAAAAGGCCCAACCCAAGACCTATCCTATAAAGGCCCAAATTATAGAAAGCCCAAATGATGATCTAATTATTAATTAGGTGATTCTAGTATTTAATCCTAGGTTAATTACCCGAAAAGACTAAAATTCTAACAAATTATGATAATTAATTTAATGTTAATCTCAAATTTGAAGTTCATTTTATCCTAAAAGTCATTAAGAAATGTTCGAATAATTTAATGAATTTAACATTCACTCAAATGAGCCAAGAGTGAATTTAAATTTGCTAAACTAATTCAAACTCTAATCTAACTAAGGCTCTAAAGAAGCCAAGCCTAGAATTAACTTAATTAATTTAAGAATCGTGCCCCTCTGAGACGAGCACACGATCTAAATTAATTAAACTAATTCACTTAGCCTAATCTAAAGCCCAAAAACTATTAGCTAGGCCCAAACCACTAAAACTAGGCCCAATATTAGAACCCAAAACTAAAGGCCCAAATTACTAACTAAGCCTACACTAAAAAACTTAGCCAAGCCCATAAAAACAAGAACACCTATTTGTTAAGAATATATGTTATATTGATTTAAAAAAACAAATTAAGTATATTATAGGAAAATATATATCAAATCCTTTATAGAATTAAATATATTGTATATTTTAAAAACTATATTATATATTTTATAAAAAACAATATAGTATATATTTTATAAAAAAAACTATACATTATATATATTTTATAAAAAAAACTATATGTTATACCCTTCCTTTTTAAAAAAACTATATATATTATATTATGTATATGTAAAACTATACAGTGTACATAAAACTATACATTACATTAAAACCATGTTTTATATGTAAAACTTTAAATATATATTATATATCACAACCATATAACACAAAAAACGCACAAAACACCCACATATCACACGTTTATCATATATGACAAGAATACAATACTAAACTTAAAGAAATTTAAATATTGAACTGAAACTTAAATATGCATGATTAAAGAGGGTTTAAACACTGGAAATGAACTTAATTGGACAGATAAAAAACTTCGAAGACCTAATTAAAAGAAAAAAAGGGACCAGATCGTAAAATGCTTCAAACTTAGGAGGACCAGGGATAGGGTTTCAAAATAGGGAATGGCTTGGGAGTGTGATTATACCACGCTGGAGGAATGATGTTGCGATAACAAAAGGGGGAAGGGCCGCAAGCGCTATTTCGAAGATGCAAAGGTCTTTAAATGGCTATTGGACCAAATTTAAAACAAGAAAACTTTATAAAAACCCCTTATTTCAGATAAGTTGCCTTTTTGGCAAAAACAGAGCTATTAAGCTCTTATAATCCCCTCCCATATTCATCTGGGTTCATCACGAACCCAGATTCCGACGACCCACCGTCGTAGTTTCCAGAAAAACGGCCACCGCTCCACCGTGTCAGTTGCCATACGATGGTGGCTGGCGAGACCAAAACTAACCCCAGAAAACCCATTTTCCTCTTTTAAAACCGAAACCAAACTCAGATTTTCCAAAATCATGGAAATCAACCCTTTTCTAGAAAAACTGAAGCCAAAACATCCCCCTTTTAAACAATGGTGGCCATTTCTTTCCACTACCGATTCACCTCTCCAGAAGCCAAGAAGGCGCGAGGGTTATCATCGGGGAAGAGGAAACCGAAAGGCACCATGGCAACCGAAGGGTCAAAACAGAAAGGTAATAGAACCAAACCTTAATCTCTACTCATACATGCATTTAAAGCGAAAGAATGGGTAAGGAAACTGCTTCTTCATGTCATCCTTCCTCTCCCACGTGGCTTCCTCAACTCCTCAGTGTCGCCACAACACTTTGACCAACTCTATGGTCTTACCGCAAACAACCTTACTATCCTCATCCTAGATCCTTACTGGTTCCTCATCATAGGTCAAATTTGGATTCAACTCAATCTCCTCAACAGGCATCACATGAGAAGGATCCGATCTATACCTCCGGAGCATCGATACATGGAAAACATCATGTATCTTCCAGAGCTCTAGTGGCAACCTCAATCTATAAGCCACCAGACCAACACGTTCCAAATCTTGTAAGATCCAATGAACCTTGGACTCAACTTGCCCTTCTTACCAGACCTAATCACCTTCTTCCAAGGTAAAACTTTTAGAAACACATGTTCACCAACTGCGAACTCTATTTCCCTACGCTTCAAATCCGCATAAGACTTTTTCCGATCGAAGTAGCTTTCAACCGATCACTAATAAGCTTCACTTTCTCTGTTGTCCCTTTAAGCACATTAAGCAAGGTAACTAACTTTTCTCTCGCCTCCGCCCAACAAAGAGGCGTTCTACACTTCCTACCATATAAAGCTTCATACGATGCCATTTGTATACTCGCCTTATAACTGTTATTATAAGCAAACTCCACCAAAGGTAACTGTTTCTCCTAGGTTCCTTGGAACTCAATAACACAACATCTCAACATATCCTCCAAGACCTAAATCACACGTTCAGACTGACCATCCGTTTGAGGATGATACAAAGTACTGAAACTTAACCGTGTACCCAAAGCTCGATGCAAACACTCCCAAAACCTCGATGTAAACCGCGGATCTCTATCTGAAACTGTGGACTTAGGCACACCGTGCAAACGCACAATCTCGCCTATGTACAAATCCTCTAACTTATCCAAGGTATACGCCATATGCATCTGCACAAAATGTGCACACTTCATAAACCGATCAACACTCACCCAAATGGAATCCTTTTTAGTCGGTGTTAAGTTAAACCTGACACAAAATCCATGGTGATTCTCTCCCATTTCCACTCCGATATCTTTAACGGTTGCAACAACCTGGAAGGAAACTGATGCTCAACTTTTACTCACTGGCATACCATACACTTAGCAACAAACTCAGCTACATCATTCTTTAAACCAACCAAATAGTACTCATCCTTCAACCCACGATAGATCTTAGTACTACTAGGATGCATAGCAAAAGGGATACTATGCACTTCAGTCAAAATCATATGGCTTAACTCACCATCATTAGGCACCACAATCTGATCCTTAAAGCACAAAACACTTTTCTCATTGAAACAAAAGCCTGTCGGATTATCTTCCGCAATGTCAGAAACATGAGTACCAACGAATCATCAAACAACTCTTTCTCCTTAATCAACTGTGATAAAAATGGTTTAACTTGCAACTCAACCAACAAACCGTCATCTCGCTTCACGCTTAATTGTGCAAACATCGCTCGCAACTCCACCACAACCTTTCTACTCAAGGCATCGGCTACTACATTAACCTTCCCCAGATGATACTCAATCGTCAAATCATAATCCTTAAGCAACTCCAACCATCTACGTTGCCTAAGATTCAAATCTTTTCGAGTCATCAAATATTTCAAAAACTTATGATCCGTATACACAACACACTTCTCACCATAAAGGTAATGTCTCCAAATTTTCAAAGCAAACACAACCACGACAAGCTCAAGATCATGGGTAGGATAATTGCGCTCGTGCACCTTCAATTGCCTAGATGCATAAGCCACGACTTTCTCTTCTTGCATCAACACACAACCCAACCCAATGTAAGATGCATTACTATAAACCACAAACTCCTTACCTGACTCAGGTTGAATCAAGACAGGGGCTTGCGTCAAAGCTTATTTCAACCTTTCAAAGGCTTGTTGCCTTTCCTCCATCCACTCAAAACGAACATTCTTTTGCAACAACTTCATCAAAGGAGCAGTAACCTTTGAAAAACCATCCACAAACCTATAATAGTATCCCGCCAAACCAAGGAAACTACGAACCTCTTGCACCGACTTAGGTGACTTCCAATTCATCACCGCCTTAACCTTATGAAGATCAACCCGAATTCCTTCGGTCGACACCACGTGTCCAAGGAAAACAACCTCCCTAAGCCGAAACTTAGACTTGCTCAACTTAGCATACAATTAATTATCCAACAAAGCTTGTAACACAAATCGTAAATGTGGATCATGATCTTCCTCGGTACAAGAGTACACAAGGATATCATCGATAAACACAACCACAAATTGATCTAAAAACTAGCGAAACACCTGATTCATCATCTCTATGAACGTAGTAGGGGCATTAGTCAAACCAAACGGCATCACCAAGAACTCTTAATGCCCGTACCTTGTATGAAAAGCTGTCTTAGGTACATCCATATCTTTCACCTTCAACTGATCGTACCCAGATCTCAAATCAATCTTAGAAAACACTGAAGCACCTCAAAACTAATCAAACAAATCATCAATCCTTGGCAAAGGATAGTTGTTCTTAACTGACAACTTGTTCAGTTGCCAATAATCAATGCACGTTTGCATTGTGCCATCTTTCTTTTTCACAAACAACACCGGCGCACCCCAAGGTGAAACACTAGGCCGAATAAATCCTCGATCAAGCAAATCTTGAAGTTGCATCTTCAACTCCTTCAACTCTTTCGGGGCCATACGGTAGGGATTAATTGACACCGAAGTTGTATTTTCATACAACTTGATGCCAAACTCAACCTCTCGATTCGGTGGCAAACTCGACAACTTTTTCAAAAAAATACCCAAAAACTCACATACCGTACGTATGTTCTGCACACGTACCTCCTTCAAACTTGAATTCATAACATATGCTAGTTAAGATTTATATCCAGAATCCATCAACCAATTTGCTTTCAGAGCCGAAACAATATTAGATAAGAACTTTACATTCTCACCCATGACTACCACTTCATAATCATTAGCAAGTTTCAAGGTAACTCGCTTGGTCTCAAAATCAACCACAGCTCTATGCTCAGACAACCAATTCATACCCAGGATTACATCAAAACCATGAAACGACAACTCCATTAAATCAACCGCAAACACATGTCCTTGAATAGAAAAATGACATCTCTTAAACACTTTTCTTGTGAGAACTGTTTCACCAAAAGAACTCGTTACTTGCATTCCAACATCTAACTCCTTAACAGGTATATCAAGCAATAGTGCATGCTTACGCAAGATGTACAAATGCATAGAACCAGAATCAACCAAAGAAAACAACGACAAAGACTGCAAAGTAAATGTACCTACAATCACATCGGTGTCATTACATCCCTCACGATGTGCATACACCCTCGCAAGACGGCCACCTTTAGCTTGAATCACAAAATCATGAGCAACCATCCTCGGACCCTTATCTCTACACTTAAACTATCCACAACCTCGTTATGGTGCAACCACAGGCGCCCTAGCCTGACCACCACCAACCAACAACGAACAATCACATCTCAGATGACCACTCGATCCATAACTCCAGCAAACATTAGCACCTATAGCAACAAGAGCCTACCCCTCACGGGTCAAACATGGGAAAACTCACTTCAAATACACACGCGATCCACAATCCCAAAAAGGATTAAGCTCAGATCTAACCCTATACCCTGGCCTTGCAATCCATGTGGAGCACTACCACCACGTCTCACATTAGAGCGATAGCTCTTATCACGGTACCTCTTATATTGACCACCACCAGAGCTAGAGTCTGCAACTCTCTTACCCAAGCCAGAACCACTCACACAAGAAGACAAACCCAAGTTCTGCTTAATATCCTTCGCCCGTGTAACCAACATGTCGAAACCAGTGTAATCAGAAGCTAACATGTACGTCTTCACTTCTTGCACCAAACCATAGCGAATATGATCACAACGATGTCTATCATTCAGCACCAACTCAAAAGCATACTGGCTCAAACGAACAAACTGAACCTCATACTCAGCCACAATCATGCTACCCTGAACCAAAGACATGGACTCATGTTTCTTGTCATCCAAGTATCTAACTCCCAGATACTTCTTCCTAAAGGCATCTTGGAAAAACTCCCAATTCATATCATCGACTTCCATGCCAGCAGTTATAGTCATCCACCAACTGTAAGCATTACCTTGCAACAGGGACACTACACATCCCAGCTTACGGGCATCATTACACCTCATCTAATCCAATATTCAGACCGTACTGGCCATCCAAGCCTCGATACCTCGGCCGACAAACCATGATACTTAACATTGCCTAAACTATGCAAACATTCCAACGGTAAACCTGTTTGCCCAGCAGCTGGTGCTTGCACTTGCACTCCAGCAACAGCGACCTGGAAAGCTCTAGTCATTGCCTGAATCAAAGGTGCCATATCGCCCAACCACGGCCTAGCTTGCCTAGGTGGCACTTTCTCCCCATCCAATGGTGGAGGCGGCAGAGGGGGTGGTATCCCTCTATGAGGAACAACATTCTCTTGACTTCCTTGCCCAGCGGCAGCATCAATCACACCGGATTGCAACTCTCTCCTCGGTCCCATTACGCTAAAACAATTAAGGCATGATAAAAAGCCAAAACAAAACAATTAGGCCAATTCCAAGCAAGGATCCAATACTTCCATTTAAAAATCAAAATAGTCCAGACTATGATAATAAGGCAATGGGTTTCCCAAATTTTTTCCCAACACGGCATAAAGAAAACAATGTACATATCGCAAACACCCTGCATAGCAAACAATAAATATAACTCACAACAACATCACAACATCTGGCCAACCTTACCCCATTTATCGCAAAACCTGGCTCTGATACAACCAAATGTAACCTCTTCGACCTGGCCTAGTCGCAAGATCAGACCGAACGGTTCACGAGGTTTATAGAAGAAAACCCGTGAAGGTTCGCTTTGGTAAACGACCCTTTTTTTTTCTTTTCTAGATGTTAAAGTATTAACCTAAGTTTACATAATGGTAGCGTGTGAAATTACAACTCAATCGGGCATCGAATTAACATCCAATTGCAATGACTTGCATTTAGGGACCAATTTGCAAATTTGACAAATTACAGGGACTTATTGTGAAATAAAGTTACCAATATTCATTTAGTCAGGTTTCATACTAACTTTTCAAATTTCAGCTCAAATTGATCATCCAAACTCACTCAATTGCATTCACATTAATTAGGGACCAAAACGTAAAGGTACGAAACATCAGAAGATCACAAATAACCAACTTTCCTAACATCGTATCGATACACTTAGGCACTGTATCGGTACGCCCTTGATGGTTCATAATTCCCAAATTCCCGTGGTACAAAATCATCCCGATACGGTCCCGTGTACCAAAACACCTAGCAAATTTGGCCTTAGCCCATACCGATACGCTGAGCCTGTCTAGGCTTAACCGTACTGATACCTTGGATCGCGTATCGATATCCCTTGACCCATAATGAAATCTTTTGCTGGTTTAACATAGAATTAAGCTAAGAAAACAACTTAATCATGCTTCTAGGACATAAGTAACATAAAACAGGATCAAACCTCAGCCAAAACACAAGAAACATCGACCATACGTGTTATCTTGCATCCAAAAGGAAACTATAGGCATGCAACCTACGAACCAAAATAAACGAGATACTAAAAAACATACCAAGACGTAAACCAAATATAACAGGCCATTTACAAGATCAAAACAACAATATAAACTTGCTCAAATAGGGAGTTTAACAACATCTCCCAAAACCATAAGGAATCCCTCATTGCCCTTATTAAACATAGTCTACTTTGGAAACATACGTTCGTATAAGAAGTCCATGGATCACCTTCACTTGCTTGGTGCCTCCGAACTTTTAATTCTCTGCATTGATGGACAAAGAGAGTGTAAGCACCCTAGGCTTAGTGAGGAGTGCTCAAAAACAACACACCATCAATGCATTTCAAAACTGATTTCTATACCACATTGAAATCACTTTTCAATCCATGATTAAATCATCATTTAAAAACATCATGCCTTCAAAACCATGCACTTTAACCTTTCAAAAACTAGCATATTAAACCATATGCAACATGTATCATTAAACCAATAGCAACTCACATTGCTGACCTCAATTTAAGCCTACCCATGCAAAACATACCATATGCAAAGCTTAACGAGTAAACATGTATAAATCCATTATACAACACATGATACATTAACAATTATATTGGCTCACAAGTAATCATCTATAAATCCATTATACAACACATGATACATTAAAAATTATATTGGCTCACAAGTAATCATCAACAAGTTCAATTAACAAAACACAACATCGAATACGCAGATTCACAAGTGTTCTCCCAACACTTCATATATTATCACCGACGACACAAGGTTCACACACGGGAGTATTCGGTACACAACATAAACCCCTCAACCGTTTTGACACCAGTGGTAGAGTATTTGGTTCCCATATCAACCCCTCGACACCACTCATCGGTAGATGTATAACCCACTAACGAGAGTTTTCGGTACCATAAACCCCTCAATCGTTAGGGTAATTGGACGCAATATTCGGTACCCATATCAATCCCTCTACGTCCAAGGTGACTTATTTTACAGTGCACTCAATCCTATAACCGGCTAACTATATCCGATTACATTTTAAAACCATTTCCATACCATCACTTGCCAATATAATTCACAATTATCCATGAACCTCACTGTTTTTAAAGTAATCTACCAAAACATACCAAAGCAACAACCATGCTTTCACAAATATAAATCATACTTACAAGGATCATTCACCAATGCATCCTTTATCAATACTTTATCAAAAACAGTAGACATCATATTTGAAATCATGCTTCAACAGTGGAAATCATGTAAATCAAAACAAGTGCATAAATCATTTCGTAAAGCAAGCACGATCGAGAGAGAAAACCTTTGTACTTACTTCTGAGTTTAAACCAGCGTTTCAAACTAGATTTAAACTCCCTAAAACAACCTTTTAAACCATTCCAAAGCTGGAAAACACGTTCTCACTCACTGACACATGAAACCTTGATTCGCTGATGCAAAATCAAGCGTCCGAAGCCTCCAAAGTTTCACCAGTAGCTTCAGAAAAGTTCTCCCCTATTTTAACCATGTTATAATAGAGGATTAATTCATCATAATGCATTCAAAACCCCAGCAAGTAATTCCTCATTGCCTTGCTTAAAACCATCAAAACACCTATCTGAAACAACTTCGATTCACATCCAAAACTTAACCCAGCCATACCCTAACACTTCCAAACATCAATTAACATCAAAAGACATCTAAAAACCATCTCATAACATCCTTATACCTCCAGCAACCAATAAACACCCACAACACCTCAAAAACTCATTACTAACAACTCAAACAACTAGAGATTCATTTGATTTTGCGATTCTATTGATAAAACCAATCCATTATCATCATAAGACATCAAATTCATGATATAACCTCATCAAACACTCTGCAAAATAGATCTAAAATGAAGATCTCATAATTATCTCAATTAAACCATTTCTCTTCAATTAAATCCACAACCCTAATGAGAAATCATTTGTAAAGTATTAAGAACATGGGAATTTCAATAAAGAACCATCATTAAAGGAGAAAGCAAACCTCACCTCCAAAGATTGAAAACTCTCTCAATTGGATGATTTTTACACTAAAGAAACAACAGAAAATTAATGATATTTTGACGAAACAAGTTGAAAAATCCATTAGAAATCATTAGCTTAAGAAAACAATATCATTATCTCAAATATTTTCTGAGAAAATAGATGTTTGGCTAAAGATATTTTGAGAGAAACTCAAGAGAGAAAAGTTACGTCAATTTTGTTTTTAGGAAATAACTACCATCCTTTTAATAAATCCTCTTTAATCATTTAATTAAACCACTTTAAAACTAATCCAATTAAGAGAGAAATCTGATAGAAACATTTAGTCTTAATAGCTCCTGAGAGATTCTATGTTTTAACCCTTTTACAAAATAGTCACTAAAAATAATTTTCACTTTTTACATTTTGGTCACTAACCTGAAATGTCCAATTTCCAAATCTTATTTTCTGAAATCGACTTTAGCAAAAAATCAATATATATTTAATAAATATTTTAAAGCATTTTTTGATATTTTTATCCCTTGTAAAAATATACGATCCCGAAATTGACTCGAATCTCTAATCTAGTCCACTGGACTGTCTAATCTAACCCTCGAAACCACTAGGCCCAAAACCGGGGCATTACAAGTGATCTAAGGACTCTATCTTGTGTAGGCTAGATGATAACTCATAGATATAAAAGCCTTATCTATGTTCTCTAGACTGTTTTATCTTGCATGCTTATTTTATGATAATCACGAATTGTGGTAGAGTAGAAATGTACCATTGAGCTTTGTTAGCTCAGCGTGCGGATGTGTGGTTTTTTCATGCGTAGGTTGACATGTCATCTTTTGGAGGAGCACATCTGCGTTCGCTTTAGAGTACAATACTTGTTATTTTAGTTTGGGCTAATGTATTCATATGGCCTTACCGGTGTTGATTCTGTAACTCTATTTGAAATATTATTTTGGTATACGGTACTTGGAGCTCTTATTTTTTAAACTAAATTTTAACACTTATTTACCTTTATGGATTTATGAATGTTTAATGCTTTTTAATCGATGGCTAAACTTATGGTTTTAAATTAGAAATTTGATGGGTTGGGTTTTGTGTGACCCGAATGTAGTACTTTAGATCCGGATCGGGGTATTACACGGATCTCATCAATCAATGTGACTCTACCACATAAGTGCTCACATGTCACATCTCAACATAAACTCAAGCATGGTACCACATAGTTATTATTGTTATTGAGTCACCATCCATATTACCAAGTGTTTCACATTATTCTCATAATAGTGGGTGAAACCTTCTTTTCTCAGTTTTACATCTCATTTTACATCATTAGAGGCCTATTGGTTCAAACTTTATAAATTTTCAGCCCCCACGCTCAAACTCAACTTTTCGGGAAAAATGCCCAATGGTAGGGTTGTGCAAAACCGGGTTCGGTTAACAGTTAGAAAATTATTTCGGATAAAATGTAATTTTGTGTTGTTAATTCTCAACCCTAAACTTTAACTATTAAACCGGTTAACTTATTGACTAGTTAACTAAAATATTCAGTTCGGTTCGGGTAATGGTTTTTAACATAGTGAAAAATAAGCTAGAGTTTGAATTTTGAAATATTTGAAGAAGAAAAATATTAATGTATGAAACTGAGAATAGAAAATAATTGACTATTATGGTTGAATTTTTTACTTCCCAAAGTAAAATAAATCCGCTAATATTGGGAGGGAAATATATTAAAAATTACCGCTAATTTTTCACTTCCCAAAATAATAAAAATATAAGAAAAATATTTGGGGAAGAGAATAAATTAACAATGGCACTAAAATTTTGCCAATATAATTGTATAATTATGCCTATTTTATATATTATATATTATGTAACCGGTCAGTTCGGTTACCTGCTTTTTTTCAAAACTACGAACTGTATCCAAACCAAAAAAATATTCTTTTCGAAAAAAACCTATTGAAACTAATTTTATCGGTTCGGTTAACAATGTTTTCGGATCGATTTTTTTGGATTTTGATTTTGGTTTGTCAGATTTTTTGCACAGCCCTACCCAATGGTTACTGGTACTGGTACCCCTCTCTTAGCTTATCTTCAATAAAACAATTTTCTTAATCCCAAAATACTAGGCTACTGGTATGAGCTCCCCATGTACTGATACCGAAGCCCAGGAATGACTTCATGGGCTTGGGAAATCATCCACAAAGCCCTCAATTCGCAACCAACAATCCCTTAAGTTGATCTTACAATTTATGAGAGTCGTTTAGGATGATTTACTACTATTTTTACATGTTATTAACATCAAATCCTGGATTTACCATTAGTAAGCATTTTCAAGTAATTAAACACCCAAATCAAGCATACAAGACATCATCCTTAGGATGTGCATGAAACAAAAGGAGTTGGAAGTATACTAACTTTGATTTCACTACTGGAAGAGAAGCTTCTAGCCAAACTCCGCAAGCCTTCTTCTTTCCAAGCTCTTTAGAAGGTTCTCCAACTTATCTCAATACAAACAAATGTTGTAAAACGAATTAGAACCTTACTAGAAGAAATAGGGATACTCAAGGGAATATTTATCAAGGAATAAAGTGAAAATGTTTAGATGATCAATTAATGGTGAAAGGCCAAAAGGGGGTGAATTGGCAATTTAAAAAATTGGTGGAAGTAAATAAGAAAGTAAAAAGATTGGGACACGAGAATTTATAGTGGTTCAACCTTCTAACAAGGTTTACATCCACTACTTTAGCTATTCACACTAAGGATTTCTCAAATCCACTAGATTTTCTTTCTTTTTGATGCTCATGGGGACAACCTTACAAACTCCTTTAAGACTTATACCTCAAAGTCTTAAGAACACTCACAAAGAGAAATACAAATAGAGCAAACTGAAAATCCTCACAAAGGCTAATTGTTTGCACAATTCTTAAGCTCAAGTTGGTTACAATATTTGACTCTAAAATGCTCAAAGATTGTTGGATGTGTGCTTGGATGCTTTAGGATAGATCAATAGTTGTTGTTGAAGCCTTGGAGACTTGTTTTTATACCCATTCATTGATTTCCAACTATTTGGGTAGCTGAGATATTAGTTCTAGCCGTTGGGCTGCCATTTTTCTCCAATAAATGTTGTTTAGTGGCCAGAGGTATCGATACTCGAGCAAGCGTATCGATACCTGCCAAAAGAAGAAAAAGTCATTTTACAAAGGGGTATTGGTACGCGGGAAGCCATATCGATACGTAGAGTGCGTATTTACAAAGGGTATCGGTACGATGAAGGTCGTATCATACCGATTTTACTACTGGAATCCTGATATGTTGTGTACAAAAAAATTGTATTGATACGCCTCTATGGGTATCGGTACGCTTTAACTGATTTTCAAAGTTCTGGTTCCAATAAACTGACAAGGCAACAGTCGAATATTTATTACAAAAGATTTGGAAAATCTTAACACCCCGTACCGGTAAACATAAAGTTGTACCAATACTCGAAGGCAAAATTGGTTCCCAAGTTGAATGGCGTATTAATACGGTTACATGCGTATCAATACCCTATAGCCAACAAGTATAAAATGAAATTCCACTAGCTAAAAATTGTATCGATCGACCAAGGGCGTATCGGTACTCCTGGGCCAATTTGGCTATTTTGAGCACCAAAACACTTAGAAAATATTTGGGGTTTAAGGTTTTGACTTAGAAATCATTTTAAGTTCAGATCCTTGTTAATTTTGTGAGTCTTTTGAATACTTAAAAATTTATCCATTTTACAAAATAGTCCTTGTTTTTCCTTGTTATATCAAAATCAATTATAGGTTTTACAATCTCCCCCTTTTTGATATAATAAAACCAAATAAATTTTTAAGTCTTTTGAATCATCCCCTTTCATTAAGGCTATAAAAGATTGTTTACTTTGAAAATCCTTTAAAAAAATTTATATCATATACTTCTCCCTTTTTTTCTTAGATCAAAATCAATGGGTAAAGATATACACAAGATATAAAGCAAAGTAATCCAAAGATAATTAAACAACATAAATATTATAAATTCAAAGCATTGTTCAAAGCATTATAATTATCTAACTTAAACATAAAAACATAATCCAAAAGCATAAAAACTCAAAGCATAATGTCATAGGAAATCAAATAAAGAAAAAAGTGCATAAAACTCAAAACCTAATATGATAATATGATATGAATGAGACGTAAAGGCCTAAAGATTGTCCTTATCTACATCTTTCGTAAGATCATCACCAAGAGCATGACCTCACCATTCGGTATGAAACGTGCTAAGGGTCATGTTCATCGAGGCTTGACGGTTCTCTACTGAGGCAAGTCGAGCATCCATAGAGGTCAAATGAGCATCAAAAGAATCAAACCTTGCATCCATGGTGACAAAGCGAATGTCCATGCTAGCAAACTTCCCATCGAGGTAGGCCATGAGAGCATCAAGGGAAGGTTGAGCAACTGGAGCCAAGGGATCCACCAGAGCAACGAGAACATTCTCTATGGGATTGGGTTAAGCATCACCGAGAAGATCCACAATATGAATCCATTCTCTATTGTAGAAGGTAAACTTGGCTCACTGGAGAGAATGATCATCGATGGGATCGATGAGAGGCAATCCAAGATCTAAAGAGTAATCAGTCCCAAGCTCGTGGAACATGTAGCTCAAGGTGGTGCCATAGGTGAAAAAGGTGACAAGGGAGGTGTGATAGTTTTTGACAAGGAACATTAACTCGGCAAACATAATTCAGGCTAAGTTTGGGCATTTTTCCTCACAAAAAAATGGAGCCAAAAGTCTTCAACTTGGTGAACGGTAGCCCACTTACCACCTGATGGTCGAAAACACCAAGCGATAAAGAGCTGAAGAAAATGCTCGTGGGCATCAAGTACGGTTACAAAGCCACTATAGGTGTGAGGAAAATCAAATTCATCACCTATACCCATATCATCCATCCCCTAAAGACCAAATATGCTCTTTGTCTAAAGGTTTGATAAAGATATCTGGTGATTGGTTCAAGGTGTCTACATATTCTAGAACAACATCATTTTTCAAAACATGATCTCTAATGAAATGATGTCTTATCTCTATGTGCTTGGTTCTAGAATGTTGGATGAGATTCTTAGTGAGACAAATGGCACTAGTATTTTCACACTTTAAAGGAATGGTACCTACTTCAATTCCGTAATCTAAGAGTTGTTTCTTCATCCAAAGGACTTGAACACAACAAGTAACGGCTGAAATATATTCTGCCTATATGGTAGATAGTGCTACTCTATTTTGCATCTTAGAAAACCAAGAGATAAACATGTTACCTAGGAATTGACAAGTATCATAGGTACTCTTTCAATCTATCTTACAACCTCCATAATCTATACCCAAATAAGCATGCAAACTAAAGGATGAGTCTTTAGGATACCAAAGACCTAAACATGGTGTGTCTCCAAGGTATCTAAAGATTCTCTTAACGGCTTGTAGGTGTAGTTATCTAGAACTAGATAGCGATACGCTATTTTGCTTCTTAGAAAACCAAGAGATAAGCATGTTACCTAGGAATTGACAAGTACCGAAGGTACTCTTTCTATATATCTTACAACCTTCATAATCCGTATCCAAATAAGCATACGAACTAAAGGATGAGTCTTTAGGATACCAAAGACCTAAACATGGTGTGTTTTTAAGGTATCTAAAGATTCTCTTAACTGCTTGTAGGTGTAGTTCTCTAGGACTAGCTTGAAATCTAACACACAAGCAAACACTAAACATAATATCTAGTCTACTTGCGGTAAGATAAAGCAAATATCCTATCATAGATCTATATAAATTAAGATCAACGCACTTACTTCCTCCATATTGGTCAGGCTTTGTAGAAGAGCTCATAGGTGTGACTTGAGGTTTCACTTACTCCAAGCCAAACTTCTTGAGCATGTCTTTTTTGTAGTTTGCTTTATTGATGAAGATGTCATCTTTCCTTTGTTTGATTTAGAGTCCCAAGAAGAATGAGAGCTCCCCCATCATGCTCATTTCAAACTCACCTTGCATTAACTTAGCAAAATCTTGGCAAATCAACTCATTAGCAGAACCAAAAATGATATCAACAACATAAATTTGTACTACTAAGATGTTTTTGCCTTTTTATAAAAGTGTAGTATCCACCTTTCGTTTGTTAAAACCTTTTTCAATTAAAAAGTTTGACAAACGTTCATACCAAGCTCTAGGAGCTTGTTTCAAACCATATAAAGTTTTTGAAAGTTTAAAAACATGGTTTGGATATTTTGGATCTTCAAAACCATTTAGAAAAGCACTTTTAACATCCATTTGAAAAAGCTTGAATTCATGATAACAAGCAAATGGAAGCAATATCCTAATAGCTTCCATTCCAGCTACGGGTGCATAGGTTTCATCAAAATCGATTCCTTCTTCTTGAGTGTAACCTTGAGCAACAAGTCTAGCCTTGTTTCTCACTATGTTACCACTCTCATCTAGTTTGTTTCTAAAAACACATTTAGTTCCTATGGTAGATTTATTACTATGCCTATCAACTAATGTCCAAACTTTACTCCTCTCAAATTGATTTAACTCATCTTGCATGGACAAAATCCAATAATCATAATTTAATGCTTCTTTGATATTTTTAAGCTCAACGCATGAGATAAATGCAACAAAATTACATGTATTTCTAAGAGAGGATCTAGTGGTTACCCCTTTGGATAGATCACCCAAAATCTCACCACCGTTGACATAGTTGAACTCCCTTGGGTAGGTAACCTCATTTTCCTCTAGAGTTATGTCCTTCAAGGCTTATAGAGGTGGATCTTGTGGTTTGTCTTTTGTTGGAACTTATCTACCTTTGATGATTGTCCTCCATCATTATTTGCATTAAAAATTCCTACATCATCATCACAAGTATTGATGAGTGTATAAATGTTCTATTTTATATGCCCTTAACCTTGTATTTTGCATGTCTTTAAGCTCATTTAGGTTGCATTTAGTTTAGATTGTACATATTTGCATTAAGATTGGGAGTTACACCACTTGTTCTTAAACTGTCTTGTATATTTGTGCTTTTCACGGGAATATGGTGTTTTGTGGTGTATGTGCACGATGCTAGAGGAATGCTGGAGCAGGAGAGGAGAAAATCTCATGGCTAGAGCTGACAAAGCATGGGGAGTTTGAGATGAATCTACCTTTGCTTATGCTGACTTTCTCCCATATACGCAACATTTAATGAAGCGGGAAAACTTGGCCTTTTTTATCACTAAATTTTCACCTAACTTCTTTACTTTCGTTGTTTTTGGTTAGGTAGTGTTATA
The DNA here is from genome assembly GCA_019671005.1 of Hibiscus mutabilis. Taxonomy (NCBI): domain Eukaryota; kingdom Viridiplantae; phylum Streptophyta; class Magnoliopsida; order Malvales; family Malvaceae; genus Hibiscus; species Hibiscus mutabilis. The sequence continues at coordinate 38,295,693 of CM033711.1, read as the reverse complement.
TAATATTGTTAGTGTTACATCATTCTTAGTATATGTGGAAATTTGAATTATTCAGGTGTCATATAATAATATATTTAGTGTGTTATAATTAAGTATAGTTGTCATATGTTAGCATATTATGGTAGTTAGAATTAACATAGGTTATATAATTGTTAGATATTAAAATCTAAAATATAAAACATAGCCCAATTGAAATTTATAAAAAATATATAGTCCATTAAAGGTACATTGAGTCCAATTTTTTTCATTATACAAAGGCCTGCTAGGCCCGGTTATATTCAAATTAAAAAAGGGGGCCTAACTATTTGTGTTTCTGTGCAGATAAGGGACCGTTGGATCAAGATAGATCCAACGGCAAGCATGCCTTACACGTGGGATCCAGCTGGAGAAAGGCAAGCGATCCGTCATTTGGACCGTAGATCACTGAGCAATCTAACGTCCCAGATTGGTTAACAATAGAGTACGCGGATCGCCACTCGCTCGTGATAGTCACGCGTCTGACTTTCCAGCTTCTTGTAGGCGTTTCGACTTCTCCAGCAGAGCTCATGTGCCGTTCTGATTGTTCCTCACTGATAGCATCACCACCATTTGTAATTTTCGGCAACAAAAACACAAAACATGGAGTTAGAAAAGAAACAAAGCAAATCAAAAGGGCAACCAAATCCCTAAACCAAAGCCTTAGCTACAAATCGGGTTCAAATCAGAGGCAAAGTCAACCAACACAGGAGGGACTGGATCCCTAAATTGGTGCCTTAGCAAGAATCCAACAACGATCAGATTAAAGCAGTAAACAAAAAGGCAACAAGCTTAAAATCAGAGCCAAGACAAGATCAAATTAGGAAGATATTAGGGATTCAGGCTTGAAATTCAAGCAATTATGTAACTATATAAACCCCTTTGTAATTCATGTAAACACAACAACAATCACATAGACAGAAATTAAAGAAAACACACACTAGATACACATATACAATTAGCATTCAGAAGTTGTATAGCCAGCAAGTGAGAGTTGTAATTAGAGTTCAAAAGCAATAAAAGAAGCAAGTTTCTGGTAATATCTTCTATCTTTTTTCTTTTCTATTTTGAATTTAATAAAGAAAAAAGGGTTATTTTTACCTTTGTTCTATTTGAAACGCCATGGAGATTTGGCTTTGATGTAGCTTCGGTGGAAAAAATGTGATTTGAGGTCGCCGTAATCTAGAAAATTAGGGTTTTTTGGGGAATTTTGCCACCGGCAATGGCGGCCGGTGCCGGTGGAAGGCGGATGTTCATCGTGTTCTTCATGAAATGAGAACTCAATGAACGCGACAGAGAATTTATAAAGGGTCGACTTTGATCCATTTTGAGAAGAAGAGAAGAAATAAAATATGTTTACAATTTTGGCTATTTATAATGACCCGTTTTACCCTACCTGAACCCGGTTATAACCCGCGCCCTTCTTTCTCAGTTCTTATACCGCAGCATCTTTTTTCTAAATGTATTCAATTTCGTCCTTTTTTATCATAATTTGGCACTGAATTTTTAAATTATTTTCAAATTAACCCTTACATTTTGGTTTTCTTTTAAATTAGTCCATAAAACTGATTTTTTTATAAATAAAATTAATTCCCCTTTTCTTTATTCTAGCAATTATTTTGATAGTTAATTTAATTTAAGTTTCGTTATTCCTTTTGTTCTTATATGTATATATGTATGTATGTTAAACCTTAGGATTAGGGACTTAAAACCTATAATAGAGACATGTATGTTGTAAAATATTCTTCACATTTTCAATAAGACACACTTAATTGTATTTGAACCTTGATAGTTAAAATGAATGTAGATGTTTCTTTAGGTGTTAATCACTGATTAAATTTTAATTAAAAAACTTTAACTCATCTAATTTTCTTGTTGATTTGTTAAAAAGTGAAAACTTAATTGATGCGGTGTCTTATCAAATGGGAATAACGGGTTAGCGCCAGGAGTGTTGGTTGTGATTAAAGTTTATTTCCCGGGCTAGAAGGCCGTTAAAATAGATTTACATTCACTTTGCGAACAAATAGATTGAAATGTTGTGAACTTGCAAAATCCAGTTTTAAAACACTTTTTGAAATCAATTAGGTACCAGTTTTTGGGCGTTGTGGGGGTGCTAACCCTTCCCCACACGTAACTGACCCCTGAACCTATTTTTCTTGTTTTTCGTGGACCAAAATATAATTTTGATAAATAAAACGATTTATCAAAATACCCTTTGTCTAAAAAGTGATCCAATCACACTTTATTTTTCAAAAAAGATTGGTGGCGACTCTGTGTTTTTATAAAGTTTTCCAAAATGACAAAACTCCTAAAAAGGGTTGCGACACTTTTCTTTAATGAAGTCGGGCACTTTAGGGTACTGAAGCCCTAGTTTCATCGCCTATATAAAAAAGAATTGGATGCTAATCAAAGGGGTGTTGATCGCTAGAGAGTACAATTTAGACGAAAGTCCTGGTTCGAGCTTGCAGAGAACCACTGGGTGAAACTAGACGATTCTTCTCATCAAACAAAACCATCGAGAGAGGCTGACAGAAATGAGGCCTGCAGTACAGTTGGACGACATTAAGGGAACTTTGTTGAGGACGCTCAACTTATTTACTTTCTTGCTTGATAAACTGCCTTACTATATACTTTTAATTATGGTTGCTTTACGCTCAAACATGAGCTAAACTCTTTAGTTGGGGTTATTGCACCCCAGGATTATATGTTTTGGTTATTTTAATTCAATGCTTTAGGTGTTTCATCTTCATCTATTTTGTTCATGTGCTTAATGCGTAGTTAATTGTAAGAGCTATTTGAGGGAAGTCTATTAACTATTGATATGTGGCTTAATATTTGAGAGAGTTAAGTTAAACAAACATAAGCAGTGAGGCCAAGCTGTCAACTTAGTTCTAATTTTCCTTAGATATAAGTTTAGGGTTTCAACGACTAAAACGGAGTTCTTAAACAAATAATATAGTAGTTAGGGTTAACGTAGACATGTATCACCTTAATTACAAAGTTATCAACTTTTAGGCATCGAGAGAATCAGAAGTTCTTTAAAAAAATCCTTTCGAGTTGTTGAAGTATCTTAGGGTTTACGCAGACATGTATTACCCCTTGTTATAACATTGAGTTGGATAACCCTACATGTATCCTTAGCAATAATCCCAACCTCCATAATTAATCGTTAAGTCATTGTAGCTATTTTTCTTATTAGTATTATCTATAGATTAGTTTAATTTTAGTTTACTTAAACCGACATCCACCTTTACTTGCAAACCATATCCTTAAGTATGATAAATTCATATTTATCAACAAATCCTCATGGGTTCAACACTCTACACTCACTTTATTAATTGATACGACTAGTATACTTGCTCTAAAGTGCATCACTATACTACAACGACGATACGAGATAATCTGCCAACATGAGATCCTGAAGGAAGAAGAGCTAGAATTCACCGCTAAATATAAAGAATGATTTGACCCCCATACACTTTATGTGCTTAACAAGTAGCAGTGGAATACATTCATGCAACAACCCGGATACATCAATGTGTAATGGGTGCTAGAATTATACACTCATGTGGGTCATGCAGGAGAAAAGTTGATGATGATAAGAGGGAAAGTTGTGATTTCCTTGAGGAGGTCATAACCCAGCACTACCAATTTTCTGAAGATCATGAAGAAAATCACACAACATGCCATGATAGGGAACCATACGTAAAAATTTTGCGCGAATTATGTATCCCTGGGACAAAGTGGAGTGGTGAAGGCCATGACAAAAGTGTAGAATGGTAGCTAAAGCTGCATTCCCGATTTTGGGCTCACATTATCAATACTCGTCTGCTACCAACCAAGAATTGAGAAACTTTTTCCCTCCAGTGGATGCGACTATTGGACTCCATTATCAAAGACCGAAATTTATTCCCCTCACAATTGATCTGTGCAACCATCATCGAAGGCACCGCCACTATAAAGAAACTCAATGGGTTGCCCTTCCCCAACTTAATCACAGCTTATTGTACTCTAGCAGGAGTACCAACTAGGGAAGGGGACACAATTGTGGCAGCCTGACTAGGGCTATTCCCATTCCAAGCGGAGGAACTGAGAGGATATGCTCATTTTGCACCTTTCGCTATTCCATCTGCCTATCACGGACATTATGGTGGAAACATTTCATACTTCTCTCTAGTCGCTCTTCTCTACCGCATAACAAATGGAAGCGAAGCTGCAGTTGCTATTTTGGAGGCTCTTTCCAGACAAGCAATTGGTATTCCCAATATTTCCACAGCAACTTCTCCTAGACACTCAGGACAACCCTTCTATGCCAGCACTGGTGGACCGCACCCGGAAGAGGTCGCAGCCAGATATTGATGTTAGCGCCACTACCCACCCTACCAAGAAACCAACGTCCATCCGGGACAAAGGCAATGGTATCATCATATGGGACCCACCACCCGAGTAACTCCCTCGATTTGATTTTCTTTTCTATTACTTTTCTTTTATTTTTCATATTTTGCATCTGCATCTTTAGCTTCATTTGTTTTTCATTGATGTGTTTTTCTTTTCTTTTCTTTTCCTTTCTTTTTGCATTGGGGGACAATGCTCTTCTCGAGTTTGGGGGAGTACATACACATATAGATTAGGTTAAATATAGGTAAAATTTAATTTTTTATAAAATTAGGACTATAATTAGCCTAATCTGTCAAATAGGTTTTCTTTTCTATGATTTCTTTGATTCTAAATCTGCTGCTGCGTTGATTATGACTTCCTATGATGATTCTATATTGATGCTTTGCAAGGTGTTTAGAGCTTTCTAGTTTTTGAACTTAATGATAAATCTGTTGTAGACATTAAAGACCACAAGTTGCATGCACTTTGACACTTAAGAAATCTTAGGGATACTCTAGGTCGACTTTCTGATGCTTAAGTATGAATCAAAAGAAAAGAAAAAAACTGGAATGCTCAATGTAGCAAATTAAAAGCTAAACAACTCCTTGAAAAATAAAGAAAATAAATTAAGACTTGGTAATCTAAACAAAACTGTTGAGAGACACTTTTCTATGCATCTTGCTATCTTAGTACACTAGGTGAGTTGTGTTTGCTCCATTGAACTTTCCTTGGTAGGAATGATAGTACTGGAAAAGAGTGAATGAAAGTCTTCAAGGGATGACACTGCTTGTAGGGCTTGGGGATGGGCTGTTTGCTTCACTTCATCTTCAGGTACCGAAGGGTAGTGTGATAAAGTGAAGCCCTGGGGATGTAGTTTTCAAACTTAAAAGAATATGGAGTAAAGATGTGCTTAAAAGGAAAATTAATGTGCTAAGGCAAAAAAAAAGAAAGCAATCCTTAAGCCTCTCTAAGACTATTAAGTGATGAATGCATTAACCAAGCACACACTGCACTTACAGTAGATTTAATCTTTTGAATAAAACTGTAAGCTCTAATATTCTTGCTTATCATCGATATAGCTGAGGAATGAATTACTGTTGTAGAATAACTTGGAATCATTGTAGTCATAGCTTAGTGGAACCGTAGGACTTATGGTTATTTACTGTTCTTACTTTCTATTTTTATTTTTCTTGTTTTCGTTTTGCTTTGCTTGAGGACAAGCAACAGTTCAAGTTTGAGGGTATTTGACAGTGCATGAATGTTCTATTTTATATGCCATTAATCCTTGTATTTTGCATGACTTTAAGCTCATTTAGGTTGCATTTAGGTTAGATTTTACATATATACATTTAGATAGGGATAACACCACATGTGCTTAAATTGTCATATATATTGGTGTTTTTCACGGGAATGTGGTGTTTTGTGGTGTATGTGCAAGATGCTAGAGGAATGCTAGAGTAGGAGAAGAGTAGATTGCATGGCTATAGCTGATGAAGTATGAAAAGTTTGAGATGAATCTACCTTTATCCATGTGGACTTTCTCCCAGATACACAACATTTAATGAAGCAGGAAATAATTGGCCTTTTCTTTAATAAAGTCGGGTACTACTCAAAGGGGAACCGATCGTTAGAGAGCACAATTCAGACGATAGTCCTAGTGTGAGCTTAAAGAGAACCACCGGGGCAAAGCTAAACGATTCTCCTCATCGAGCAAAGCCATTGAGAGAGAGGCTGACGGAGAGGAGGCCTCCAGCACAGTTGATGACATTGAAGGAGCTTTGTCGAGGATGCTCGGCTTATTTCTTTTCTTGCTTGATAAATTGTCGTACTATATACTTTTAATTATGGTTACTTTACACCCAGACCCGAGCTAAACTCTTTAGTTAGGGTTATTGCACCCCAGGATTATATGTTTTGGTTATTTTAATCCAATGCTTTAGTTGTTTCATCTTCATCTATTCTGTTCATGTGCTTAATACGTATTTAATTGTAAGAGCTATTTAAGAGAGGCCTGTTAATTATTGATTTTTGGCTTAATATTTGAGAAAGCTAAGTTAAATAAACATGATCAGTGGGGCTAAGCTATCAACTTAGTTCTAATTTGGCTTAGAGATAAGTTTAGGGTTTTAACGACTAAAAGGGAGTTCTTAAACAAATAATATAGTAGTTAGGGTTAACGCAGACATGTATCACCTTAATTACAAAGTTATTAACTTCTAGGTATCGAGAGAGTCTGAAGTTCCTTAGAAAATCCTATCGAGTAGATGAAGTATCTTAGGGTTTACGCAGACATGTATTGCATGTTGCTATAGCATTGAGTTGGATAATCATACATGTATCCTTAGCAATAATCCCAAGCTCCATATATAATCGTTAAGCCATTGTAGATGTTTGTCTTATTAGTGTTATCTATAGATTAGTTTAAATTTAGTGTACTTAAACTGACATCCACCTTTACTTGCAAACCACATCCTTAAGTATGATAACTTTGTATTTATCAACCAATCCTCGTGGGTTTGGCACTCTACTCTCACTTTATTAATTGATATGATGAGTATACTTGCTCTAAAGTGCATCACTATTCGACAAGCATCAAGTATCCTTCCTCGGAAGGAGGTTATCATCGAAAACCACTTGAATGGACTCTTCAACTACTAAAGTTCTTTTGTTAAAAACTCCATAAGCTTTAGAGTTTAAAGAGTAACCTAGAAAATTAGCTTCATCACTTTTTGTATCATATTTGCCTAAATTGTCTTTTCCATTGTTTAAAACAAACATTTGCGTCCAAAAGGATGAAAATAGCTAATGTTAGCTTTTATTTTTAAAAAAGCTCAAAAGGTGTTTTCTTTAAACTATGCCTAACCATTACTCGGTTGACAATATTGTTACATTTTTAAGTGCTTCACAATTGGTGCAAGTGAACACGTCGCATGTTATAGTATAGTAAAGATTGTCTCTACAGAGATTGGTGAAACTCTGATTTCTAGCTTCTTGCACTAAAAAATAATAATGTTGGAAGTGATAAGTGGTGATAAATAACAAGTATAATAACTAAGCAAGTAAAATAAATGGGTGGTGTAATCGATTAAGAGAGTAGACCAGGTTTTGAGTAGTGGTGCAATTGTTGAATGGAACACCGTGTCAATTGATTGCTGAGGCAATTCAATTGCTGTGGCAACTGAGTCTGGATAAATTGTCATGGCAACTAGGTCACAATATATACCGCGGTAACTGGGACTGGATAAATGCCTTGGAAACTGGGTTTCCTCCTTCAAAGCTCAGCGAAGTGTTCTTCAATGTCTTCGTGTTATCCCTAATAGAAGAACTGGTAGATTGTGCATGCCTTGGTGATACATCCTTACGTGAACCTTGGGTGAGCAACAAACGATCTTACACTTCTCTTAGCCACTAAAATCTGATCCTTATTCCTAAGGCGGATTAGTTCCCACCAACAATTTATTCAAATGAGAATCATGTTCACTTATTTCATGAATCTAGCTCTCTCGATCTTCGATAAATGGATAAGTCTCAAGATCCTTTCCCAATTCCCTCAAAATAAAAATTAAACATCTAATAATGAACAAACTTCAAAATTTATTGAAATAAAAAACCTAAAATCATCCAATCGTTTATCACACCACAAAACCCAATAACCCCAGGCAATTTAATTTAGTTCATGGCTGGGTAAAAAGAATTTACAAATAAATTAATCCTAGAAATGGATCGTACAAAAGAAAAATGAAAAAGAAGAGTGCTTGAGAAAATCCTTGTGATCTGATCTCTCCAAAAGTCGATTGCCCTTTGTTGTTGATGCAATCCCCTTAAATAGATGAGGGGAAGAGTTTGAATGCACATAAAATTCCTCAAGATTCTAATCTCTAACTGATTTGAGATTTGAATTTGAATTTGGGATTTATCCTCTACTTTTTGGATAATTCTAGGGATGACATTATATTTATCCAGATATGTCGCGGCAATTAGCTTCGGCAATTCCATCACTTTTTGTCCCTACTTGCCACGACAATCCATCCTGAACAAAATAAGACAAACCAGCAGTGATTTCTCCACAAAAATCAACAAAATGTGACACCAAGCTCGATAACCAAGGAAACTAGGAAACTATACATGAACGCCTAATAATGCAATTAAAATGAGTCTAAGTCTAACAATAATATAAGTAAAAAGGGTAGAAAACAAAGTACTTTTACACACTTAACACACCTCCAAACTCGAACTATTGCTTGTCCACAAGCAATGCAAAACACTAATAATTACCTGCCAAGGCCTTTACCACCAAAAATATGCTTCTTACCTAACTTCAATCCTCAGAATCATGGCACAAAAAGTTGATTACCTTTCGATCTTCGGATGGCACAGAGAATTACTCAAAATCAAACTACAATTATAGTGAAAATGTATGTGTGGAGTTGTGTACAAGTCAACTAATAGGATTCCATGTGAACAGTAGGTTTTATTCATTTATTTGTCGGGGTAATTAAGTCCGCTAGAGTAAGTTTTAGGCACCTCTAGCAAAGCACTTTCTTTTTAAACTTAATCAACTAGAGTCAGATAGGCGCCTCTAGTGATTCTTAATGCATGAAAACTAGAGCCAAATGGGTACCTCTAGTAAGAAATTATCTTAAATCAAATTTTATTTTAGGCTAGAGTCAGTTAGGTACCTCAAGCACAATTTACCCATTTTAAATAACCTAAAGTTCACTAGGTCTCCCTCAATCAACAAGTCACAACAGTGTCAAAATATGCATCATCATAGCAAAATTCTAAGTACACTCCATGCTAATCCTAAAATCTAAAGTTTTATCATGTAAGTGTAGTGGCACAAATTCATCATAGGATATCACAACAGGTTTAGGTAGTTTAATCAGGTAAAAGATATGGCAAGCAACATATGCAAACTAACATGAGATAACAAAATGAATGTGGCTAACTATGAAACAAAATAAAAACGACCCCCCCCCAAACTAGAGAGAGGCACTACCCTCAATGCATGCAAAATAAACAAACGAAACAAAAGAGAAGAAAAGAAGAAAAAGAAAAAGGACAGAAAAGAAAAAAATGAAATGCAAATTAGTCAATTAGAGAGGTCGTCACCTCGAATGACTAGTTTCCTTCAAGCCATTTGCTTGGTCCTTTTTCCAAATCGTGGTGGTTGTTGGCACAAAGCTGGTGGTGCATCCTGAACCGTAGTTTTCGCAATCTATTCACTCGATTCATCCTCTTTGGCAGCCTCCTCTAGTTTAGAAGCTTTATGCTTTGGTGGCAATTTTGATGGCGCGGCCGGAGGGGACTTCACTGGTGCAGAAGTGGAGTCGTCTGAATCTTTAAAACCATGTAGAGATTCAATACGGGTAGGTTTAGTAATAAGGTCCTTACCTTTATGTGGGACAGTGGTTGCCGCGGCAATGTTATTGGAGATAGGCTTTGCGTTAGATGTCGGGGCAAGTAGTTTAGTAGGGAATACAGGAAAAGAGATGATCTTTTGGGACAAGTCTCTAGGATGACACTCGTGAGGGCGATATCGTTGTCCTTCATGTATCGTATAAACAACAGTTGACGTTCCTCCATCCGATCCAATCGTTGTGTCAATGGGCAAAGGATTTCGACAATCCCATGGATACTTGCCGCAGCATGTGCACTTTCCGGGGCATATTTGGTTGCCTTGGTTGTGTTTGGAACAGAGGACTTCTTTGTAACTGTTGGTGCCTTTGGTGGCTCCTCTCGCATCATACACATATACTAACTCTGTATCCACCCACTTCTCTCGGGCAGCTTCTCGTCCATAGCATTGGTCGGTACGTGCTCTCATTTATATAATCTGGAAATTAAATCGGAAAAAAAGAGTGTCCCTACATCCTTCTTGCTACAAGAAAAGATTTCATCAAAAATTATTTTTTTCGATATCAATAGTATGCTTGTGCAAAATAGAATGAAGCAGTAATAAACAAGAATAAGAGATAGTAGTGTTATGGGTAGTAGGCATCAAACAAGTTTTTAGGAAGTTGTTCCATAGTTTGGCCACTAGTTTCAACAAGATTCGGTTCACCGTTCCCTTCAAAGCTCCTTCATTCCATGCGGCTCCCTCGACGGTGAGATCTTGGAAAACTTCCTCTACTTCTTCGACGGTGATATTGTCGAAAAACTCAGTATGCTCATCTTTCTCAATGTACAACCCAAAATATGCGTTGATGGCAGCGGCATCAACAAGAATGGACCTACCACGAACAAAACACAAGGATTATATGGACTCGAAACATATGAATAAAATTCTCTTACCTACGAGATGTTTCCCAGTTTTGGTTGTTAACAGAAAATCAGCCACTTTTGGTCCTCAATAATCTTGTAGAAGGAATCTTCAAGACCATAGTTCTGCTGGGAAACATCATACGCAAACCCTTCCTCCTCTCATACCCACCGATTTGCAAACTTTGCTTTGAACCGCTTCTCAATTAGTGGAGAAGCGAATCGGCGGAAAGAGAGCTCGAGTGCTCGTGATGAACTTGCTTTGGGCATGGTCTTTAAGTTCTTGGCCATGGTTTGTGGGTTCTTAATCAGAAAAATCAAAGAAAATAAGAAAGAAAATCTAAATAGTTCAAAAGATGGAAAGAAAGTAAAGGAAGAAGATGGAGTAGATGGCTGATAATGGGGTTTAATGGTGGAGTAAAGAGTTGGTAGATGTGATGGATGGATATGTTATCAATGGGGGAAAATAAAAGAACAATGATGGTGAGAGGTTAAGTGTGCGGCTTGGTTTAGAAAATGAGGGAAAAGATTTTTGGGTGAAAAAAATCAAAGGGGTGATTAAATCCCCTAAAAATAGCCGATAATTTTAAAAGGGTGATTAAATCCCCAAAAATTAGCCAACTATCCATCTTCTAAGGGATAGATTTTTATTCAAATGAAGTTCTATCCTAAGCCCAACTCCTTCTCCTTTGAACTCTTATCCTATAATTCAAACATAAAAACAAAAGAATAAAGATCAAAATAAAAATAAAGATAACAACTAAATCAAATAAAAGGAAAAAAAGATAAAAACAAATATCCAATTCAAAATAACAAAAACAAAAATAAAATAAAAATAAAAAGTCTGAAAAATTAAAAACTTTTAGAAAGAGCATTTTCATGCATCTTCTAAGGATATAGCCTCTTTATCGCGCGTAACATGAGTACCAACATAGTGCTTCAACCGTTGTCCATTAACCTTAAACTCATGTCCATCCACAGTTGACATGATCATAACAGCCCCATGAGAAAAAGGTTTTATGACCTCAAATGGCCCAGACCATCTCGACTTCAGTTTTTCTAGAAAGAGTTTAAGTCGAGAGTTAAAGAGAAGCACCAGTTGCACTGACAAGAATTGCCGCGATAATAGCTTCTTGTCATGTCAACGCTTCATTTTCTCTTTATAGATCTTGTCATTTTCGTAAGCTAAGGCACAAAATTCTTATATCTTGTTTAAATTCAGTAAACGCTTCTACCCCACACTCTCCTAATCCATGTTCACGGTCTTGATAGCCCAATAGGCCTTATGCTTGATCTGTACCAGCAGGTGGCAAGTCTTGTCGTAGACAAGTTTGTAAGGAGACATACCTAGGGGTGTCTTAAATGTTGTTCGGTATGCCCAAAGTGCATTATCAATTCTCCCAGAACAATCCCTTCAAGAGGGATTGACAACCTTTTCGAGGATAACTTTTAACTCACGGTTGGAAATTTCAGCCTGCTTGTTATTCTGTGGGTGATATGTCGTGGAAATTTTGTAAGTCAATCCAAAGCGTTCTAACAACTTGGAAATAAGTCTATTGTCAAAATGTTTGCCTTCATCGCTAATAATTGCCCTCGAAGTCTCGAACTGTGTGAAGATATTCTTCTGCAAGAACCGCTGCACAGTCTTGGAATCGTTCTTGGGAACTACAGCTACCTCCACCCATTTGGACACATAGTCCATGGCAAGTAAGATGTAGACGTTACCAAACGATGATGAGAAAGGCCCCATGAAATCGATGCCCCACACGTCGAACAACTTGACCTCAAGGATGTTCTGCAATGGCATCTCATGCCACCTTGATATATTTCCCGTTCATTGACAACAGTCACACCCCTTGTAAAATTCATGGGCATCTTTGTAGAGAGTGGGCCAATATAAGACGGACTATAAGACTTTGGTCGCTGTACAAGTTCCTCCAAAATGGCCTCCATAGGGTGAAGAATAGCATTGTCGAAGCATATTTTGTTGCTCCTCCTTGGGAACACATCGTCGTATGACCTGATCTATATATTGTTTAAACAACAGAGGCTCGTCCCAATAATAATGCTTAGCATTATGTCGGAACCGCTTCTTTCCTTGGTGAGTATGGTCATAAGGTAAAATATCGCTAACCAGAAAATTTACTAGATCTGCATACCAGGGTGTTTCCATGGCAACTAACAGCTGCTCTTCTTGGGATGCATCATGGATCTCCAATGGATCATCATCTTTGTTTCCCCCTTCCAACCTTGACAAATGATCGGCAACCTGGTTCTTCGTGCCCTTCTTGTCTTTAATTTTGATGTCAAATTCTTGTAAAAGTAATATCCAACGAATTAAACGAGGTTTGACATCTTTTTTAGAAATCAAATACTTAATTGTTGAATGATCAGTATGGGAAATTACCTTTGTACCAATCAAGTAGGAACGAAACTTGTCAAATGCAAAAACTACAGCTAGTAATTCCTTTTCAGTCGTGGTGTAATTCAATTGAGCACCATTACGAGTTTTACTAGCGTAATATATTACATGGAAAATTTTACCTTTCCGCTGGCCTAAAACAACTCCTACCGTGAAATCGCTCGCATCGCACATAAGCTCAAAAGGTAGGGTCCAATCAAGGGGAATGAAAATAGGTGTCGTGGCAAGTTGCTTTTTAAGGGCTTCAAATTTCGTGGCACAAGAATCATCAAAATTAAAAACCTTGTCCTATTCAAGAAAATTACACAAGGTTTTAGAAATCATAGAAAAATTATGAATAAACCTTCTGTAAAAACCTGCATGTCTGAGAAAGCTCTGGATCCCTTTGACTGAATTTGGTGACGGCAATTTCTGAATCACGTCCACCTTACCCTTGCCTACATGGATTCCCTTAGATGAGATTTTGTGTCCTAACACGATACCTTCATCTACCATAAAGTGGCACTTCTTACAATTTAAAACTAGGTCAGATTCTTCACAGCGTACTAACACCTTCTCCAAATTGTTGAGGCAATTATCAAAACTGTCTCCGAATACCGAGAAGTTGTAACACCCTCAACCCAGTCTGAAAAAAATAGAATTGAAGATGTCACTTAAAACACATTCCAAAAATTTTGTGACCAAATTATAAAATTTGGTCAAGTTTCAGAACTAGCTAACAAAAAATTTCATTATAAACTTTATTACCACAAAAGTCTTACATTAGTGAACACAATGATTGAAGTTATTCATATTTTATTGTATCAATAAATGTCACTTCTTATTATGTAAGACATCACTAATCGAACCAAATATGTACATGTATACATGAATGTATTTGAACCAAGCATATGTATGTAGACACTCGATTGAACACACATATACTATGGTATTGCAAAGCATATATCTTCCGCCAGAGGATATTCAAGAAGCTCATTTGTTACATCTTCCATGTCAAGCAAATTAATACAAGAAAACATATAAGCATTCTAACAAACATACAATTGGTCAATTCTAAATCAAACAAGCAAGACATCTAATATCGCCATTTCATATTTTAATGCTTTTAGAATTTTCGAATTTTATAATTACCACAACCATGAATCCAAGAAATTATCTCTTTAACTAGCAGGCACTCAACAAAGAATTTGTGACTTAAGACCTTAAGGTTTCAGCTTCATTGACAAATAAACAATTTTGAACTGATATTTACTACTACATTATCCACATAATCTATTTAACTTTAAGACACATGCACGTACTTCACTTTATTACCATTAACATCTATATTTTCCATAATCAGGCTTTTAAGCATGTTCTAAAGAAATTTTACTAAACATTTCGAACCAACAACTCCACCTCATGCTTAACTTATAAACCAAACAAGGTAGTCATCCATTTAACGTAACCGACTATTAACCAAATTACCATATGCATGCCTCCAAACAATTACTATATCACTTAGTACTAGTCTTGATCAATGTTTTCAGGTTAACATAATTCGAGTCTTTAAACATCACGGAATTTCAATAGCAATTTAAATCTAGGCTGAATTAAGCTTATATTATTCGGAAGTGGATCTTAGTAACTTAAACATCATTATAATTAAACTATCCTCATATACAAATCATCCAGCATTATTTACCAATCATTTACACCTAATCTATTCCCCTTGTTCAGACCGTCCAAAATTATTAATCCAACATTCGCAACTCAAAATCAAAACATGAACCGTACTCGATAGATATTTAAACATTGTGCCTTACGTACTTAAAACTCAAATAAGCATTTTAATGCCCAAACACATTGCCTAAGGTACAAGCAACCATTCGAAGACATGTCGACATGACTTGGCCATCAAGTAAGCATTCTATGCCCAATTTCAATATAGCATAACAAACTAGCAGCTTTCGATCATCATACCTTTAAACCATTTATTAGTCAACAAGCAATCAAAGTATCAAAAGCTATTTTCATGAATCTAGTTGTCTGATAGTCGTAATAATTATAAACTAGGCATGCAGTACATTATTTAACTCAATTAAGTCACAAACATAATTATACGAGCATCTTTACAAAATATTTACAACTTCATAACCCTCATATACGAATTAAGGGTGAACTAGTTGGCTCACATTCAGACATTATGCCACCATTCTAGGAGTTTTTGACTAAGCTAAATCTAAACTCTATTTGGATCTTAAGGCCATAACTTGCAACATCTAATCACGATTGAATTACATAAACTTTAATCAACCTGCACATGCGTGGGAATGAATGCATTAGGCTTATATAGCCTAAGTGAGGTAGTGACATCAAAAATAGCAAGCATAATGTTCATGATATTAATGGAAATTCAAAAGAAATTCAAGCATATAATTACACTAGGATTTTATATGTTAATGTTAGCTTAATCTTGGCTTTTTTTAAGCTTAATTAGAGTTCATAATCTCTCAAGACTTATTCGAGATTCCTTCATGGATTAAATGAGTTCTTTCAAAATCTTATCATGGCCTTAGTAAGGCTTATTGAAATTCTTATTAGAACTTTCAAAGTTCTTGTTACAACTTGTCAGAGATCATAACAAGGCTTATCTGAATTCATAGCATTTCTTATTAGAGTTTCCTTTTTAAACTTAGCATCTGAGTTCGTAGCTTTTAGAACATTTGCCTTGGATCACATTTGGACATGGAAAACATTGATCCGTGTTTGACCGTATTGGTCCATGTTACACATAGCTCAAAGCACATAGCAATGGCTAGTGTTAGAAACATAACAATCCTAACTTCTCAACTATCCAACCAAATTGTCGTCAATCTCTGTATCATCTCCCTCATTACCTCCTATTGTCGCCAAAATATCACATATAAATGGGGAATCCCTCGAGCCGTAGCTCATGGACCGTAGTCCCTGAAATATATACCTCTGTACCATGCCAAATTTTCCAAGGTCTTCCATTACTCAGGCAACTTACGTATCTTATGCTTAAGATTAGAAGGGTGCCTTATGTTACAATCAATCTTACTTGGTTCTTTACTTAGTGTATTTTAGCAAAAGTTAGCTTTTAGCTCCTTAGAGCATGAATTCTTATAACCTTTAAGCTTAATGTTGTTTCATGTATTTTATGATTCCGAGAATTAAGGGTTAATATCACTTCAAGGTAAGGCTCATAGATATAAATACTTCAATTCTAACATCATTACACATCATAAAAGAGCATAGAGTGTATTCATGATGCATATGTAATGCACACCTCAACCATGGAACTTCAATGCCATGTATGTATCCCAAACTCGGATGCTCTATGTGAGCCTCATGCAAGAATGATCATGCATGATCCATACTTTAACAATTAGCACAACAATCCACTAGAAACAAAGTTCGGAGTGACTCTGTGTCACCTGAAACAAATACAACTACACTCACCTGTTATCCTGAAGTTACGGGATACCTGAACCATAATCGCATCTCTCTTTTCCAACTTACTTCCTTTCCTAATCTTCCTCAACCAAGTGTGTACCTCAAACATGAATAATAATTTGGTTCAACCAAATCAATTTATTACTTAATCTTATACATTATTAGCCTACTAAGACTCACATTTAAACAAAAACAGTTTCTATTTTATGAATTCACATATTCATATGCAAGATAGTTCTCTAAGACTCATTTTCAAGTAGGAAAATAACCATTGCTCACATAATCAACATACACATAACAGTCCCTTGAGCATATTTTTATGCAACACAGGTTCGATTTCATTCTTAAGATTCATACAATACCAAGCTCTCACTTTTAAGCTAGACAATTATTTCCAGAATTTTGGCAGCATGCACTACCTGTAAAGAATTGCTTTTACAGAACAGAATACTCATTGTAATTTAACTTTATTTACACCGTTAAAACTAGATTCGAATACGGTTCTAACGATATAAGCCATGTAATTCAATAAAATCCACAAAACTTATGAAAATTCCTAAAACTCCCGAAACAGAGACTGCCCAGAGCAGAATCTGCTTCCAGTTTTTCTGCCCTACTATCGTTCAAAAATTCATATCTTTTGATCCAGGACTCAAAACAAATCACTTTTTTCTTTAAATGAAACTAGACATACGCATGATTCTATACATATAATATTCATTCTCTAATTTAATCTATGTGATTTTCTATGAATTTTCAAACTTACTGCTAGTGCATAACTTGTAGGTAGATTTCACTAACTTAACCTTAAGCTCCTTTTGTCACTCAAACATATTTAACAATTCATGGAACTTCAAATTCATACAAGCTTTACAATTTGGCATCGTGGAAAATTCATAAAATAATTCTATCTAGCTCGTACAATGATCCTAATTGCTAAAGACAATTTCGATGTAGAAGACAGTTTTCCCATATTCCCTTTAAGTTATCGACAGCAATTCCTGATCAATTCCATTGTTAATATATCAATCGAAAAATTTCCCACACATATGTGCTAGATACGGCCACCCTATCCTTTTGTATAAATTTTCTTTTTTCTTTACACAATCAGGGGCAGTTTCGATTGCTCACAACAAGCATATAATGATCCAGTCTACCTAGTCACTTACATATTTTAGGTTCAAGCAATTTTCATACAATATCTACATGTTCACTACTACAATTCGAACATATACATGCCTAGATACACAAAGATGTTACCATAGATACATGCACATTCAAAGTTCATGAGAAATTTCCTCCTCTAACCGATCGATCATCGATGAATGTAAACAAATTTTTAATTACATTCCTTAATGACATTTGTTACCTCCTCAAAAGTATTGTTTTTCATGCCTATTTTGATATGCTTTTGCTTGTTTTCAAGTACATTTAGTTGCATTAGTTTGTTAGAATCATGCATTTACATAAAAGAGTTAGTAGGCTGCCTATGCCAGTGTCATGGGTTGTTTTTAGTGGCCTTTGCGCAGGTTGGCAGGAGGAATAGACGCAGGGACTCAATTAGGAATGCCAAGGTGAATGCAGATGTTGCGGGCATGAAATGACCAAATGAGTGCCAAGCATTTGTTGGCAGAGAGGTATGCTAGCGGCCATACCAAGAAGAGATGAACCCCCGAAAAAATAGGAAAGGATCAGGCTCCTAAAAGATCGCAATTGGATTAACTTTCAAAAAAATAGTGGATAAGATAATGCCAAGTGATGTTGGCAAAGTTGTGCCAAGCTCGTGTGCCAGGATGGCCATGGCATGATGACATCATCCCTAGCCTAATAAGCTATCACACCGAGCTGATTAGATATCAAAATGATCGAATAGAGCTCTATCTCTTATCCTTTGATCATTTCAAATTCAAATGCAAAGGTTTATCTCATCCTTTCCCTACACTCCTATATAAAGACCAACTAATTAAGCATTTGGGGGAGTGGAGAAGAGGAGACGAGATAAGAGGTGGTCGGAGTGAGGTGTTGAAGCGGCGAGTGACAGTCAGTGCAACCAAGGAAGGATGGTCCGACTTCTTGGCCGAGAGCCTGGCATGGAGGGCTGCATCGAGAGACCCCTTTGCCTATTCCCTTGGCAGAAGTTGTTTTTCTTTAGTTTTTATTATGATGGTGGTATTAAAAATGTTTGTCAGTTTGTTGGTTAACCCCCACACCATGAACTAATTTAATAGTTGGTGGGGGACGTTTTGGTTTTAAACGTTGGCTTTTATGCCTTAGTTCCTTTATAATAATTCTGCTTTTGGCAAAGTTTGTCTATTTTGCATACTTTAATTTTTCCTAAGTACTGTGCCAAAGCAAGAGCTGGCACAGTTAGCTTATTGCCTTCCAATATCTTAACAGACTTGTGTTTGTGACGATCAAGTTGCTAAACACTTGGGAGAGAAGCTTCGAGAGAAGTCAGTCAAGTAGATGAACTTACTTCGGAAGGGAAATCTACCCTCACGGAGTATAGATTGGTTTTTAAATCAAATTGGTTTAAGGAAAACATACACTATAGAGATATAGGGGTTTTTACTGGGCCGGTTTAGGGCAATGACCATCGAGAAAGGCTTTTCTATTTTTGAATATGCTTGGCAACCAATGCCAAGACAGTTTTGTCAATAAAGGCTGGCCTGAACCACGTTTGAACCAGGCATTCCCTGCCAACAGTCATCATTCATTTGAAAACACCTTTCTAGCCAACACTTCACTTCACTTTGGTTTTCTTTTCTTTTCTTAGTTTTAAAATCAACTCTTTTAAACTACAATCTTTTCTTCCAAAACAAGTAACAAACTAAACAATCAAATTCCAAGTCAATCTCTGTGGGATCGATACTCAGCTTACCAAGCTGTATTACTTGTCGACCGTGTATACTTGCACGCAAAAGACTCTTGGCATAGTTTAACTTGCCCAAATACATACCATTTTTACCTTTTTCCAGCATTCATTTTACACATCTCCCTGAGAGTCAACAATATTTGAATAAAGTTCTAAAACAATAAGGATAGCCAATTACTTACCCCTTTCTCCCCTAGATATCGACCACCTTCCAAACTTAAGCTCAAACCTTCAAGAATTCATTGAAATGGTTTCACTCTCTCTCCCTCTCTCTACTCCCGGATGAAGAAAAATGAAAGAATCACCTAGGAGCATTTGCTCCTTGATGGTCGGACCCCATAATTCCCATGGCTCAATCTATGGCTATGTGTCCAACTCCCTAATTTTACTATTTGTTTAGCATGCAAACTGCATGTTTCCAAGAAGGCTCAATTTGGTCCCTTATTGATTTAGTTCTCTTGTTTATCTAATCATTCAATTCGGTCCTTCCATCCAAAATTAGTCTAATAGGACACACTAACAATCCAAATTAGTAGTTATTTAAAATATACTTCTAGACTGAAATTTAGGGTATTACAGAAGTCGTCCATGAAGATTTCGAGGAAATTTTCTACCCTATGAGAGAAAAGCGTCATCATACACCTCTGAAAAGTTGCAGGAGCATTACATAATCCGAACAATATCCTCCAAAATGTATATGTACCATAAGGGCACGTGAAGGTGGTCTTTTCCTAGTCGTTCGGCGCTATGGAAATTTAGTTATAACCTGAGTATCCGTCAAGAAAACAATAAAAGGATTTTCCTGCAAGACGGTCAAGCATTTGGTCAATAAAGGGTAAAAGAAAATGATCTTTCCTAGTAGCCTTATTTAACTTACGGTAATCCATACAAACTCTCCAACAAGTGACAGTCCTAGTTGGAATGATTTCATTGTTTTCATTACTTACCATAGTTATACCTCTTTTTTCGGTACATATTGTACTGGACTTACCCATGAACAGTCGAAAATAGGATATATGATACTGACATCAAGCCACTTGATGATTTCCTTCATCACGACTTCCTTCATGGCTGTGTTAAGCCTTCTTGGAGCCTCAATGGAATTTTTATGGCCATCCTCTAACAAGATCTTGTGTATACACACTGCCCGACTGATTCCCTTCAGGTCTGCGATTGTCCAACCTATTGCCTTTTTGTGCAGCGCCAACATGTCAATCAACCTTTTTTCCAGTTCAGGCTGCAACTTAGAAGAAATGATTACGGACAAAGTTTTATTGTTTCCCAAAAAAATATTTCAATTGCCCTCACAATAGTTTTAATTCTAAAACAGGCGGTTGCTCAATGGAAGGTTTTTTAGGTTTACACTCCTTACTTTAGTAACCAGGGGATTCGAAACTTTTACTCGGTCGACTTACAATCCAATTTGCCTCTTGCTATGCCTCACTGTCCAACTCTTCAGGTTCTTGAGACTCGTAAAAGAATTGTCGTGGCAATACTCCTCCACGTCAAAATTAAATTCGGTGGTGGCCTGAATGACTTGGCATTCTTTTGGATCATCAACAAACTTTAAGGTTTTGAAAACATTGAGCGTGACTTGCTTGTCATTCACCCGCATAGTGAGCTCTCCTCTCCCGACATCAATCAAGGTCCTTCCCATTGCTAAGAGCGGTCTCCCAAGAATAATAGGTGTGAACTCATCTGTTTCACAATCCAAAACAATAAAGTCAGTAGGAAAAATAAATTTATCCACTCTTACCAAAATGTCTTCGATTTTTCCTTCTGGATGCACATAAGATCTGTCTGCAAGCTGCAGTATGACTATAATGGGTCTCGCCTTCCCTATGCCCAATCTTTGAAAATAGATTTTGGCATAAGGTTTATGCTTGCTCCAAGATTGCGTAATACCTTCCCAACATAGTGATTGCCGATTGCACAAGGTATTGTAAAACTGGTTGGATCTTTTAGTTTGTATGGAAATCGGTTGTGCAACATTGCCATACATCCCTCTATCATAGCAATTGTCT